>CM059568.1:1200000-1623960 GCA_030386875.1 Morinoia aosen | reverse complement strand
CGTTTTATGCCTTTCCTCGGTCGAATCCGGTGAAAATCGCAGCCTATCTTGTTTCCGAGGTCGAACACAGTGAAAATCAAGTCTTTTGCTAATTCCCCAGGCGACAGAGGTGAAACGTGCATATTTAGCCGATTCCACGGTCGAAAGCGCTACAAAGAGCGTTTTGGGCCTTTCCCAGGTCGAATGCGGTAAAAATCGCGTCTTATCTTATTTCCTTGGTCGAATACAGAGAAAATCACGTCCTTTGCTGTTTGTCCAGACGACAGAGTTGAAAAGTGCATTTTGAGCCGATTCAACGGTCGACAGAGCTAATAAGCGCATTTTTAGCGTTTCCTAGGTCGAATGCGGTGAAAATCGCGTCTTATCTTGTTTCCTAGGTCGAATACAGTGAAAATCACGTCCTTTGCTGTTTGCCAAAGCGACAGAGGTGAAAAATGCATCTTGAACCGATTCCACCGTCGACAGAAATAAAATGCGCGTTTTATACCTTTCATAGGTCGAATCCGGTGAAAATCGCGGTTTATCTTGTTTCCTAGGTCGAATACAGTGAAAATCACGTCCTTTGCTGTTTCCCCAGGCGACAGAGGTGAAAAATACATACTGGGCCGATTCCACGATCGACAGAGCAAATGAACGCGTTTTGAGCCTTTCTTAGGTCGAATATGGTGAAAATCGCGTCTTATCTTGTTTCCTAGGTCGAATACAGTGAAAATCAGGGCCTTTACTATTTCCCTAGGCGACAGACCTGAAAAGTGCATCTTGAGCCGATTCCACGGTCGACAGAGCTAAAATGCGCGTTTTGGGCCATTCCTCGGTCGGATGCGGTGAAAATCGCGTCCTATCTTGTTTCCTAGGTCGAATTCAGTGGAAATCACGTCCATTGCTGTTTGCCAAGGCGACAGAGGTGAAAAGTATATCTTGAGCCGATTCCACGGTCGACAGAGCTAAAAAGGGGCGTTTTGGGCTATTCCTAGGTCGAATGCGGTGAAAATCGCGTTTTTTTTCCGTTTGCCCAGTCGACAAAGGTGATAAGTGCATATTTAGCCGATTACACGGTCGACATAGCAAAAAGCGTGTTTTATGCCTTTCCTCGTTCGAATGCGGTAAATTCGCGTCCCATCCTGTTTCCTAGGTCGAATAGAGTGAAAATCACGTCCTTTACTGTTTGCCAAGGCGACAGAGGTGAAAAGCGCGTCTTGAGCCGATTCCACGGTCGACAGAGCTAAAATGCGCATTTTGGGCCATTCCTAGTTCGAATGCGGTGAAAATCGCGTCTTATCTTGTTTCCTAGGTCGAATACAGTGAAAATCACGTCTTTTGCTGTTTGCCAAGGCGATAGAGGTGAAAAGTGCATCTTGAACCAATTTCACGGTCGACAGAGCTAAAATGCGCGTTTTGGGCCATTCCTAGTTCGAATGCGGTGAAAATCGCGTCTTATCTTGTTTCCTAGGTCGAATACAGTGAAAATCACGTCCTTTGCTGTTTGCCAAGGCAATAGAGGTGAAACGTGCATCTTGAGCCAATTCCACGGTCGACAGAGCTAAAATGCGCGTTTTGGGCCATTCCTAGGTCGAATGAGGTGAAAATCGCGTTCTTTTCCGTTTGCCCAGTCGACAAAGGTGAAAAGTGCATATTTAGGTGATTCCACGGTCGACAGAGCTAAAAAGCGCGTTTTATGCCTTTCCTCGGTCGAATGCGGTGAAAATCGCGTCCAATCGTGTTTCCTAGGTCGAATACAGTAAAACTCAAGTCCTTTGCTGTTTCCCCAGGCGACAGAGGTGAAAAGTGCATATTTAGCCGATTCCACGATCGACAGAGCAAATGAACGCGTTTTGAGCCTTTCTTAGGTCGAATATGGTGAAAATCGCGTCTTATCTTGTTTCCTAGGTCGAATACAGTGAAAATCAGGGCCTTTACTATTTCCCTAGGCGACAGACCTGAAAAGTGCATCTTGAGCCGATTCCACGGTCGACGGAGCTAAAATGCGCGTTTTGGGCCATTCCTCGGTCGGATGCGGTGAAAATCGCGTCCTATCTTGTTTCCTAGGTCGAATTCAGTGGAAATCACGTCCATTGCTGTTTGCCAAGGCGACAGAGGTGAAAAGTATATCTTGAGCCGATTCCACGGTCGACAGAGCTAAAAAAGGCGTTTTGGGCTATTCCTAGGTCGAATGCGGTGAAAATCGCGTTTTTTTTTCCGTTTGCCCAGTCGACAAAGGTGATAAGTGCATATTTAGCCGATTACACGGTCGACAGAGCAAAAAGCGTGTTTTATGCCTTTCCTCGTTCGAATGCGGTAAATTCGCGTCCCATCCTGTTTCCTAGGTCGAATAGAGTGGAAATCACGTCCTTTACTGTTTGCCAAGGCGACAGAGGTGAAAAGCGCGTCTTGAGCCGATTCCACGGTCGACAGAGCTAAAATGCGCATTTTGGGCCATTCCTAGTTCGAATGCGGTGAAAATCGCGTCTTATCTTGTTTCCTAGGTCGAATACAGTGAAAATCACGTCTTTTGCTGTTTGCCAAGGCGATAGAGGTGAAAAGTGCATCTTGAACCAATTCCACGGTCGACAGAGCTAAAATGCGCGTTTTGGGCCATTCCTAGTTCGAATGCGGTGAAAATCGCGTCTTATCTTGTTTCCTAGGTCGAATACAGTGAAAATCACGTCCTTTGCTGTTTGCCAAGGCAATAGAGGTGAAACGTGCATCTTGAGCCAATTCCACGGTCGACAGAGCTAAAATGCGCGTTTTGGGCCATTCCTAGGTCGAATGAGGTGAAAATCGCGTTCTTTTCCGTTTGCCCAGTCGACAAAGGTGAAAAGTGCATATTTAGGTGATTCCACGGTCGACAGAGCTAAAAAGCGCGTTTTATGCCTTTCCTCGGTCGAATGCGGTGAAAATCGCGTCCAATCGTGTTTCCTAGGTCGAATACAGTTAAAATCAAGTCCTTTGCTGTTTCCCCAGGCGACAGAGGTGAAAAGTGCATATTTAGCCGATTCCTCGGTCGACAGAGCTAAAATGCGCGTTTTTGGCCATTCCTAGGTCTAATGCGGGGAAAATCGCGTCATATTTTGTTTCCAAGGTCGAATACAATGAAAATCAGGGCCTTTGCTGTTTCCCCAGACGACAGACCTGAAAAGTGCAGTATGAGCCAAATCCACGATCGACATAGCTAAAATGTGCGTTTTGGGCCATTCATAGTTCAAATGCGATGAATATCGCGTCGTAGGTTGTTTCCTAGGTCAAATGCGATGAAAATCGCGTTCTTTCCCGTTTGCCCAGTCGACAGAGGTGAAACGTGCATATTTAGCCGATTACACGGTCGACAGAGCTAATAAGCGCGTTTTATGCCTTTCCTCGGTCGAATGCGGTAAAATCGCGTCCCATCCTGTTTCCTAGGTCGAATGGAGTGAAAATCACGTCCTTTGCTGTTTGCCAAGGCAACAGAGTTGAAAAGTGCGCCTTCAGCCGATTTCACGGTCGACAGAGCTGAAATGCGCGTTTGGGCGATTCCTCTGTCGGATGCGGGGAAAATCGCGTCCTAACTTGTTTCCTAGGTCGAATGCAGTGAAAATCACGTCCATTGCTGCTTGCCAAGGCGACAGAGGTGAAAAGTGCACCTTGAGCCGATTTCACGGTCGACAGAGCGAAATTGCACCTTTTGGGCCATTCCTAGGTCGAATGCGGTGAAAATCGCGTCGTTCCTCGTTTCCTAGGTCGAATACAGTGAAAATCACGTCCTTTGCTGTTTGCCCAGTCGACAGAGGTAAAATGTGCATACTTAGCCGATTACACGGTCGACAGAGCTAAAATGCGTGTTTTGGGCCATTCCTATGTCGAATGCCGTGAAAATCGCGTTCTTTCCATTTGCCCAGTCGACATAGGTGAAAAGTGCATATTTACCCGATTCCACGGTGGACAGAGTTTAAAAGCGCGTTTTATGCCTTTCCTCGGTCGAATGCGGTAAAAATCGCGTCCTATCTTGTTTCCTAGGTCGAATACAGTGAAAATCGAGTCTTTCGCTTTTTCCCCAGGCGACAGAGGTGAAAAGTGCATACTGAGCCGATTCCACGAAGGACAGAGCTAATGAACGCGTTTTGAGCCTTTCCTAGGTCGAATATGGTGAAAATCGCGTCTTATCTTGTTTCCTAGGTCGAATACAGTGAAAATCAGGGCCTTTACTATTCCCCTAGGCGACAGACCTGAAAAGTGCATCTTGAGCCGATTTCACGGTCGACAGAGCTAAAATGCGCGTTTTGGGCCATTCCTCGGTCGGATGCGGTGAAAATTGCGTCCTATCTTGTTTCCTAGGTCGAATTCAGTGGAAATCACGTCCATTGCTGTTTGCCAAGGCGACAGAGGTGAAAAGTATATCTTGAGCCGATTCCACGGTCGACAGAGCTAAAAAGGGCGTTTTGGGCTATTCCTAGGTCGAATGCGGTGAAAATCGCGTTCTTTTCCGTTTGCCCAGTCGACAGAGGTGATAAGTGCATATTTAGCCGATTACACGGTCGACAGAGCAAAAAGGGCGTTGTATGCCTTTCCTCGTTCGAATGCGGTAAATTCGCGTCCCATCCAGTTTCCTAGGTCGAATAGAGTGAAAATCACGTCTTTTGCTGTTTGCCAAGGCGACAGAGGTGAAAAGCGCGTCTTGAGCCGATTCCACGGTCGACAAAGCTAAAATGCGCATTTTGGGCTATTCCTAGTTCGAATGCGGTGAAAATCGCGTCTTATCTTGTTTCCTAGGTCGATTACAGTGAAAATCACGTCTTTTGCTGTTTGCCAAGGCGATAGAGGTGAAAAGTGTATCTTGAACCTATTCCACGGTCGACAGAGCTAAAATGCGCGTTTTGGGCCGTTCCTAGTTCGAATGCGGTGAAAATCGCGTCATATCTTGTTTCCTAGGTCGAATACAGTGAAAATCACGTCCTTTGCTGTTTGCCAAGGCAATAGAAGTGAAAAGTGCAACTTGAGCCAATTCCACGGTCGACAGAGCTAAAATGCGCGTTTTGGGCCATTCCTAGGTCGAATGAGGTGAAAATCGCGTTCTTTTCCGTTTGCCCAGTCGACAAAGGTGAAAAGTGCATATTTAGTTGATTCCACGGTCGACAGAGCTAAAAAGCGCGTTTTATGCCTTTCCTCGGTCGAATGCGGTGAAAATCGCGTCCTATCGTGTTTCCTAGGTCGAATACAGTTAAAATCAAGTCCTTTGCTGTTTCCCCAGGCGACAGAGGTGAAAAGTGCATATTTAGCCGATTCCTCGGTCGACAGAGCTAAAATGCGCGTTTTTGGCCATTCCTAGGTCTAATGCATGGAAAATCGCGTCATATTTTGTTTCCTAGGTCGAATACAGTGAAAATCAGGGCCTTTGCTGTTTCAACAGACGACAGACCTGAAAAGTGCAGTATGAGCCAAATCCACGGTCGACATAGCTAAAATGTGCGTTTTGGGCCATTCATAGTTCAAATGCGGTGAAAATCGCGTCGTAGGTTGTTGCCTAGGTCAAATGCGATGAAAATCGCGTTCTTTCCCGTTTGCCCAGTCGACAGAGGTGAAAAGTGCATATTTAGGTGATTCCACGGTCGACAGAGCTAAAAAGCGCGTTTTATGCCTTTCCTCGGTCGAATGCGGTGAAAATCGCGTCCTAACTTGTTTCCTAGGTCGAATGCAGTGAAAATCACGTCCATTGCTGCTTGACAAGGCGACAGAGGTGAAAAGTGCACCTTGAGCCGATTCCACGGTCGACAGAGCGAAATTGCACGTTATGGGCCGTTCCTAGTTCGGATGCGGTGAAAATCGCGTCTTATCTTGTTTCCTAGGTCGAATAAAGTGAAAATCACGTCCATTGCTGCTTGCCAAGGCGACAGAGTTGAAAAGTGCATCTTGAGCCGATTCCCGGCGACAGAGCTAAATTGGGCGTTATGGGCCATTCCTAGGTCGAATGCGGTGTAAATCACGTCTTGTCTTGTTTCCTAGGTCGAATACAGTGAAAACCAAGTCCTTTGCTGTTTCCCCAGGCGACAGAAGTGAAAAATGCATATTTAGCCTATTCCATGGTCGAAAGAGCTACAAAGCGCGTTTTTGGCCTTTCCTATGTCGAATGCGGTGAAAATCGCGTCATATCTTATTTCCTCGGTCGAATACAGAAAAAATCACGTCCTATGCTGTTTGCCCATGCGACAGAGTTGAAAAATGCATCTTGAGCCGATTCCACGGTCGACAGAGCTAAAATGCGCATTTTGGGCCATTCCTAGGTCGAATGCGGTGAAAATCGCTTCGTACCTTGTTTCCTAGGTCGAATACAGTGAAAATCACGTCCTTTTCAGTTTGCGCAGTCGACAGAGGTAAAATGTGCATACTTAGCCGATTACACGGTCGACAGAGCTAAAATGCGCGTTTTGGGCCATTCCTAGGTCGAATGCGATGAAAATCGCGTTCTTTTCCATTAGCCCAGTCGACAGAGGTGAAAAGTGCTTATATCGGTGATACCACGATCGACAGAGCTAAAAAGCGCGTTTTATGCCTTTCCTCGGTCGAATGCGGTGAAAATTGCGTCCTATCATGTTTCCTAGGTCGAATACAGTTAAAATCAAGTCCTTTGCTGTTTCCAGAGGCGACAGAGGTGAAAAGTGCATATTTAGCCGATTCCTCGGTCGACAGAGCTAAAATGCGCGTTTTTGGCCATTCCTAGGTCTAATGCGGGCAAAATCGCGTCATATTTTGTTTCCCAGGTCGAATACATTGAAAATCAGGGCCTTTGCTGTTTCCCCAGACGACAGACCTGAAAAGTACAGTATGAGCCAATTCCACGGTCGACATAGCTAAAATGTGCGTTTTGGGCCATTCACAGTTCAAATGCGGTGAAAATCACGTCGTAGGTTGTTGCCTAGGTCGAATGCGGGTAAAATCGCGTTCTTTCCCGTTTGCCCAGTCGACAGAGGTGAAAAGTGCATATTTAGCCGATTACACGGTCGACAGAGCTAATAAGCGCGTTTTATGCCTTTCCTCGGTCGAATGCGGTAAAATCGCTTCCCATCCTGTTTCCTAGGTCGAATGGAGTGAAAATCACGTCCTTTGCTGTTTGCCAAGACGACAGAGGTGAAAAGTGCGCCTTCGGCCGACTTCACGGTCGACAGAGCTAATAAGCGCGTTTTATGCCTTTCCTCGGTCGAATGCGGTAAAATCGCGTCCCATCCTGTTTCCTAGGTCGAATGGAGTGAAAATCACGTCCATTGCTGCTTGCTAAGGCGACAGAGGTGAAAAGTGCACCTTTAGCCGATTCCACGGTTGTCAAGGCCAAAGGGTATTGAAAGTCCGGGAGAGCTTCTGAGTGTACATGGGTAGAGAGGTACACACGACCAAATGCGACTTTACGAGCCGAGCACATCCATATATACCTTCTCGATTTTGCTCACCACGCACCCGCAATGCGACAAACCGTCACCAGGGCGTTGCACTAGCATACGTACGAACAAATGTACGTATAACTGCACCAACACACCTTCCCCCTTCGTATGAGTGAGGGCCAAGCACAAAAATAAATGAAGCAATTGTTAAAAATTAAAAAAAAATCAACACCGCAATGTAAAGGCACCCAGCTCATGAAAGACAAAAATATTATTAACCCTGTCGTGGCAAAACAACTGCCATTAAAGAGTAAAAACAAACGCGTCCATTTAAACTCGACAAAAAACATCGCCAAGAAAAAAATATCGAACGCCCTTTGCATCAAAACAAACATGTGAAAATATGAATGCGATGAAACTCTACGGTTTCAACAACCAGGATTTAACTTACTCTCCAACCATATACAAAATTTATAACAAAACAAAATTCGCCAACATCAATACCAATCATGAACATCACAATTATCTTTAACATTTTCGGTGAAAACAGTTGAAATTATAACGCAACTAAAACTAAAAAAATCGCATCGTTGAAACAACAACTAAAGAAATTTTCCCTCACACATAAAATGAAACTCGGCACGCAGATACCTCGTACATTTGCATCGACACTCGCCATAAAATTAAATAAAAACAATACACTCGTTGAAGATAATATTAAACACGCATGAAAATAATTACACAATGCCTCTAAAATTTAAATCAACAAAAGATTCGTATGAATTGAGTTACCGAAAAACAAAAATGAAACAATCATAATTATATACCGGAACATCGCGTCGACTCGAGCATCTTCGCGAACATGGGGGAAATGAAATACTTAAAACACAAGGGTGGAAATACCAACTTAATAATAATTCCTGAGTAAATATTAAAACATCCGCTTACATCTCTGGTGAAAGAGTAACACCCTTTAGGCGACAACAAAACCGTGTAACACTATCGCATCTAACACACTCGCGGCACGTCCCTTCTCATAGGTCGTAATGCGCTAGCATTGCGCGCAGCTGCTGATCGGCCGGGGTCGACCGCAGCTGCTGTCGGCGGAGAACGAAGTCCTCTGACCGCATTAGCTCCGACAACAAATTCAATTCACGGCGAAAGTAGAACATAGACACTCGCTATGTTCAGACACTCCCATCGCCAAGGAAAAAGGGAACAGAAATATAAGAGCTAGGTCCGAAACCCTGTCCGGGAGGATGTCAAGTCGCGCGCACCTGGTCCTCCGACACCTTGCCTTGGTGTTGATCCAAAGCATTAGTAAGCGCCTCCACGCTGACAGTAGTCATACGATTCCCCATCGTGGGTGTCAGGGACGTTACCTTGTTCGTCCTGAAATCGAAACAGAGACAGTCCGATTAGCATGGCCCCAAACTAAAGAAAAAGAATTCAATAGTATTAACGGCACAATCATGACAATGACAGCCGTAAAGGAAAGAAACAAAATTGCAGGTCAACGCGGCTCACCTCCCGAGCAGACATGCCCGCTTCTGAGCGAACGCATAAACAACCCGGGCACTCTGCTCGCACAGCATGCAGGTACCACGCCATGTAAACCCAAGGTGGACCTTCAATTACGCATAACAGTCAGCAGATACAAACCTTCATTGTGAAAGAAAAACGAGGGACACCCTCAATGGCGGACTTAGATCCTACGATATTACAAACACCCAAAAGTTAAAGAAAAAATACATACAATAATATAAGAAAAATCCAAGTAAAAAGCTGATATATAAAAGTAAACATCGAAACAATAAACCGAGAACAGAAATACTGCAACACACAAAAAATAAAATGCTAAACATTGGAACGCAGTCAGTTATAAGTCGTACACTCGTTCAACCCGTTTTACGTAAAGGTAATACGTGGTTCATGTTACTTTTGTAAGTCCTATTTCCAATTTTCAACTCTACGTAATTGCGGTTAATTTTTGTAAAGATTACTGGCCCTAACCATGACAGCTGCAACTTATGCTGTCTCAAATGATTGCGTAACAAAAAACGATCTCCAAGGGCAAAATTTTTATTTTTACGGCGAACGTTGTGATACATTGTCCTGTCACTGGTGTTATTAATTATAACAGATCTAACATTTTCGACAATACGGGCCGCTTCCTTACCTCGAAATTTCACCAGATCAACATCGGTATCGGAACTGTAAAGGGTTTCAAATGTTTGAGCGTGAAAGTTCGGACAAGTGTCTCGTCCAAAGATAATTTAAGAGGGTGTATCCCCCAACGTAGTATTAAGGGCGTTGTTAATAGCGTTCTCAGTGATGTTGAGACACTGATCCCATTCTGCGTGAACCAACGAATTAATGTATAATTCCAGTAAATTTGTTATTTTTCTATTATTCCTCTCTACAATAGCGTTACTATGAGGACTAACGGGAGAACCTCTTTTTTTGCAGTGGCATGAATTTGAGCAAACTTTTTAACTGCCGCAGATTTAAATTCTAAAGCTTGGTCACTGAGAAGTGTTTTCGGATAACCGAATGTCGCAAAGCAGTCGTCCAGACAAGAAACAACTGTGTCTGCCAACCGGTCTGATGTGGCATAAAGCTTACAATACCGAGAAAATAAATCTATAACTACCAAAATGTATCTATTCTGCTGCCCCGTAGCTGGCAAAGGGCCGAGGAAATCCATGGAAACAACCTCGAAAGGTTCTTCAGCAATTGGCGCGTCTAAAATTTTAATAAGTACATTACTGTTGGCTTTAAGAATTTTACAGACATCACACATTTTCACAAATTTACGAATGATAGTTTTCTCTAATAAATGATAATAACTTAATTTAAATTTGAACAGCGTGTGCACAGCATCTGTATGATACAAAGAATGTATACTGAGCACCGCCTTGTTCATTACCGATGTCGGCACAACCGAAGTTATAATAGTACTTCTCCTAGAGTCTATCTGTCTCCGTCTGTAAAGTACGTCGTTAAAAATAAATACTTTTGCAAATCAGGAATCGTGGATGTACTTCCATTTAGTAATGCGTCCTTAACTTCAGAACAGAATGGATCTTGCTGTTGCTCAGTCCGAAACTCGTCAAGGTCCCAAGATACATCTGTCGATTTAGGAATGTAGTCTGTCAGCTGCGGTGAGGCAGCCGCTGCAGGCGCCAGTCGGTCTGGTTGCGTCTGAGTGTGTTGCGTCTACGCTAGGGTTCAGTGCACCACGTCTGGTGGTAACAGGGAACACGTCGACTTCCTGAAACTCCGCACAGTCATTAAGGTCAGAAACAGTCAATTGCTCAGGCAATCTGCTTAAACAATCGGCAACGATGTTTTGTTTACCGGGGAAATATTTTACAATGGGATCAAAGGAATGAACTGTTAAACACCAGCGTGCCATTGCTGAGTCGTCGGGAAGCTTTTTGAAGAACAAAGGCTGCAACGGTTTGTGATCCGTGTATAGATAGATTGGATATCCATGAATGAGATATTTGAAAGGTTTTAGTGCGCTCACGATGGCGAAGAATTCCTTTTTTGTCGTACTATATCGCTTTTGCGTGGAATTCAAACCCTTGCTATAATATGCTATTGGCTGCATTGACTTGGTCGGATCGTTTCCGTGCTGTAAAAGCACTGCTCCTATACCAAAATTGGAAGCATCTGTAAATATGTGGAAAGGCTTGTTAAAGTCAGGATGCCGTAAAACGGTACCTTATGTCAAAACAGATTTAATTTTCTCAAAAGCTTCCTGACATTCAGCCTTCCAGATAAACTCAACGTTCTTTCGTAGCAATTGATAAAGTGGATATGAAAGCGATCCAAACAGAGGAATATGACTTCTAAAGTAATTGGCGACTCCTAGAAAACTTTGCAATTCTTTCACGTTTTGGGGAACGGGAAACTTTTGTAGCTTCTCCGACTCTTTGCAACGAATGCCGTCTGCCGACACTATGTGACCTAGATACTCTATCAAACTTTTTAAAAATTGACATTTCTCAAGCTTAAGGGAAAGATTCCCACTACGCAATTTCTCAAAACACTGTTTAAATCTTTTTAATGCTGGTTCATTGGTTTGGAGAACACCAAAATGTCATCGAGAAACACAAACGCGAGTTTCCCGATAACATTTGCAAGTACGGAAGACATCACTCGCTGTGCAGCCATCTATTACATCTATTACAAACGGAGGTGATATAAGCCGATAATGTCGAGGCATAGCTGCTCACTCCTGTTTTGCTTCCCTTACCGGTAACATCTAGCGGATCACTCTTGTACTGCCGTCCACGCCAATAACATCTTCCAATAAATCGTCCCAGCCTTCACCCCGAGTTTACTTCTACCCGCGTAGTGCGCACATCGCTGGAACACACTAGGAGAAGAAGAGAGGCCAAAGGGGACTCTTCGAAACTGGAATTTCTCGTAACCGATACTAAACGCAGTGTATTTCCGACTACTTTCTTATAATTCGATCTGGTGGAATGCAGATCGCAGATCCAAACTGGAAAATACACTATTTCCACCACGAGTGTAAAGAATTTCGTCTATTCGGGGAATAGGGTAAGAATCTTTTACAATGATTTTGTTTAAAGCCCGAAAGTCAATGACTGGGAATATTTCTCCAAACTCCTTTTTTACGCAAATAATAGGAAAGTTAAATTCAGACATGGACGGTTCGATTATTCCCTGGGCGATCATTTGCTCGTTTGCTTGTACCAACTCCTCTCGATATCTATGCGGGATTCTATAGGGAGGAATGTTAAGTACTGGAGCATTTGGTTTCAATTCAATTTTATGTCGCATTTCATTCGTAACGCCAATAGTTTCGCCTTCTAACGTAATTACGTCTCTGAAATCATTCAATAATTTTATCAGTAAGGGTTTTGCGTCATCGTCGTCACAAACTACGTCGTCACTCGTCAGAGGGCGTCGTTCGTTCCTACCTCCCTCAGGTACATCGTCTTTCTGTGCATTAATTCCTACTTCGTCAACACGAGTATTGTTGCAACAATGCCCCGCTTGGTCAGATCCCAACCCAACGTCTTTACCAGTGATGGTTTTAAAGCTTCCACCATAACAACTGTCGACCTTGTGTAGATCCGCCGTACCGTTGACCTCACATAAATTAGCTTCACGCACAGATTCGTGCACCGTAGACATATATATTTCTTGATCTATTTCCATATCGTCTACTGCCTCAATAATACTCAGCATGCTATTTTCACTCAGGTATAACACGTCATCCGAGACGTTTAAAAGCATGACAGGGACAAAACCCTCCGAACCTATTTTCACTACTGATTCGGCCACATAAATACCATTTCCAAGAATTCTCTTATTCATTATATACCTTCCGGGTTTAACCCTCTTTACATGCCCATTAATTACTCGTAAGGAACTACTCGGCATCTCAACTGATCCACAGTGAACAAAGATCGCTCGTCTTTTAGTTTTTTTCACTTCTTTCTCTGGGTTACTCCGCTGCTCCGCAGCATTCATCTCTAGGCTTTTTTGTTGCCTTTCGCCATTTTCTAGGCCTCTTTTACTAGGTACCATCTGCTTCAGCAGATATTTCTCTTTACGCCTCCTCTGGGCAATCACGTCTGCCATCAGACACTCAGCATTACTTACGGTATTGAAAAATACTTCTCTCTTACTTTGACCGTGCAATTCTTGCACATCATGAAACGGCACTTTTACTCCGTCTAGAACAATGAATCCTTCCTTAAAATCTAGTTCGGCATCCTTCAGTACATCTCTACAGAGGATTACATCATAATTAAGTTCGCCGTCTTTCAAAATCAAAACGCTAGTATTTAATTCCTTATTATTAGGCAGGGTAATACAAAGATCAACTTCGCCTGTCACTTGGCTTCTCGAATTGATTCCCTTGATATTCAGAGCACTATGCTTAATTCGCTCGTTAAGGCGTTTTATATTGCGGTAACTGATTAGACACCGGTCGCTACCGCTATCAATCAGAGCGCTCATCAATCGTGTATCATTTTTTAATATTATCGTAGGCTTTTTAGATCTTCTTAAAGAAAACAACCCATCGCTTTCTCTTCTCAAACGACCTTCTTTCATTATCGTTGCTGACAAACAAACTTCTACTGGTAATCCAGAATTTGCACCTACAGTAAGTTCTTCTTCACCAAGTAATTCGAACTTATTTTCACACTTGAACAACGGATCTACTACTTTGGTCGACTTAATTATAGAATCTGGCTTCAAAACCACCACATCATTGGTAACGAGAGCTGCGGACTGACCCCCGGGCATTGGTAAATACTCCGTCTCTACACCAACACTCTTCATTTCGTCTGATTTTATTCTAAAAAGTCATCACTCTCAGGAGCTGCAGCGTAATACGCTTCTCCCCTTCCGCGGCCTCTACCGCGTGAATGACATTCACGTGCAACGTGCCCTAGCTTACCACACTTAAAGCAAATAGTACCTCGGAAACTCGGTTTACCCTGACCTCGCTGTTTCACACACATCTTTTGTACGTGACCAAGGGTATTACATAGTGAGCAGAAGGGCTGTTGTTGTTTTGTCCGTTCACTGGTAATCTGTTGTGGATTCTCCACGAACGCCTCGTTACACTCCATTGAACCTAGAGCTCTATCGCCAATATAGGCATGCTGTCGTCCTCGCGAAAACCTCGCAGGTCTCCAACCTGGTCGCAAAAATGGTATCCGTCCCTGAAAACGTCGATTGGTGTGTTGTGAGTTATAGAAAACGTCGGAAAACGATTCCTGCTCGTCACACACGGGCTCGTCAGGCACGGCCACTAGGTAAGTGTCTCTAGTCGGGTACGAGTACTGTGCATTAGGCTTGTGCGCAATGATTGGTTTACTTTCAGGATGACTCCGCACAGCGGAGACAGTACGAGCTAATAGCTCTTCAGATGTTAAAGATGGCCGCGAAAAGATTTTTTTGGAAAAATTTTCCTCCAACAATAGAGCTAAAATTGCAGTAGCTAAACTGAAAACAACCAAATCTCCTGCAAACTTGTTTAATTCATTTGCATTCGCACAAGCGACGACAAAGGGATGTCTTTGTAACGCTACGTCTGGACTAGTTAAAATATGGTCGCTCAATTTCCGGATCTTAGCCAACGCAGTCACTAATTGAGCAGCTAATCCTTCATTTCGCAAGAGCCGGAGCTGATTTAAAATCACAAGCTAGCGCATGTACGGATCGCTCGCCCTTTGAGATATAAATATCTCCCAGAATCTCCACAACCTGGTCGAAAGAATAGTTAACATCAGGATGCACTGGTTTAGTAAATACACCGTTGAAGTCACCTACACTCTTGTGTGCGCTTCGTACGAGCAATTCTTTCCTAGCTTCGTCGGACGTGATGTCGGGAAGTAAAGACATGTACGCCTTTAGGTTAGCAACGTGAGTACGAAATGTTTTTGTCTCACAAAAGTCTGGATCTTCCCCGTGTTTTCGGCCTTGAAACAACGGTAGTTTGGCGCTTGACAGTATGGTACTGCCCCTTTGCAACCTCGTGGTTACTCCACCACAAGCAGTATGACCACTAGTAGTAGTCATTGTAGATACACTCGGTGTACTGAACGTTACAGTTTGAGTTGTCATAACGTTAGACACAACTGTGGTAGACACCGGTCCTGACATAACTGTCGTAATAGGAATCGTAGTACTAAATCTCGGCACTGATACACGCCCGATACAAGTCGAAGTTGCAGCAGAACGAATAAACTCACTCTCGGAATCAGAGTCTGACACCGCATGCCACAACAAGAAAAAGTGTTACCCCGCCAAATTGTCACCTCACAAAAATAAAAATAACGACACGTTAGAAATCCATATCAAAAATTAGGTAATTATTTAAAGACTAAAACCATCCTACTGACACAGAAATTAACACTAGCCAAATCGACCAACAAATAGAAGAAAGTGCTATGAAATCTGAACAAGAATAAAACTATACCGATCACAAAGATTGGAAAGTGACTCAGAGCACAGCTGCAGAGAATCCGACCTTGAGACATAAAAAAAACTCTGAAAATGTACGGTACTCAACTCAGGTCTTTGCAGCACGCACAGCCGCTGCAGCCCAGCTGACGACACAACTGATGCCAAGGTCACGCGCTGTAGCGCGCACTGCCACTGCCGCCCAGTTGAAGCAACTGCTGATGCCAAGGTCACACGCTGTAGCGCTTGGAGACGGTCGAGCAGCAAC
Organism: Morinoia aosen; assembly: GCA_030386875.1. Taxonomy (NCBI): domain Eukaryota; kingdom Metazoa; phylum Arthropoda; class Malacostraca; order Amphipoda; family Talitridae; genus Morinoia; species Morinoia aosen. The sequence goes on along the minus strand of CM059568.1, from coordinate 1,608,387 downwards.
GCTTGCACTTGACTGAACGCGCAGAGTCTATGTTCGTTCGACGTCCCACACCTCACGTTACCATCAACGCTCACTGTTCAACAAATCTTTTATACCAACACTGTTCAAGGTTCACCGTGCAATACGCAACACGGTACCACATACACCTCGCACTACGTCGCCGTAGATGTTGGATCACTGGCGTCGTATGTAGAAAGTCCAACCACACTTGCACTGACGAAACGAACCCCGCACACTGCCACGGCACTCCTACTGCCGATCTCGGTGGAAGTTTACGCAAAGGATCACGTCAAAGAAATCGCCTTCCTTTCGCAAAGACAGATGTACCTTGTAGGCCTCACCAAGGGGGACGTAGAACTCCAGATCGTACGGATCGCGCAGCCTTTCTTCTGAAACACGTCGCAGGACAAAGCGGAACACGTTAGGATACGCTTCGCGGACTTCCCTTCCGGTGATGGACCCGTTGCCCATAGTATTTCGTCGTTATTGCAAAACTGATCCACTTGTCACGGAGAGATGCGCAGACCTCCTTTCGTATAAATTACAATTAATCTAGTCACCAGACGATCCTCACTGTTGTTCTCTCTTTATCTTTGTGGTTATCAGTTATCTTCTCCGTCGTATAAATGAGCTGAAATCACTTGCACCACGTTTCAGGCTTCCGTAGGATTCTCGTCGAATGCTATATCTTCTTGACCCTTCAAAGTATATTTCTGAACAACGTGGGTCCGTCACTTTCCTGGCCACCAGTGTCAAGGCCAAAGGGTATTGAAAGTCCGGAAGAGCTTCTGAGTATACTTGGGTAGAGAGGTACACACGACCAAATGCGACTTTACGAGCCGATCACATCCATATATACCTTCTCGACTTTGCTGACCACGCACCCGCAATGCGACAAACCGTCACCAGGGCGTTGCACTAGCATACGTACTAACACATCTACGTATAACTGCGAATACACGGTCGACAGAGCGAAACTGCACGTTTTGGGTCATTCCAAGTTCGAATGCGGTGAAAATCGCGACTTATCTTGTTTCCAAGGTCGAATACAGTGAAAATCACGTCCTTTGCTGCTTGCCAAGGCGACAGAGGTGAAAAGTGCATCTTGAGCCGATTCCCGGCAACAGAGCAAAATTGCGCGTTATGGGCCATTCCAAGGTTGAATGCGGTGAAAATCACGTCTTGTCTTGTATCCTAGGTCGAATACAGTGAAAATCAAGTCCTTTGCTGTTTCCCCAGGCGACAGAGGTGAAAAGTGCATATATAGCCTATTCCACGGTCGAAAGAGCTACAAAGCGCGTTTTGGGCGTTTCCTATGTCGAATGCGGTGAAAATCGCCTAATATCTTATTTCCTAGGTCGAAGACAGGAAAAATTACGTCCTTTGCTGTTTGCCCAGGCGTCAGAGTTGAAAAGTGCATCTTGAGCCGATTCCGCGGTCGACAGAGCTAAAATGCGCGTTTTGGGCCATTCCTATGTCGACTGCGGTGAAAATCGCATCGTATCTCGTTTCCTAGGTCTAATACAGTGACAATCATGACCTTTGCTGTTTGCTTAGTCGACAGAGGTAAAATGTGCATATTTAGCCGATTACACGGTCGACAGAGCTAAAATGCGCGTTTTGGGCCTTTCCTAGGTCGAATGCGGTGAAAATCGTGTTCTTTTCCATTTGGCCAGTCGACAGAGGTAAAAAGTGCATATTTAACCGATTCCACGGTCGACAGAGCTAAAAAGCGCGTTTTATGCCTTTCCTCGGTCGAATGCGGTGAAAATCGCGTCCTATCATGTTTCCTAGGTGGACTACAGTTAAAATCAAGTCCTTTGCTGTTTCCCTAGGCGCAAAGGTGAAAAGTGCATATTGAGCCGATTCCACGGTCGACAGAGCTAAAAAGCGCGTTTCAAGCCTTTCCTAGGTCGAATGCGGTGAAAATCGCGTCTTATCTTGTTTCCTAGGTCGAATACAATGAAAATCACGTCCTTTACTGTTTGCCAAGGCGAGAGAGGTGAAAAGTGCTTCTTTAGCCGATTCCACGGTCGACAGAGCTAAAATGAGCGTTTTATGCCTTTCCTCGGTCAAATTCGGTGTAAATCGCGGCCTACCTTGTTTCCTAGGTCGAATACAGTGAAAATAAAGTCATTTACTCTTTCCCGAGGCGACATAGGTGAAAAGTGCTTATTTAGCCGATTCCACGGTCGGCAGAGCTAAAATGCGCGTTTTCGGCCATTCCTAAGTCTAATGCGGTGAAAATCGCGTCATATCTTGTTTCCTAGGTCGAATACAGTGAAAATCAAGGCCTTTGCTGTTTCCCCAGGCGACAGACCTGAAAAGTGCATCTTGAGCCGATTCCACGGTCGACAGAGCTAAAATGTGCGTTTTGGGCCATTCCTCGGTCGGATGCTGTGAAATTCGCGTCCTACCTTGTTTCCTAGGTCGAATACAGTAAAAAGCACGTTGTTAAATAGTACTTATGGCTGTCCCTGTTCGGGCGCCAAATTGTTAAATAGTAGGTTGTGGCGTATCCAAATTGGGCGCCAAATTGTTAGATATTTGGTTTGGGCAATATCCTCTTTGGGTGCCAAATTGTAAATAGTTGCAATTTTTGCTGGTCCTTCTTGGGAGCCGGAATTTCAGAGTCTTCTTATCCCGGAAAGATCTTCCTGATATCTTCAGGGAAAATAGAAAGTCAGGTTTTTCCGACTTAATTTATTTAGTTGGGGCTTGCCCACAGGTTTTCAGGAGGCGAATTATTTTCCAGCAGTTGAAATTTGAGCCGATATAAAAATCAAGCTTTGAAGTTTTAGAGCCGAAGAATTTCTGGCTATGGAATTTTGAAATCTGAGACGGATATATGGTTCGCAAGTATCTGTGATACACCAGTTCGATTATTTGCGAGAGAATTATTTTTCCTCCCGCGAAATTACAAGGCACTAGTCGGCATCTCTGACAATAGCCTGACACACGTCGATTGCTTCTTGCCAAGGCGACAGAGGTAAAAAGTGCATCTTGAGCCGATTCCACGGTCGAAAGAGCTAAAAAGCCGGTTTTGGGCCATTCTTAGGTCGAATGCGGTGAAAATCGCGTCATAGATTTCCTAGGTCGGATACAGAAAAAATCACGTCCTTTGCTGTTTGCCCAGGCGACAGAGTTGAAAAGTGCATCTTGAGCCGAGTCCACGCTCGACAGAGCTAAAATGCTCGTTTTGGGCCATTCCTAGGTCGAATGCGCTGAAAACCGCGTCGTACCTCGTTTCCTAGGTCGAATACAGTGAAAATCACGTCCTTTGCTGTTTGCCCAGTCGACAGAGGTGAAATGTGCATATTTAACCGATTACACGGTCGACAGAGCTGAAATGCGCGTTTGGGCCATTCCTAGATCGAATGCGGTGAAAATCGCGTTCTTTTCCGTTTGCCCAGTCGACAGAAGTGAAAAGTGCATATTTAGCCGATTCCACGGTCGACAAAGCTAAAATTCGCGTTTTGGGTCATTCCTCGGTCGGATGAGGTGAAAATCGCGTCCTATCTTGTTTCCTAGGTGGAATACAGTGAAAATCACGTCCATTGCTGCTTGCAGAGACGATAGAGGTGAAAAGTGCATCTTGAGCCGATTCCACGGTCGACAGAGCTAAATTGCCCGTTTTGAGCCATTCCTAGTTCGAATGCGGTGAAAATCGCGTTTTATCTTGCTTCCTAGTTCGAATACAGTGAAAATCACGTCCTTTGCTGTTTGCCAAAGCGATAGAAGTGAAAAGTGCATCATGAGCCGATTCCACGGTTGACAGAGCTAAAATGCGCATTTTGGGCATTCCTTGGTCGAATGCAGTGAAAATCGCGTCCTAGGTTGTTCCCTAGGTCGAATGCAGGGAAAATCGCGTTCTTTTCCGTTTGTCCAGTCGACTGAGGTGAAAAGTGCATATTTAGCCGATTACACGGTCGACAGAGCTAAAAGCGCGTTTTATGCCTTTCCTCGGTTGAATGCTGTGAAAATCGCATCCTATCTTGTTTCCTAGGTCGAATAGAGTGAAAAACACGTCCTTTGCAGTTCGCCAAGGCGACAAAGGTGAAAAGTGCATCATGAGCCGATTCCACGGTCGACAGAGCTAAAATGCGCGCTTTGGGCCATTCCTAGGTCGAATGCGGTGAAAATCGCGTCTTGTCTTGTTTCCTAGGTCGAATACAGTGAAAATCACGTCCTTTGCTGTTTGCCAAGGCGACATAGCTGAAAAGTGCATCATGAGCCGATTCCACGATCGACAGAGCTAAAATGCGCGCTTTGGGCCATTCCTAGGTCGAAGCCGGTGAAAATCGCGTCTTATCTTGTTTCCTAGGTCTAATACAATGAAAATCAAGTTCTTTGCTGTTTCCCAAGGCAACAGAGGTGAAAAGTGCATCTTGAACCAATTCCACGGTCGACAGAGCTAAAATGCGCGCTTTGGGCCATTCCTAGGTCGAATGCGGTGAAAATCGCGTCTTATCTTGTTTCCTAGGTCTAATACAATGAAAATCCAGTTCTTTGCTGTTTCCCAAGGCAACAGAGGTGAAAAGTGCATATGTAGCCGATTCCACGGTCGACAAAGCTAAAATGCGCTTTATGGGCCATTCCTAGGTCGAATGCGGTGAAAATCGCGTCTTATCGCGTTTCCTAGGTCGAATACAGTGAAAATCACGTCCTTTGCAGTTCTCCAAGGCGACAAAGGTGAAAAGTGCATCATGAGCCGATTCCACGGTCGACAGAGCTAAAATGAGCATTTTGGGCCATTACAAGGTCGATTGCTGGGAAAATTGCGTCTTATCTTATTCCTAGGTTGAATACAGTGAAAATCACGTCCTTTGCTGTTTTCCAAGGCGATAGAAGTGAAAAGTGCATCTTGAGCCGATTCCACGGTCGACTGAGCTATAATGTGCGTGTTGGGCCATTCCGAGGTCGAATGCGTTAAAAATCGCGTCTTAGGTTACTGCCTAGGTCGAATGCGAAAAAAATCGCGTTTTTTTTTCGTTTGTCCAGGCGACAGACGTGAAAAGTGCATATTTAGCCGATTACACGGTCGACAGCGGTAAAAAGCGCCATTTTATGCATTTGCTCGGTCGAATGCTTTGAAAATCGCGTCCTATCATGTTTCCTAGGTCGAATACAGTGGAAATCAAGTCCTTTGTTGTTTGCCAAGGCGAGAGCGGAGAGAAGTGCATCTTGAGCCGATTCCACGGTCGACAAAGCTAAATTGCGCAATTTGGGCCATTCCCAGGTCGAATGCGGTGAAAATCGCGTCTTGTCTTGTTTCCTAGGTCGAATACAGTGAAAATCACGTCCTTTGCTGTTTGCCAAGGCGACATAGCTGAAAAGTGCATCATGAGCCGATTCCACGATCGACAGAGCTAAAATGCGCGCTTTGGGCCATTCCTAGGTAGAATGCGGTGAAAATCGCGTCTTCGGTTTTTTCCTAGGCCGAATGCGGGGGGGAAATCGCGTTATTTTCCGTTTTCCCAGTCGACAGAGGTGAAAAGAGCATATTTAGCCGATTCCACGGTCGACATAGCTAAAAAACGCGTTTTGACCCTTTCCTAGGTCGAATGCGGTGAAAATCGCGTCTTATCTCGTTTCCTAGGTCAAATACACTGAAAATCACGTCCTTCGCTATTTGCATAGTCGACAGAGGTGAAATGTGCATATTAAGCCGTTTACACGGTCCACAGAGCTAAAATGCGCGGTTTGAGCCATTCCTAGGTCGAATGCGGTGAAAATCGCGTTCTTTGCTGTTTCCCCAGGCGATAGAGGTTAAAAGTGCATAGTTAGCCGATTCCACGGTCGAAAGAGCTACAAAGCGCGTTTTGGGCCTTTCCCAGGTCTAATGCGGTGAAAATCGCCTCTTATCTTATTTCCTATGTCGAATACAGAGCAAATAAAGTCCTTTGCTCTTTCCCCAGGTGACAGAGGTGAAAGTGCATATTTTTTTCCGATTCCACGGTCGCCAGAGCTAAAAAGCGCGTTTTGAGCTTTTCCTAGGTCGAATGCGGTGAAAATCGCGTCTTTTCTTGTTTCCTAGGTCTAATACAATGAAAATCAAGTTCTTTGCTGTTTCCCAAGGCAACAGAGGTGAAAAGTGCATATGTAGCCGATTCCACGGTCGACAAAGCTAAAATGCGCTTTATGGGCCATTCCTAGGTCGAATGCGGTGAAAATCGCGTCTTATCGCGTTTCCTAGGTCAAATACAGTGAAAATCACGTCCTTTGCCGTTTGCCCAGTCGACAGAGGTGAAATGTGCATATTTACCCGAATACACGTTCGAAAACGCAAAAATTGTCGTTTTGGGCCATTCCTAGGTGGAATGCGGTGAAGATCGCGTTCTTTTCCGTTTGCCCAGTCGACAGAGGTGAAAAGTGCATATTTAGTCGATTCCACTGTCGACAGAGCTAAAAAGCGCGTTATATGCCTTTCCTCGGTGGGATGCGGTGAAAATCGCGTCCTACCTTGTTTCCTATGTCTAATACAATGAAAATCAAGTATTTTGCTGTTTCCCAAGGCAACAAAGGTGAAAAGTGCATATATATCCGATTCCCCGGTCGAAAGAGCTAAAAAGCGCGTTTTGGGCCTTTCGTAGGTCGAATATGGTGAAAATCGCGTCTTAGTTTATTTCCTAGGTCGAATGCGGTGAAGATCGCGTTCTTTTCCGTTTGCCCAGTCGACAGAGGTGAAAACTGCATATTTAGCCGATTACACGGTCGACAGAGCAAAAAAGGGCGTTATATGCCTTTCCTCGGTTGAATGCGGTGAAACTCACGTCCTAACTTGTTTCCTAGGACGAATACAGTGAAAATCAAGTCCTTTGCTGTTTGCCAAGGCGACAGAGGAGAAAAGTGCATCATGAGCCGATTTCACGGTCGACAGATCTATAATGCGCGTTTTTGGCCATTCCTAGGTCGAATGCGTGAAAGTGCATCTTTAGCCGATTCCACGGTCGACAGAGCTAAAATGCGCGTTTTGAGCCATTTCTCGGTCGAATGCGGTGAAAATCGCGTCTTAGGTTGTTTCCTAGGTCGAATGCGGTGAAAATCGTGTTCTCTCACGATTGCCCAGTCGACAGAGGTGAAAAGTGTATATTTTGCCGATTACACGGTTGACAGAGCTAAAAAGCGCGTTTATGCCATTCCTCGGTCGAATGCGGCGAAAATCGCGACTTATCTTGTTTCCTAGGTCGAATATAGTGAAAATCAAGGCCTTTACTGTTTCCCCCTGCTACAGACCTGAAAAGTGCATCTTGAGCCGATTCCACGGTCGACAGAGCTAAAAGGCGCGTTTTGGGACATTCCTTGGTCGGATGCGGTGAAAATCGCGTCCTATCTTGTTTCCTAGGTCGAATACAGTGAAAATCACGTCCATCGCTGCTTGCCAAGGCGACAGTAATGAAAAGTGCATCTAGTGCCGATTCCACGGTCGACAGAGCTAAATTGCGCGTTTTGGGCCATTCCTAGTTCCAATGCGGTGAAAATCGCGTCTTACCTTGTTTCCTAGGTCGAATACAGTGAAAATTAGGTCCTTTGCTTTTCCCTCAGGCTACAGAGGTGAAAAGTGCATATTTAGCCGATTCCACGGTCGACAAAACTAAAAAGCGCGTTTTCTGCCGTTCCTAGGCCGAATGCGGTGAAAATCACGTCTTGTCTTGTTTCCTAGGTCGAATACAGTGTAAATCAAGTCTTTGCTGTTTCCCAAGGCGACAGAGTTTAAAAGTGCATATATAACCTATTCCACGGTCGACAGAGCTAAAAAGCGCGTTTTGAGCCTTTCCTAGGTCGAAAGCGGTGAAAATCGCGTCTTAGGTTATTTCCTAGGTCGAATGCGGTGAAAATCGCGTTCATTTCCGTTTGCCCAGACGACAAAGGTGGAAAGTGCAAATAAAGCCGATTCAACGGTCGACAGTGCTAAATAGCGCGTTTTGGGTCATTCCTATGTCGAATGCGGTGAAAATCGCGTCTTGTCTTGTTTCCTAAGTCGAATACAGTGAAAATCACGTCATTTGCTGTTTGCCCAGTCGAGAGAGAGGAAAAGTGCATATCTAGCCGAATACACGGTCGACAGAGCTAAAAAGCGCGTGTTATGCCTTTCCTCGGTCGAATATGGTGAAAATCGCGTTTTAGGTTGTTTCCTGGGTCGAATGCGGTTCAAACCGCGTTTTTTTCCGTTTGCCCTGTCGACAGAAGTGAAAAATGCATATTTAGCCGATTACACGGTCGACAGAGCTAAAAAGCGCGTTCAATGCCTTTCCTCGGTCGAATGCGGTGAAAATCGCGTCCTATCTTGTTTCCTAGGTCGAATATAGTTAAAATCAACTCCTTTGCTCTTTCCCCAGGCAACAAAGGTGAAAAGTGCAATTTAGCCAATTCCATGTTCGACATAGCTAAAAAGCGCGTTTTGATCCTTTCCTAGGTCGAATGCGGTGAAAATCGCCTCCTATCTTGTTTCCTAGGTCGAATACAGTGGAAATCACATCCTTTTCGGTTTGCCAAGGCGACACAGGTGAAAACTGCATCTTGAGCCGATTCCACGGTCGACAGAGCTAAAATGCGCGTTATATGCCTTTCTTCGGTCGAATGCTGTGAAAATTGGGTCCTACCTTGTTTCCTAGGTCGAGAACAGTGATAATCAAGTGCTTTGCTGTTTCCCCATGCGAGAGAGGGGAAAAGTGCATATTTAGCCGAATCCACGGTCGACACAGCTGAAAAGCGCGTTTTGGGCCTTTCCTAGGTCGAATGCGGTGAAAATCGCGTTCTTTTCCGTTTGCCCAGTCGACAGAGGTGAAAGGTGCATATTTAGCCGATTCTACGGTCGACAGAGCTATAAAGCGCATTTTATGCCTTTTCTCGGTCGAATGCGAGAAAATCGCGTCCTATCTTCTTTCCTAGGTCAATTACAGTGAAAATCACGTCCTTTGCTGATTGCCAAGTCGACAAAGGTGAAAAGTGCATCTTGAGCCGATTCCACGGTCGACAAAGCTAAAATGCGCATTTTGAGCCATTCCTAGGTCGAATGCGGTGAAAATCGCATCTTAGGTTTTTTCCTAGGTCGAATGCGGTGAAAATCGCGTATTATCTTATTTCCTAGGTCGAATACAGTGGAAATCAAGTCCTTTGCTGTTTCCCCAGGCGACAGAGGTGAAACGTGCATATATAGTTGATTCCACGGTCGACAGAGCTAAAAAGCGCGTTTTGAGCCTTTCCTAGGTCGAATAACTTGAAAATCGTGTCTTAGGTTGTTTCATAAGTCGAATGCGGTGAAAATCGCGTTCATTTCCGTTTGCCCAGTCGACAGATGTGAAAAGTGCACATTGAGCCGATTCTACGGTCGACAGAGCTAAAAAGCGCGTTTTATGCCTTTCCTCAGTCGAATGCGGTGAAAACTGCGTCCTATCTTCTTTCATAGGTACAGTGAAAATCAAGTCCTTCGCTGTTTGCCCAGGCGACAAAGTTGAAAAGTGCATCATGAGCCGATTCCACGGTCGACAGAGCTAAAATGCGCGTTTTGGGCCATTCCTAGGTCGAATGCGGTGAAAATCGCGTCTTGACTCGTTTCCTAGGTCGAATACAGTGAAAATCCCGTCCTTTGCTGTTTGCCCAGTCGACAAAGGTGAAATGTGCATATTTAGCCGATTACACGGTCAACAGCTAAAATGCGCGTTATGGGCCATTCCTAGGTCGAATGCTGTGAAAATCGCATTCTTTTCCGTTTGCCCATTCGACAGAGGTGAAAAGTGCATATTTAGCCGATTCCACGGTCGACAGAGCTAAAAAGCGCGTTTTATGCCTTTCCTCGGTCGAATGCGGTGAAAATCGCGTCTTAACTCGTTTCCTAGTTCGAATACAGTGAAAATCACGTCCTTTGCTGTTTGCCAAAGCGATAGAAGTGAAAAGTGCATCATGAGCCGATTCCACGGTCGACTGAGCTAAAATGCGCATTTTGGGCATTCCTAGGTCGAATGCGGTGAAAATCGCGTCCTAGGTTGATTCCTAGGTCGAATGCGGGGAAAATCGCGTTTTTTTTCCGTTTGTCCAGTCGACTGATGTGAAAAGTGCATATATAGCCGATTACACGGTCGACAGAGCTGAAAGCGCGTTTTATGCCTTTCCTCGGTTGAATGCTGCGAAAATCTCGCCCTATCTTGTTTCCTAGGTCGAGTAGAGTGAAAAACACGTCCTTTGCAGTTCGCCAAGGTGACAAAGGTGAAAAGTGCATCATGAGCCGATTCCACGGTCGCCAGAGGTAGAATGAGCGTTTTGGGCCATTACAAGGTCGATTGCTATGAAATTTACGTCTTATCTTATTTCCTCGGTTGAATACAGTGAAAATCACGTCCTTTGCTGTTTGCCAAGGCGATAGAAGTGAAAAGTGCATCTTGAGCCGATTCCACGGTCGACTGAGCTAAAATATGCGTTTTGGGCCATTCCTAGGTCGAACGCGGTAAAAATCGCGTCTTAGGTTGTTGCCTAGGTCGAATGCGAAGAAAATCGCGTTCTTTTCCGTTTGTCCAGGCGACAGACGTGAAAAGTGCATATATAGCCGATTACACGGTCGACAGCGGTAAAAAGCGCGTTTTATGCATTTGCTTAGTCGAAGCAAAGCGAGCAAACAGTAAACGACATGATTTTCACCGCATTCGACCTAGGAAACAACCTCAGACGCGGTTTTCCAAGCATTTGACCTAGGAATGGCCCAGAACGCGCATTTTAGCTCTGTCGACCGTGGAATCGGTCATATATGTTCTTTTCACCTCTGTAGCGTGGGCAAACGAAAAAAAAACGCGATTTGCACCGCATTAAACCTAATAAACAACCAAAGACGCGATTTTCACCGCATTCGACCTAGGAATGTCCCAAAACGCGCATTTTAGCTCTGTCGATCGTGGAATAGGCTCAATATGCACTTATCACCTCTGTCGCATGGGCAAACTGCAAAGAACGTGATTTTCACGGTATTCAACCTAGGAAACAAGATAAGACTTGATTTTCACCGCACTTGACCGAAAAAATGGCATAAAACACTCATTTTAGCTCTGTCGACCGTGGAATCGGCTCTATATGCACTTTTCACCTTTGTCGCCCGGGAAAACGGAAAAGAACGCGATTTTCACCGCATTCGACCTAGGAAACAACCAAAGATGCGATTTTCACCGCATTCGACCGAGGAAAGGCTTAAACGCGCTTTTTAGCTCTGTCGACCGTGGAATCGGCTAAATAAGCACTTTTCACCTTTGTCGCCTGGGTGAACGCAAAAGAACGTGATTTCACTGTATTCGACCTAGGAAACAAGATAAGACGCGATTTTCACCGCATTTGCCCAAGGAATGGCCAAAAACGCGCATTTCAGCACTGTCGACCGTGGACTCGGTTAAATATGCACTTTTCACCTCTGTCGTCTGGGTAAACGGAAAAGAACGCGATTTTCACCGCATTCGACCTAGGAAACAACCTAGGACGCGATTTTCGCCGCATTCGACCTAAGAATTGCTTAAACCCGTATTTTATCTCTCTCGACCGTGGAATCGGCTAATGATGCACTTTTCACCTTTGTCGCCTGTACAAACAGCAAAGGACGTGATTTTCACTGTATTCGACCTAGGAAACAACCAAAGACCCGATTTTCACCGCATTCGACCCAGGAATGGCCCAAAACGCGCATTTTAGCTATGTCGACCGTGGAATCAGCTCAATATGCACTTTTCACCTCTGTCGCCTGGGCAAACAGTAAACGACGTGATTTTCACTGTGTTCGACCTAGGAAACAAGATAAAACGCGATTTTCGCCGCATTCGACCTAAGAATGGCTCAAACACGTATTTTAGCTCTGTCGAACGTGGAATCGGCTCATGATGCACTTCTCACCTTTGTCGCCTGTGCAAACAGCAAAGGACGTGATTTTCACCGCATTAGACCTAGGAAACCACCAGAGACGCGATTTTCACCGCATTCTACCTAGGAATGGCCCAAATCGCGCATTTTAGCTCTGTGGACCGTGGAATAGGCTCAATATGCACTTATCACCTCTGTCGCATGGGCAAACAGCAAAGAACGTGATTTTCACTGTATTCAACCTAGGAAACAAGATAAGACGCGATTTTTACCTCATTTGACCGAAAAAAGGCACAAAACGCTCATTTTAGCTCTGTCGACCGTGGAATCGGCTCAATATGCACTTTTCACCTTTGTCGTCCGGGCAAACGGAAAAGAACGCGATTTTCGCCGCATTCGACCTAGGAAACATCCATAGATGCGATTTTCACCGCATTCGACTGAGGAAAGGCGTCAACGCGCTTTTTAGCTCTGTCGACCGTGGAATCGGCTAAATAACCACTTTTCACCTCTGTCGCCTGGGTGAAAGCAAAAGAACGTGATTTCACTGTATTCGACCTAGGAAACAAGATAAGACGCGATTTTCGCCGCATTTGCCCAAGGAATGGCCAAAAACGCGCATTTTAGCTCTGTCTACCGTGGACTCGGCTAAATATGCACTTTTCACCTCTGTCGCCCGGGAAAACGGAAAAGAACGCGATTTTCACCGCATTCGACCTAGGAAACAACCTAGGACGCGATTTTCGCCGCATTCGACCTAAGAATTGCCCAAACACGTATTTTATCTCTCTCGACCGTGGAATCGGCTAAATATGCACTTTTCACCTCTGTCGCCTGGGTAGACGGAAAAAAAACGCGATTTTCACCGCATTCGACCTAGGAAACAACCTAGGACGCGATTTTCACCGCATTCGACATAGGAATGGCCCACAACGCGCATTTCAGCTCTGTCGACCGTGGAATCGGCTCAATATGCATTTTTCACCTGTGTCGCATGGGCAAACGGACAAGAACGCGATTTTCACCGCATTCGACCTAAGAAACAACCTAAGATTTGATTTTCACCGCATTCGACCGAGGAAAGGCATAAAAGCGCTTTTTAGCTCTGTCAACCGTGGAATCGGATAAATATGCACACTTTTCGCCTCTGTCGACTGGGCAAACGGAAAAGAACGCGATTTTCACCGCATTCGACCTAGGAAACAACCTAAGACGAGATTTTCACCGCATTTGACCTAGGAATGGCCCAAAACTCACATTTTAGCTCTGTCGACAGTGGAATCGGCTACATATGCACATTTCAACTCTGTCGCCTGGGTAAACGGAAAAGAACGTGATTTCACTGTATTCGTCCTAGGAAACAAGATAAGACGCGATTTTCACCGCATTTGCCCAAGGAATAGCCAAAAACGCGCATTTTAGCTCTGTCGACCGTGGAATCGGCTCAATATACACTTTTCACCTCTGTCGCCTGAGCAAACAGCAACGAACGTGATTTTCACCGCATTCGACCTAGGAAACAACCTAGGACGCGATTTTCACCGCATTCGACCTAGGAATGGCCCAAAACGCGCATTTTAGCTTTGTCGACCGTTGAATCGGCTCAATATGCATTTTTCACATCTGTCGCCTGGGCAAACGGAAGAGAACGCGATTTTCACCGCATTCGACCTAGGAAAAACCTATGACGCGATTTTTACCGCATTCGACCGAGGAAAGGCATAAAACGCGCATTTTAATTCTGTCGACCGTGAAATCGGCTACATATGCACTTTTCACCTCTGTCGCCTTGGTAAACGGAAAAGAACGTGATTTCACTCTATTCGACCTAGGAAACAAGATAAAACGCAATGGCCCAAAACGCGCATTTTAGTTCTGTCGACCGTGGAATCAGCTATACATATACACTTTTCACCTCTGTCGCCTGGGTAAACGGAAAAGAACGTGATTTCACTGTATTCGACCTAGTAAACAAGATAAGACGCGATTTTCACCGCATATGCCCAAGGAATAGCCAAAAACGCGCATTTTAGCTCTGTCGACCGTGGAATCGGCTCAATATGCATTTTTCACCTCTGTCGCCTGAGCAAACAGTAAACGACATGATTTTCGCCGCATTCGACCTAGGAAACAACCTAAGACGCGATTTTCACAGCATTTGACAGAGGAATGGCACAGAACGCGCATTTTAGCTCTGTCGACCTTGGAATCGGTTAAATATGTTCTTTTCATCTCTGTAGCGTGGGCAAACGGAAAAGAACGCGATTTTCACCGCATTAGACCTAATAAACAACCAAAGACGCGATTTTCACCGCATTTGACCTAGGAATGGCCCAAGACGCGCATTATAGCTCTGTCGACCGTGGAATCGGCTAAATATGCACATTTCACCTCTGTCGCCTGGGCAAACAGCACAGGACGGAATTTTCACTGTATTCGACCTAGGAAACAAGATTAGACGTGATTTTCACCGCATTTCACCAAGTAATGGCCAGAAACGCGCACTTTAGTTCTGTCGATCGTGGAATCGGCTAAATATGCACTTTTCTACTCCGTCGCCTGGTTAAACGGAAAAGAACGTGATTTCACTGTATTCGACCTTGGAAACAAGATAAGACGCAATGGCCCAACACGCGCATTTTAGTTCTGTCGACCGTGGAATCGGCAAAATATGTACTTTTCACCTCTGTCACCTGGGTAAACGGAAAAGAACTTAATTTCACTGTATTCGACCTAGGAAACAAGATAAGACGCGATTTTCACCGCATTTGCCCAAAGCATGGCCAAAAACGCGCATCATTGCTCTGTCGACCGTGGAATCGGCTCAATATGCACTTTTCACCTCTGTCGCCTGGGCAAACAGTAAACGACATGATTTTTACCCTACTCGACCCAGCAAACAGGATCAGACGCGATTTTCACCGCATTTGACCGAGGGAAGGCATAAAACGCGCTTTTCAGCTATATCGACCGTGGAATCGACTATATATGCACTTTTAACCTCTGTCGCCTTGGTAAACGGAAAAGAACGCGATTTTCACCGCATTCGACCTAGGAAACAACCTGAGACGCGATTTTCGCCGCATTCGACCTAAGAATTGCCCAAACCCGTATTTTATCTCTCTCGACCGTGGAATCGGCTCATGATGTACTTTTCATTTTTATCGCCTGTACAAACAGCAAAGGACGTGATTTTCACTGTATTCGACCTAGGAAACAACCAAAGACGCGATTTTCGCCGCATTCGACCTAAGAATTGCCCAAACCCGTATTTTTATCTCTCTCGACCGTGGAATCGGCTCCGTATGCACTTTTCACCTCTGTCGCCTGGGCAAACAGTAAACGACGTGATTTTCACTGTATTCGACCTAGGAAACAAGATAAAACGCGATTTTCGCCACATTCGACCTAAGAATGGCTCAAACACGTGTTTTAGCTCTGTCGAACGTGGAATCCGCTCATGATGCACTTTTCACCTTTGTCGCCTGTGCAAACAGCAAAGGACGTGTTTTCACCGCATTCGAACTAGGAATGGCCCAAAACGCGCATTATAGCTCTGTCGACCGTGGAATCGGCTCAATATGCACTTTTCACCTCTTTCGCCTGGGTAAACGGAAAAGAACAAGATTCCACTGTATTCGACCAAGGAAACAAGGTAAGACGCAATGGCCCAAAACGCGCATTTTAGCTATGTCGACCGTGGAATCGGCTCAATAAGCACTTTTCACCTCTGTCGCCTGGGCAAACAGTAAACGACGTGATTTTCACTGTATTCGACCTAGGAAACAAGATAAAACTCGATTTTCGCCGCATTCGACCTAAGAATGGCTCAAACATATTTTAGCTCTGTCGAACGTGGAATCGGCTCATGATGCACTTTTCACCTTTGTCGCCTGTGCAAACAGCAAAGGACGTGTTCTTCACCGCATTCGACCTAGGAATGGCCCAAAACGCGCATTTTAGCTCTGCCGACCGTGATATCGGCTCAATATTCACTTGCCACCTTTTTTGCCTGGGCAAACGGAAAAGAACGCGATTTTCACCGCATTCGACCTAGGAAACAACCTATGATGTGATTTTCACCGCTTTCGACCGAGGAAAGGCATAAACGCGCTTTTTAGCTCTGTCAACCGTGGAATCGGCTAAATATGCACTTTTCACCTCTGTCGCCTTGGTAAACGGAAAAGAACGCGATTTTCACCGCATTCGACCTAGGAAACAACCTATGACGCGATTTTCGCCGCATTCGACCGAGGAATGGCCCAAACACGTATTTTATCGCTTTCGACAGTGGAACCGGCTCATGATGCACTTTTCACCTCTGTCGCCCGTGCAAACAGCAAAGGACGTGATTTTCTCCGCATTCGACCTAGGAAACAACCAAGGACGCGATTTTCACCGCATTCGACCTAGGAATGGCCCAAAAGGCGCATTTTAGCACTGTCGACCTTGGAATCGGCTAAATATGCACTCTTCACCAATGTCGCCTGGGTAAGCGGAAAAGGACGCAATTTTCACCGCATTCGGCCTAGAAAACAACCTAGGACGTGATTTTTACCGCATTTGACCTATGAATGGCCCAAACGCGCATTTTACGTCTGTCGACCCTGGAATCGGATCAATTTGCACTTTTCCCCTATGTCGCCTGGAGAAATAGTAAACAACGTGATTTTCACTGTGTTCGACCTAGGAAACAAGATAAAACGCGATTTTTGCCGCATTCGACCTAGGAAACAACCTAGGACGCGATTTTCGCAGCATTCGACCTAAAAATGGCCCATGCATGTATTTTAGCTCTGTCGACCGTGTGATCGGCTCATGATGCACTTTATACCTTTGTCGCCTGTGCAAACAGCAAAGGACGTGATTTTCACCGCATAAGGCCTATGAAACAATTATAGACGCGATTTTCACCGCATTCGACCTAGGAATGGCAAAAAACGCGCATTTTAGTTCTGTCGACCGTGGAATCGGCTTAATATGCACTTTTCACCTCTTTCGCCTTGGTAAACGGAAAAGAACGTGATTTCACTCTATTGAACCTAGGAAACAAGATAAGACGCAATGGCCCAAAACGCGCATTTTAGTTCTGTCGACCGTGGAATCGGCTATATATATATATATATACACTTTTCACCTCTGTGAAAACACAGAAGAATCACATAGGTTGGCCTAACACAGGTTGGCCACATAGGTTGGCCACATAGGTTGGCCTTAGACGCAGAATTATCTCGATCCACCCGTTTTACTTTCAACAAATTACCTATTCCCCAAATCACAGAGCTTGTATTTCACTGCCAGTGTGCACCAAGAACTACTATGTATATACCGAGCCTTTTTTCTCTTTATATTAGAGGGTGGCTGAGCATCATTGACATGATACTTCACCGCATTCGAGTGTACATGATAGGGGCTCCCCAGGACCCTAGTCACGCCCGAGCTTTAGGCCTCATTTTCCTCTCGTTTAGTGCTCACGTGACATTCCTTATGGACAGTGACCACACCGCAGGAAACGACCCTGATTTACCGCACGTATCAACGTTTTTCTCACCAACTGCCAACTGGGCTCAAACCCGCGCAGGAAGCGCAGAACGCAAGCGCTCTCAACATGGCCACCGCACGACATAAACTACCAAAAAACGATTCTTAAATATGTATTGTGATGGAAATCGGGCTTTCTTTGCAAGCAGCACAAGAGATACATTGTCCTCAATCATGTTTTTCGACTAGCGACATGGGTATTAAAATACTCATGTGCGGGCATCACACATGAGTGTATTTTCCAAACTTTAGGATATTTTAAAAACAATAATGTTGTGTACCATTTCTGTTGGAAATAAACTGTTCTCATTTTTTTTGCAGTTGCACTACAGAACTGCTTTTTTAGTAAGCCTCCCCTATTTTTGCTATTTTTTCTACTACTTACGTTTCGTTTTGTTCGAAATCAAACAAAACCTGTTGTAAATCTAAAGTAAAGTTGAATCTCTACCAATGACAATTTTTTCCAATCAAAGATTCCCAATCCTCGTTTCTGCCTTTCCTTTTGCTTTCTCTACTTTTCTGGGTTGAACCAGAGCGCTACTTTATTATGCCTATCACGAACTCATTTTCATAATTCTTCTCGTACAATGTTCTTGTTACAGTCATCATGTCTCGAACAACAGTAAATTATTTTGTGCCAGTATTACCAGCGTAGATAGTTAATATTGTAAATTTTTTTATGATAAAACATATTATTCCCTTCGAGCTCATTATTATTTTGGCGTACTATTCAAAACTTTATAACGAAGAGAAAAATTTCCTCAACGTCAACCTCATAATCTGTGACACAAAATGATTTATATCTGCCCAATTTATTCTCTACATTTATCCCTGCAATCCCCAGTTCCTGTGTTCGTTTGCTTATATGCCAATACAAGCGCGCCCCAACGAGAGTGTTTTCCAACTATGCGCAGTGTTGGGCAGTTGCGCCGCAACAAGTTGCGGCCGCAATTGCGATCGCAACTTTTTCTGTTGCTGTTGCGGTTGCATCGCAACAATTTTTGGAAAGTTGCGAATCTGTTGCAATCGCAACAATTTTCGACGTGTCGGGCTGCAACTCGCATCCCGATGGTAATTTAATTTTTTAAATAACTTCAATAAAGTTCAATTCGCGTTTCATTCTCGTTTGAAACTAAACCGTACAGGGTACAACCCGTCTGGCAACTGTTTATTACTAGCATTTGGCGATACAGTGATACACATACACTTTGCTTACAGTATATAAGTATCTTTAATGTAACTCATTATATAACATATGTTTTTAGGAAAGATGTGAGTTGTCAGTGTAAAATTACGTGTTAAACGTTAAATTTACATAGCTAGATGATGCGATTTGCCAATGTACTTCACATCGACGATTTTATCTTGGCGTCCTCTCTGCATCCACATTTTAACTAAAATAGCTAAACGAAGTGCAAAGAGTGGAGGTCATAACAACAAACTAATCGCCCATCTTAATGACAGATCGGAAAATGGTATTTCAGCTTAGGGGAGCAGTGCCGAGGACGCAGATGACGAAGATGACTTCTTCAACGTCGTAATGAAATCGGATGAGATGGAAAAAACGAAGAAAAGTTCGTTGAAACAATTCGATGATTGGCTGAAACATTTTTGAAAGGCAACGTTGATCGTCATTACAGTGCATTGACATTGTCACATCGAGATCATGAACCAGTATTAAATCATAGGAGAGGAATAACAAAAAGCAGAGGAATATCATATATTACAGGAGCATATGCATGGTTTTTCTTTATGCGTCATATAGGCAATACAAATGTTCTACACTTTTCTGTTTTCTAATATTTTTGTAATATACACGGAACTCCTATGAAAAAATAGCTACTAGCTATGTACCTTCTCAATGTTATTTTTAGAAATGAAATTCATTTTATTTTAGGGTGTCCCAAGAAAGCGAAGTGAATCGGACACACTCCAGTACTTGTTGCCCTTGTTTCCTGTCCTAAGAAATTTAACAAAGAAAATTTTCAGCTTCATATCTCGTCTTTTACTGAACGTGCATTTCATTCAGTTTTCTGCTGCTCATCAGGTTGTGCAGCGGTCACTGGTATAGCGTGCAGCGGTCAATGTTGCAAGGGCTTTAGGTGAGCTCTATTTTACAATAAAAAACATTTTTCTTGTTTCATGAACTTATTTCATAGGTTAGTGTTTCTATACACCTTGTGCAATGTGCATAGATTCCGCGTTCCTTCAACTCCATACTAAATTATGCCTTCATCCCTCCTCTTTTTGAACATCTTTGTTGTGGTAAAGGGAGGCTAAAACTTTCTTATATAATAATAGTAATGCTTCCATAGGATGAACCGAGCTCGCGTCTCGTAGATACTTGTGAATCAGACTCCTATCACGATTTTCAAATTTTCGTCAGCTTGTTTGCTTTTTGCTTTTTCACTGAACTTATTGCGGAAATTTAGCTTTCACACATCTTATGGTGCCTTATGGGGTGAGTAGAGGTGTGAGTGGTGCCTTATGGTGCCACTCACTCCTCTACAGCGAGGCACCACTCACCCCTCTACAGCAAGGCACCACTCACCCCTCTACAGCAGGGCACCACTCACCCTCTCTACAGCGAGGCACCACTCACAACTCTACAGCAAGGCACCACTCCCCCCTCTACAGCAAGGCACCACTCACCCTCTCTACAGCGAGGCACCACTCCCTCCTCTACAGCAAGGCACCACTCACCCTCTCTACAGCGAGGCACCACTCACACCTCTACAGCGAGGCACCACTCCCCCCTCTACAGCAAGGCACCACTCACTCCTCTACAGCGAGGCACCACTCACCCCTCTACAGCAAGGCACCACTCACCCCTCTACAGCAAGGCACCACTCACCCTCTCTACAGCAAGGCACCACTCCCCCCTCTACAGCAAGGCACCACTCACCCTTTCTACAGCGAGGCACCACTCACACCTCTACAGCAAAGCACCACTCACCTCTCTACAGCGAGGCACCACTCACTCCTCTACAGCGAGGCACCACTCACCCCTCTACAGCAAGGCACCACTCACCCCTCTACAGCGAGGCACCACTCACCCTCTCTACAGCGAGGCACCACTCACCCTCTCTACAGCGTGGCACCACTTACCCCTCACCAGCGAGGCACCACTCACCCCTCTACAGCGAGGCACCACTCACCCCTCTACAGCGAGGCACCACTCACCCTCTCTACAGCAAGGCACCACTCACCCCTCTACAGCGAGGCACCACTCACCCCTCAACAGCGAGGCACCACTCACCCTCTCTACAGCGAGGCACCACTCACCCCTCTACAGCGAGGCACCACTCATCCTCTCTACAGCAAGGCACCACTCAGCCCTCTACAGCGAGGCACCACTCACCCCTCTACAGCGAGGCACCACTCATCCTCTCTACAGCAAGGCACCACTCAGCCCTCTACAGCGAGGCACCACTCACCCCTCTACAGCGAGGCACCACTCACCCTCTCTACAGCGAGGCTCCACTCACCCTCTCTACAGCGAGGCACAACTCACCCCTCTACAGCGAGGCACCACTCACCCCTCTACAGCAAGGCGCCACTCACTCCCTCTACAGCGAAGCACTATTCTCCCCTCTACAGCAAATACACTTTGTTTTCTGCAGGAAATTAGAATTCGATGCATCAATTAGGAATGATGTGAGTTGTCAGTGTAAAATTACGTGTTAAACGTTAAATTTACATTGCTAGATGATGCGATTTGCCAATGTACTTCACATCGACGATGTGAAGTCCCCCGCTACTGATAAAAATTTAGGTGTCCTGAGACGTAATTGTTGATAAGGTAAAATATCTTGCCTTATGATGATTATATTATCAATATATTGAAAAGGGAAATTTGATGGAGTTTATATTTATTTTCTTTCAATGATATTTTATAATACTGTCAATAAATGTCAAATTTCTACAGCCATTAGTTGTCGGTCTATATGCAATAGAAGAAAAGGCCAGAATTATATTATTTGATGGAAATTCAGGTCGAATCTCACAGGAGCTATAAAAAACGTTCGTTTTGCGCGACCATTAAATATTGGCCAATGTTCATGAAAATATGGTGGAATCATTTTCCTTTGACGAGGAACCAAAGCAGCATGTGCTGGATTTGATATCATTACTTTGAATTGCCACCTCTATAAGCTTGGGACACCCTATTAAATTGTTCGTGTTATATTTACAAATGAAACGTTTCTTTCTTTCTCATTATTTTGAAATACATATATAAGGAACTCTCATGAAAATACTACCAGCTAGGTACCTTTTCAACCTTATTATTATTAGAAAGTATTTTCTCTTCAACACTTTTGTACGAAAATAGGTTGGCCTATGTGTAGATCAGAAGAAGAAAACTATCACTAGATGTACAAAAACTATCACACTATGCAATTCTTAAATAATTCAAACTTCATTAAATTCAGTTCGGACGCCTCTATTGTATTTTATTGATGAACCAAATTTAACAACTGAAGAATAGGTCAAGTAACCTGGGGATCAGGTGCTCAACATAGCGCACCGTTTAAAACTTGTGATAAGTTGCTTGCAACCGAGAGTACCATGTATGCGAGAGGTCCCATAAATGTACAAAATTTCTGGATTAAGGAACAAATGTGCAGTTTTACATTAAAAACAGGAGAATCAAATTGCACCACTCGCATGACACCATATGTGCAATGATATTGTGCATTTGCAAAAAGCACTTTGCACATTACATCTGTTATAGTGTATATGCGTAATTGCATATGTGATTTTGCATATGCACAAGATAATTTTTTGCATTGCACACAACATTCTGCATATCTCTTTGAGTGCATATATGCAAGTTATGCATTGGCACAGCTCTACTTATAATATTGCCTCACAGAAGTCTACATGAGTAAGAAAAACATGAAAATGATCCTTCTCAACTGAGAAAAAAATTTGTCACCTCCGGGATTCGAAGAGGCACGATGTGGGGGTGAGCGTGCCTAGAACGACATGGTTATGGACCAGCATTCGAACAGCACGTCATAAGTTAGGTGAGGGCGGCATTTGCGAGCGCGGATTATCGGGCTAGGAGAAGGTGGAGAAACCTTGCTTTCTGTCATCCCCCAGGGAGCGTATGACAGTTTTATTATACACTCAGAGTTGGAGAATGAATTGTTCTTTATAATGAGACCAATTTTAAATTTTTAGGTGCAATAGTTCAGGAATTATGACCGTGTCAAAATGAGCCTTATAGAGAAAATCGGTCGACCATTCAGAGGGTAGGGAAACATCTTTCCATGCCTCCCCAGGGAGCGTATGACAGTTTTATTATACACTCAGAGTTGGAGAATGAATCGATCTTTATAATGAAACCAATTTCAAGTTTTTAGGTGCAATAGTTCAGGAATTATGAGCGCGTCAAAATGAGCCTTAAAGAGAAAATCGGCCGACCATTGACGGACCACGAAAGCCCTGCTTCCTGCCCCCGCTAGGGGCGTAAAAATTTTTTTAATTACATAAATATGTTGTACTCGTCACGCGCATTAATTTGGTACTAATTTCACGATTGTACATCTTATAGTTTAGAAATGACCCTTTTTGTCAGGGTAATTCGCGAAGGATCTTAGATGGGTTCTGAAAAATGGCTAGCCGGTGCGTAAAAGTCAATTTTTGCAGTTAAAAATCACGTTTTTATCATTATTTTTATTTGATTTTTAATTTTATTTTTATGCGCTCCTATAGTGATAAACTATCTTTAAGTTGTGTATATAGCTCCTATCATTAATGGGAACGTCTCAAGTCTTTATCTTCTGCCTCCCCAAATGGTCTGAAATATTGGAAAAATATAGAAAAACTCGCATAATTTTAAAAAATTCCCGAAAATGAAATATCTAATGTCTACATTTCCTATACAACAGAATTATTTGTATTGGCCTCTAAGTTCATGTATGCAAAATATAAACATTATATATTAGTTTCTTCTACCTCCCCAAACAGCTTAAATTTAAGCGATATTAAATATCATTATATAATACAGCTCTTCGCATATTCATCATGTATACATTATTCAATATG
The DNA here is from genome assembly GCA_030386875.1 of Morinoia aosen. Lineage (NCBI taxonomy): Eukaryota > Metazoa > Arthropoda > Malacostraca > Amphipoda > Talitridae > Morinoia > Morinoia aosen. The sequence goes on along the minus strand of CM059568.1, from coordinate 1,584,960 downwards.
TAGCTATATACAAAATAAATATCCCAGAACTTACCACGTGGAGGTGTCTGTATGTCGAGCTCCACCCTAACCAGCCCCATCCTCCCTACCATTGACTGGTCTTAATTAATTACTCGACATTAAAATTGTTCTTGGTCTCAAATCTAGGGATCTTTTTCCTATTGCTTATTCTACTTCTAATTAAGCCATCTCTACTCTGGCTGCCACTTACTAGTGAAGAGGCTTCTGTGACTAGTTTGATATTTCGCTCTACACTTTGTGTGTGGCACGAAAAATTTTTTATTAGATCAGAAATGTTGCTACCCGTTTAAATCGCATTTGTGATTATGTCGTCAGATATATTCTGTGTAACTGGTGGTTCATGGTTTGTTGTTTTCTGCCAGTTGATGATGTCATAGTAAGTCTTGCTATTCAGATTAATTTCAGGAACTATAACCTGGCGAATCTGTGCGTTGGGGCGACCTGAATGACGTGCCTTCAGGATTCGCCGGAGTCCCAACTCTCGGATGTGTCGTTCCTCATCACTGATCATTCCCACTAGTAAGTTCTCTGCATTAGCAAAGAATGCATTTCTTTTTACTACTTTTGCTACAATTATCTTTGTTCTTTCATTTAGTTCTTGAATGGACAACACCATGTTATAGAAGTGCTTAGCACTATTCGAGAAATTTTGCTTTGATTTAATAGTAAACCAGACTGGAATATAGACTTTCATGATATAGTTGACTATGTCTACTAAGGTGTTAGACGTAGTCAACTATACCATGAAAGTCTATATCCCAGTCTGGTTTACTATTAAATAGACTCTGGTTTACTATGTCTACTAAGGTGCTAGACGTAGTCAACTATGCCATGGAAGTCTATATTCCAGTCTGGTTTACTATTAAATCAAAGCCAAATTTCTCGAATGGTGCTAAGCACTTCTATAAGATGGTGTTGTCCATTCAAGAACTAAATGAAAGAACAAAGATAATTGTAGCAAAAGTAGTAAAAAGAAATGCATTCTTTGCTAATGCAGAGAACTTACTAGAGGGAATGATCAGTGATGAGGAACGACACATCCGAGAGTTGGGACTCCGGCGAATCCTGAAGGCACATCATTCAGGTCGCCCCAACGCACAGATTCTCCAGGTTATAGTTCCTGAAATTAATCTGAATAGCAAGAATTACTATGACATCATCAACTGGCAGAAAACAACAATCCATGAACCACCAGTTACACAGAATATTTCTGACGACATAATCACAAATGTGATTGAAACGGGTAGCAACATTTCTGATCTAATAAAAAAATTTCCGTGCCACAGACAAAGTGTAGAGCAAAACATCAAACTAGGCACAGAAGCCTCTTCACTAGTAAGTGGCAGCCAGAGTAGAGATGGCTTAATTAGAAGCAGAATAAGCAATAGGAAAAAGATCCCTAGATTTGAGACCAAGAGCAATTTTAATGTGGAGTAATTAATTAAGACCAGTCAATGGTAGGGAGGATGGGGCTGGTTAGGGTGGAGCTCGACATACAGCTACCTCCACGTGGTTAGCTCTGGGATATTTATTTTGTATATAGCTACATATTATACGGGTGTTTTTTTTTACTTTGAACAAACTTCGAACTTAGGTACAAAATCTCAAAATAGATCGATTTTCATGAATGACAAAATGTCTAAAACTCTTTAGTTTTCAAGTTATAGTTACTTGAAGAATATTAGAATTTCAAGTAGGATTGCACGCGCGCACCATTTTTAGCGCTACCTTTGATAGTTAAAGAGGTTTTTGGGCCCCACTAATGTATTTTTTTTGTAATTTCACAATGAAATTTGCGTGTACACGTTTTACAAATAAGAATAAATTGTCCTAAATGAGTAATTATCAATTATTATCATGTAAGCTAACCATTAATCAGTAAGTATTGCAGGACACAGGTAAAAAACATAATCAATACAAACTTTAATGTAAGAACTTTAACGCAAGAACAAACTTGAATACAGTTTTATTACAACAGTTACTCGAAATGGCCTCCATGAACTTCAATACATTTACGACATCTAACAGCCAGTGAGCGCCTTACAGATTGAAACACGCCCGGCATTTCTGTAATACGGCCAGCTGAGTCCACAATGCGTCCAACCAGATCCTGTTCCGATTCAACAGGAGTGGCATACACGAAGTCATTCATGGTTCCCAACAAGAAGAAATCCAGTGGCGTTAAATCAGGCGACCTAGCTGGCCATGCTACAGGAGCACCTCTGCCAATCCACCGGTTTTGCAATTGGTTATTCAGGAACAGGCGTGTTTCACGAAAGTAATGTGCTGGCGCTCCGTCATGCTGGAACCATATTCGCCTGCGTGTCTCCAAGGGCACGTCCTCCAGTAGTCCAGGCAAGACTTTGCGTAGGAAGATGGTGTACGCAGGTCCCGTGAGAGGAGAAGTTAATAGGTACGGACCAATTAAATTATTGCCAATAATGCCTGCCCACACGTTGCTACTAAATCTGTGCTGGTGACTATTAGGCTGAATAACATGAGGGTTATTTCCAGCCCAGGATTGATTATTGTGACGGTTGAAAACCCCATTACGACAGAAATAAGCTTCATCTGTGAAGAGAATAAGTTTTGAGAACCCGCGATTCATTCTTTCCTGTTGCAGTAACCACTGGCAAAACAGCATACGAGGTTCCAAATCACCTGGCATAAGCCATAGCACTCTTTGGAAATGGTACAGATTTAATTGCTGACGATGTAGTGCCCTCCACACAGTAGTATGGTTTCGCAAGCCAAGACGTTGAGCAGCTGCACGAGTGCTGGTTCGTGGATGTTGCTCAAAGTATTCCACAATTCTACCCTCCTGTGGATGATGGCCGCGCCCAGCATTCCCTCTGTTAACGTTGAAGCTGCCGGTGTCACGCAATCTCGTATGCAGAGTAGCAAAATACCGGAAATCAGGCACTTCGCGCCTAGGAAACCTTTCTCTGTACATCCTCAGAGCGAGCCTACCATTTCCGCCTGCAGCTCCATAAATCAAATGCATGTATGCCTTCTCAGCATTGGTAAATCTTTCCATGGTCACAGTGCAACGGCGTGTCAACAAATGGCGAACTGATACTGCAGCACGTGCGTTCCAGTAATGTAGATTGTTAATAATAAATTTTATTTCATTATATCAGTTTCACATTGCATCTTGAAATCTTGTCGTTGATTACATGGAATGGATAACCCATAATGAAATGAGAAAGAATGCTTTAATTGTATTCTACAATTTCGAAAACTAACAACTTTAAATAACAATTGGTGTGCGGCCCAGTTATAACATGCACTTCTAAACATGCTTTGCGACGCCATAACTCGAAAACTAATGAGTTTTGTAAATTTTGTCATTCATGAAAATCGATTTATTTTGAGTTTTTGTACCTAAGTTCGAAGTTTGTTCAGAGTAAAAAAACACCCTGTATAATGTATACATGATAAATATGCGAAGAGCTGTATTATATAATGATATTTAATATCGCTTAAATTTAAGCTGTTTGGGGAGGTAGAAGAAACTAATCTATAATGTTTATATTTTGCATACATGAACTTAGAGGCCAGTACAAATAATTCTGTTGTATAGGAAATGTAAACATTAAATATTTTATTTATGGGAATTTTTTAAAATTATGCGAGTTTTTCTGCATTTTTCCAATATTTCAGACCATTTGGGGAGGCAGAAGATAAAGACTTGAGACGTTCCCATTAATGATAGGAGCTAAATACACCACTTAAAGATAGTTTATCACTATAGGAGCGCATAAAAATAAAAATAAAAATGAAATGAAAATATTGATATAAACGTGATTTTTAACTTCGAAAATCGACTTTTACGCTCTGTGGGGAGGCAGAAGACATCATCGCAGACACCTGAAACTTTGCAAATATTTTTTTCTCACCCATGAGACATTTTATCACTATAGGAACAAAAAAATAAAAATAAGTTAAATAACGATCCGCCCTAACCCACACCTTCCCAAGGAGGTACTGTTAGTATACCCACTTGGAGTTATAACTCATTACATATTGTGTATGTAAATTTGATAACATAGTGGTCATAAGGTTATTTATTATAATTGTTGTCAGTGGGTAGAACCAACGTGGGGGGGGGCACCCACTAACATCTGGGTTTTGTATTTTTTGTTTTGTGTACTTATATTACAAAATTTGTGAGCGTATTGTAGGAGGAAAGTACTCGGCCCCCTTGATTTATCAAGGGGACCCACCCCTCGAAACAAATTCCAACTATGTGTGACGAGCGTCCAACAAGTGTTGATCTGACAAGGATGGAGGACCCACAACGTCGGCTGGAGGATGGAGACTGCGGCGATTCGCACAGTGCGATGGAACAGACTAACAGGTTTGAAGAAAGCAGGAGGATTGAAGAAGCAATTGCTCGAATGATAGCAGGGTGTGCGGAAAATCAGAAAGCCAATACAGCGGAAACAGAGGAAGCTGAAGAAGTGAGTGAGATAGAGGAAAGACTGAAAAGAATTGAGGAGGCTGTATTGTCGGCACAAACCGACACAGCTGCAGGACCAATCATACCAATAAGAAAAAAGAACATCCCAAGAAAAGAAAACAGAAAATATGTCTCCTCTGTCGAGATGGACGAAAAATATTTTCCAAAGTACTTCTCAGTGACGTTCGAGACAGGAAAGAAAAGAGTGGCCAGCCCATTCATCATTCTGGACAAAATAGAGGAAGTAACCGGAACGAAACCAAAGAGGATATTCAGCATGGGCCGCGAGATGATGGTGGAGGTGCGGAGCGCGACGCAGGCGGAGAGGATGGGAGGCTTGACTTGCGTGGAAGGTGTGCCGTGCCAGACAACAGAATACAGCCGATTCAACCATTCCGTAGGCTTGATTTACATCAGTGATTTTGATATTGGAGATATTGAAGAATTTAAGACTGGTCTTCAACAACAGTATAATATAGGGGATGTCACGAAAGCTACTTTTATCAAACCCAGATACCAAGAAACCCAAGCTTTTTTGGTAACATTCAAGCAGCCGACCGTCCCATATAGTATCTACATCCCTGGTGAAAGACAAGACACCAAGGTCTATCCATTCAATAACAAGCCGATGATGTGTTTTAACTGCCAGGCATATGGTCACACTGCCAAGCGATGCCGTAGCACCTCTGCTGTGTGCAGGAGGTGCGCTGAGGCAGGCCATTCCTCTCTGAACTGCAGTTCTGATCAGCTCAAGTGCCCTTACTGCGGAGACCTTCATCCAGCAGGTAGCGGCTGGTAGCCTTCAATGTGACAGAGAAGTGGAGGTGAGGTGTTTGTTACAGATAATAGAAAGAGAAAAAGTCACAATGAGAAGAGCTAAACAAATTAAACAATGAGTAATGGAGAAGGAACGCGTACCATCGTCTGGAAGATTCATCACTCATTTCGACTGTAAAATGAATGAGACCCACAGAAGGAAAATGTCGCCTTGGCTCCTAGAAAAATGCATAACCCAACATTTGGAAAGTAAACCTAAATCAATAAGATCTCGTAATAAAACCACATTTACGGTAGAAGTTTGTGATGCAAACCAGAGCCGAAAAATGAAGCTGATGAAACAACTGAATGAAATACCCATCACCGTCGAAGAAAATCTAGATTTTGCAGTTCAGAAGGACCTCATCTATGTCTATGAATACGATCTGAGCAATTTTGAAGTTTTCAAGAAAGGTCTTTTAGAAAAATGTGGTGCACACGATTCGTTCCAGGCGACATGGATGAAGCCCAAAAACCAGCAGGCGAAACCACTTCTAGTATCCTTCAGGCAGCCCGTTCTTGCGAAATTTATCAACATACCGGGTGAACAAGCGATGACACGTGTGTACGAATTAAACCAAGACCTATGATGTGTAAAAGATGCCAAGAATACGGCCATGGAGTAAAGTACTGTCAAGGCGAACAAGTGTGTCCAAAGTGTAGCTCAGCAGGACATGGAATCGACGAATGCACGTCATGTGAGATCATGTGGTGAAGGACATGCAACTGGAACGAAGAGCTGCCGAGTCAGAGCAATCGAGGAGGAAATTCTGGTAATACAAAGTCGAGAGAGGGTATCTAAAAGGCAGGCCAAGATATTATTCAATCAAAGGCATCCCAACATTTCAATGGATTTCAGTAAGGCGGTAATGACACCCATAAACCGTAATAGAACAGAAACAACTACCAGCAAGAAAAGAAACCGCACTGACGACCAGGAACCACCATCCGGACCGCAGCAGAATGAGAAGAAGGCCGAAATAGCCAATGGGATAGCCAGAAGCCGAAGTAGGCGGGGGTCCGAAACTGAAGACGAGATGGAAAGAGAAACAGAGGTGGTATGTGAGAGTCCGAATACAGGAAGACTTTTTACCACCACTGTCAACCTAAACCGTGATGCATCAACCCGAGAAAAGGAAAGAGAGTCGAGAGTGAGGGAAACCAAAGAGATTTTCGATGAATATACACGAGCGGCAAGAGGAATAGTGGAAGAAGTTGACAGGAATAACTACGAGGAAGGATGTCCAATCGTTCGAGAGTGAAAGAAAGGAAAGGACAGCGACCACGTGAAACTTCGAGGGATAGTTTTAGAAGGAGATCTCCGAGAGGCCGAGAAGAAAGGAGAAAGTCCGGTCATAATGCTAACGAAGGTAAACGCAAGTGGAGGTGGTGGCGGGAGATGAAACAAAGTTCATCCAATGGAACCTGCAGGGTATGGCAACGTCTATGGAAGACTTGATAAACCTCATCAATGCGCACGAGCCAGCGGTAATAGCCGTCCAGGAGACGTTTTATGGGAATGATTTCGTGTCACCAATACGAGGGTACAACAGCTTCTGTAAACAAGGCCATTACAACCACAGGTTCCATGGAGGGGTAGCACTATATGTACACTCATCAGTACCGAGCCAAGAAGTTGAAATCCATTCACAGGCTCAAATTGTAGCTGCAAGAGTATGCCTCAATCAGCATTAAGTCGTCACAGTCGCATCCCTATACCTGCCACCAAGAACAAATGTAAACCTGGAGGACTTATTTGACACAATCAGAGCAATGCCAAAACCCATCATTCTGATGGGAGATTTCAACGCCCATCACAGTGACTGGGGCAATGGTACCATAGACCGAAGAGGACGGTTGATGCAAGATCTCCTTACACAAAGCAACCTCAACATTATAAACAACAACTCAGCTACTCATATTTCAGGGACAGCGATCGACCTCACCGTGGCCACCCCAGACATAACGCCAGATTTAAAATTTACCGTGCTCCCATCAGTTCTTAGCAGTGACCATTTTCCCATCGTGCTGACTCTATTAGTACAACAGGCAGACGGACTTACGGAGTCAGAGGGCTGGAACTTCAGGAAGGGCAACTGGAAGCGATACCGTGAAGATGAAACGTGGAGAAACGTCGAAGAACTGGAAGTACCGGATAACCCAGAAGCAGCGGTAGCCCTGCTTTACGAGAGGTTAAGTTACGCTGCTGATAGGTGGGTGCAGAAGTATAAGAGAAGACGATATTATCCAAAGCCATGGTGGACAGAAAACTGCAAAGCAACCTGGCGGGAGAGGGAAAAGTGTTACAGAATATTTAAGAGAACGGGACTGGTAGAAGACAAAGTGCAGTGGAAGAGAGCAAGAGCGGTAGCAGCGAGGACTTTTAGAGAGGCGAAGCAGAGCAGTTGGAGGGAGTACGTCTCCACCCTCAACATCAATACGCCGAGCAGCTCTGTATGGGACAGAATAAATAGAATCCGAGGAAGAGCAAATCGACAGATTAAAATGCTGAGCGAGGACGGAATTCAGTTTCCAAACCTGAAAGCTATAACAGAGAAACTAGCAGAGACCTTCAAGACGATATCGAGCGACAGCAACTACTCAAACCAATTTCTACAGAACAAGCAACACATTGAACAGGTTCCCATCGACTTCACTAGCGACAACAAAGAGCCATATAATATGCCTTTCACCATGCATGAATTGTCAGCGGCAATCAAGAGCAACAAGATAACAACACCTGGATCGGATAATTTCAGTGACTTAATGATCAAAAATATGCCACCCAATGCTCACCAATTCCTGTTAAAAGTATATAACAAGCTGTGGAGCTCAGAATATGTCTATCAATCGTGGAAACAAGCCCCAATGATTCCTATTCCGGAACCTGGCAAAGACCACACTAATCCAAAGAACTATAGACCTATATCATTGACTAGCTGTTTATGCAAAACATATGAAAAGATGATAAACAGAAGAAAAATGGAATATTTTGAAAACAATAAAATATTTCTGACACACAGTGTGGCTTCAGAAGACACCATGCTACAATAGATCATCTTGTGCGATTCGATACGTTCATACGGCAGTCTCTAGCTAATGATAAATTTGTCATGTCAGTATTTTTTGACTTGGAGAAAGCGTATGATATGGCGTGACGCTACGACATCATGAAAGATCTGGCAGCAGCGGGTGTGAGAGGACGGCAACCAAAATTTGCCGGGGAGTTTTTCAAAAATAGAACGTTCCGAGTAAAATTAAACGAAGAAATGTCATCGGTGAAAGATCTTAAAACTGGAACTCCTCAAGGTAGCACCTTGAGTGTCACGCTCTTCGCCATAAAGATAAATTCAGTGGCAGTGGAAATTCTGGCAGAGATGTTCAGCTCTTTGTTCGTGGATGACTTCCTAATCGCATATGCAGACTACGATAGGACAAAAGTTCAAACAACGCTACAAGCAACAATAAATAGAGTCACTCAATGGGCAACGTTCAATGGGTTCAAGTTCTCCTCAACAAAGACAACAGCAATGCAATTTTATAAAGGGAGCGAGCCTGCAATGATTCCCTCGCTGCAATTGGAAAGAAAAAACATACCAATCGTTGAGAGTATTAAATTTCTTGGTCTTCACTGGGATCGTAAACTGAATTGGATAACCCACATTCATAAGACAAAGGCAAAATGTAGAAGTGACTTGAACCCGATGAAATCCGTGTCGGCATTCACTTGGGGTGCAGATCAGGAAATTTTAATGAGGCTACATAGGTCGCTCATCCGCTCGAAAATCGACTACGGAAGCATAGTCTATGGCTCTGCAAGTACAGCGGCTCCGAGGGAACTGGACGTCGTGGTAAACGAAGCAATGCGCATCAGCACAGGCGCATTCAAGACGACATCGATAGTGAACCTTCATGTCATCTGCAATGAACCAAAATTGGAAATCAGAAGAAGGGACCTGCTACTTCGGTATTTCTTTAAACTCAAATGTCACTTTCTCAACCCTGCATATTGCTGCGTCAACAATAATAACCTTGAATTGTTTTTTACAAGCCGAAAGTGCGCAATGGAACCAGTAATACAAAGAATTCGTCAGGCTATAACTCAGTATAACATTCTGACTCAGCCAGTACAACCGTGCTTCACACCTACCGCATTTACATGGATTCTGAGAAGACCGGCTGTTGAGCAGCACATGGCAAATACGAAAAAAGAAGAAATAGACCCATCCACCGTAAGACAGATTCACAGAGATAATATGAATAGGTATCAAGAGCACAAAATCATCTATACCGACGGATCCAAGTCACCGACAGGAGTTGGAGCAGCGGCCGTGATGGGCAATATCATAAGAAGTGTCTCTCTCCCAGTCGGGGCTAGTGTTATAACCGCCGAACTGCATGTCATCAAGCTTGCCTTAAATATCATCAAAGAAACGCAATTCCAAGATTTTTTAATATGCAGCGACTCCTTGAGCGCTATACAATTAATTGACAGCTACACTGAAAATAATCAACTTTTGAATAAGATAATACTGGAGATGCACCAAATCATTTCGGATGGGAAGAACTTAACGATCAGTTGGGTTCCAGCACACGTGGGCATTGCCGAAAATGAACGTGCGGACCAAGCGGCGAAGGCAGCAGCAGCAAGACCCGCTGAGTTTGTGCTGATTCCGTACAGCGACTGGTTCCCGGTTATCAGAAGGAAGACATATGAAATATGGACCCTGGAATGGCAGCAGGAACAGGGAGACTTGAGAACAATAAAGGCCAGCCCTGGAAGATGGAAGAAGTATAGCTACAAGTTAAACCGGCAGGAAGAGGTCGTCATCAACAGATTACGAATAAAACACACAGCTTTAACTCAGAGCTATCTCTTGGACCCTGAGGCACTTGGACAGAGACCCATGTGCGGGTGGTGTGGCGTAGAGATCTTAACCGTAAAACATATTTTGGAGGAATGTACCGCGCTGAAGCAGACAAGAGACCGATTATTGAGACCTAGAGCCGGAGGGAATGTTAACGCAAACAATTTGCTACGTGACGGAGGACCCATACGTTAAGTGCTGGAGTTTGTTAAGGAGATAAATGTCTTTGGAAATCTCTATAGGTAAATAAGAACGAGAGGAAACTGCCCTGACGCAGACGCAACGGACGCTACCTTTAGAATTTGGATCCAAGAATCGGCGCGCCTTGGCTCTGAGCGGAGCATTTCACCCAATTAGGATATGCACTCATCCTGAACTCTACTGAGTGATATGGCCGAGCACACCGTGCTGTTATCCTCGACTCTCTGTTGAGAGGGGGGTTCCAGCATGGGTCAGGCGCTCGGCCAAGGTGAGGGCGGGTAGCTGGAACCCCCACCGTGGAGTGCTAGCTAACACTCATAAAATTAAGTTTCTGATAAACCCTTTCCAACGTCCAGTCTGAATAAAATCTTTGTTAAGCTCCAAATTCCGACACCTCAACGCAGTGAATTGCTTCTCGGTAGAGTTGACTTCGAAGAGTCCCCAAATAAAGTCAAACAACGATGAAAATGGTGGCGACCAAGAAGAGGTATGAAACTGCAACATCTGATGAGCTGGTGAAGCGCCGAATTGGCGCCTTGTGAGATGGAACTTTTTTCTCAATGAAATATGTGGAATGCACGGATCAGACCTACACCTGCTGTGAATAGTAGTTGAAAGAAATTTCGTGGATGCTGCTACTCGGTTTGTTGTGGCGGAGGTATTAGAAGTCGCCCTTCCATTAACTTCATGAATGTATGAAATAGAAATTTCATTTATTTAAAAAACTTACCGGCCTGAGAATACTGAGCATAAGACGGCTCCATTTATGACGATGTAATAAAAGAATTAAGTCGGGGAGCGTAGAGACGCTGGGGCTTATTAAAGTCGGCCATATGAGTTGTCAAGGATTGTAATATCTCAAAACATTAATATAAAAACGATCGCCAGCTCGCTTCCCTGGACCGAGACACGAGCGTGGGACGAAACCATTGAGTTAGTCACGGATACGTCATGGTCAGAGAAAGCTGGGCTTTCCCCAACATACCCCCCCCCCCCCTCCCTCTGTTCGCCCAAAGCCCCCTCTCAGGGGAAGCACTGTTCACGACTGAATTAGGAGGATGAGGGATTGTGTGCGGAGCGACGAGCGAGGGCGGTCAGGGACTCGGAAGTAGGACTCGGAGGCGAGGGGTCAGAGATAAACTCAAGCGGCGATCGGTGATTGATAGTTGAGGCTTCCGATTATTCAATGTCAGACTCCAGAACGTGACTGGCTCAAATATCCACTCTATTGTTGAGGGCTCACTGGTTGGGGCGTATGCAAAACGTCCCAGGGCTCGGCGTTTCCTTGGCTCGAAAGTTTGACTGTATGTTACACAGTCTGTTGTGTTGGCATCTTGGGCGACCCATTGAAAGATAATCGTGAGTTGAGTTGTCCCTGTTGTCCATTGGTCGTACATTCCTTGCCTCGCGTGCTCTCGCCGTCCGTACTTGCCTCCCCAATAAATAATTAACGGTTCGAGGCGTATAATTTTTCCTCTCCATCTCGCTTTGATACCACGTAGAGAACCACGAGCCTATACCCTACGGCCAGTGCTACCAAATCGTTCACTTTTTTTTTGGTCTTAATTAAATTCATATCTTACTTAATTCGAGGCTTTGCGCCTCTGGTGGCAGCGGCACGTTACCGTCAACCTTCTCATTAAAACTTATGACGTATTCAAAGTAAATAAACAATGTATGTCCGACCAATCGTGTGCAGAAAATAGAAAATATTCATGATTTTACCTGGTGAGGTGATCGGTTGACACTCGAAATTTGAATTCTGGAACGCAATACAGTGTGAATTGTTGAGAAGGAACGGGTCCTAAAATGGCTGTTGTTAATAATGCAAAATTATCATTGTATAAATTGCGATCATAACTTTGGTTTAATTACCAAAGCGACAACTAAATAGTCTCTGACCGAAGTTGTCGTTAACTGAATTTATTATTATTATATTCATAGGATTAACTATTTATGTATTCGAGATGTTAAGGAAACCGCTCTCTATAGTATTTCGCGTACGTCATTTTTATAAGTAACCTTTCGTATTTAACCCTCGCTCACGTACAAACGGTACCCGCGTCCCTCTGGGCTCTGAGAGATGCGCAGCCCGGCCGGGTAGTCAGCGGTAACAAGTCAAAGAGAGAAGGCACACGTTCGTGCACTACGACCTTGCTGCTTTTTGCACATATGACCCTGAATAACTCTACTCAGTCAAGAATTCTAATTTATTCAAATGAGCCCCTAATGTTCATTCATTCCTATAGCCGTGATTAACGCACAGTGTACTACTAAAGTCAGCTACGAACGGCAATCGTCAATCACAATCCTGATAAGATGGCGACGCTATCACGAGATGTTCACCGGTCAACTGAGCCTCACCAATTGCAAGATGAGTTTTCTCCCCATTCTCTGTCTTTGTCTGGCAGTTCATAAGTTCATCCCGCTAGGAATGTATGATGCGTAGCTAAATCTGTAGTCGATATGGCTCATAGCATAACGTAGAAATGTTTTTTGATTTACCCTCGAGTAGAGAAGTGAGATCAAGAGAGACAGAAAGAGAAAAGATGATCATTTGAACCCAATTAATATACTAATTACAGCCTTGAAATGCGGCCCAGAAAAACGCTAACCGAAATTAATAGAATTTCATCATGACGACGTTAAAAATTTAATATTATCCATTTAATGTAAAATAATCACATTATGGGTTGTGGCGGCTTCCGTTTCGGTACGATTCATTGTGATTAATAATGAATTAGAAAAGTTGTATCCGACCTGTGAATTTCTAGATAAAATCAAATAAAGTTCTGACTGAAAATGTCACGACGATTAAAGAAAACCAAAATATCTCACGCAGGAGCGAAAATTACAACAATACTTTATCACTCATGGAGACTTCACCAGTCACCGAGACTACCAGTCACCGACACCAGGCACCGAGACTTCACCATACACCGAGACTACCAGTCACAGACACCAGGCACCGAGACTTCACCATACACCGAGACTACCAGTCACCGACACCAGGCACCGAGATTTCACCATAGACCGAGACTACCAGTCACCGACACCAGGCACCGAGACTTCACCATACACCGAGACTACCAGTCACCGACACCAGGCACCGAGACTTCACCATACACCGAGACTACCAGTCACCGACACCAGGCACCGAGACTTCACCATACACCGAGACTACCAGTCACTGACACCAGGCACCGAGACTTCACCATACACCGAGACTACCAGTCACCGACACTAGGCACCGAGACTTCACCATACACCGAGACTACCAGTCACCGACACCAGGCACCGAGACTTCACCATACACCGAGACTACCAGTCACCGATACCAGGCACCGAGACTTCACCATACACCGAGACTAGCAGTCACCGACACCAGGCACCGAGACTTCACCAGGCACCGAGACTTCATCATTCACCGAGACTTCACCACTCATAGAGACTTCACTACTCATCGAGATTTCATAACTTACCAAGGCCATCGCACTTCCCCTGGAGAGAGCCAAGCGACAAGGGCGCCAGCAGGCTCACCTCCAGACGTGACGAAGGCGTGACGGCGGCTGCCAGCACCTCGACGCTGCCTGCCTCTGCTATGCCGCCACTGAACTCTACTAATTCAACCCTGGTGAACAAATGGTTATGTGTGAGAAAACTGTTCAGTGTGATGCATCAACAGTCCCCGTGCTTCAAACTGTGCAGAAGGATGCATCAATATTTCCAGGGCTTCAAACTATGCAGTGTGTTGCATCAACAGTCCCCGTGCTTCAAACTGTGTAGTGTGATGCATCAACAGTCCCCGTGCTTCAAACTGTGTAGTGTGATGCATCAACAGTCCCCGTGCTTCAAACTGTGTAGTGTGATGCATCAACAGTTCCCGAGCTTCAAACTGTGTAGTGTGATGCATCAACAGTCCCCGTGCTTCAAACTGCAGTGTGTTGCATCAACAGTCTCCGTGCTTCAAACTGTGTAGTGTGATGCATCAACAACACCCCTCGTGCATCAACCTTACCTTCTAGTGTTATTCATTAATAATAGTCCTTGGACAATGATTCATCAAACAACTACAAAGGATTCAAAAACGTCTAAGGGAGCAAATTAAAGCCTCACTGACCTTTCTGTTCAGAAAACAACACAAAATGTACAGCTTCATTTTTCTCTGCTACAGTTGTGCCTGGTTTACATGTGCGTACATGAGCAGCACTCAGCACTACATGCGCGTACATGAGCAGCACTCAGCACTACATGTGCGTGTACAACACTAGTTACAAACAAGTCACTGTACCGAGTCCCGTTCAAGGCGATGAGCAAGTCATCACAGGGAGAGTCGAGGGGAACTCCAGCACTAATTTCCCCACCCGGTGGAGAGCCACCTCCCCCCAGGGCACCTCCATCAGCAGGTGTGGCGAGGTATTCACCTCCAGCCGGCGGGGCTGTCGCCAGGGCAACATGCGGGCAACGATCGCCATATCGCGACCTGCATGACTCATGTACGGCTGCGATTAACAGAAGAAAATATGAAAGTACGGGACAGAAATATGAAATAGCAGGAGCCTCATATCTACGAAAAAATAAAATGGAACGGTGTGACTCTGCAGAGAGAATGCAAATAGTGCGTTGAAAAAATGTAGGTGATGGATGATAAGCAAAATGGCATGAGAAGAAAATATGAAAGTGCGGAACAGAGAAGTGAAAACGAAGAATCGCATTTCTACGAAATTAATGGTTGATATGACATTACGAAGAGGAAGAAAATTAAGTGTCAAAAAGTCGTGCGTGATGGATGAGAAGCAAGATGGCGATCTAGGGCTTCAAAATGCCAAAGATGCTGCCACCTGCGCATAACCGGTGCTGTTGAGAGGCACAGCTGATCATACTTTTCAATTTAAGGTGAAATGAAGCGGACAACTTCTATTAAAAATTTTTTTGCATTTCTACAGGAAAACATTTGAAATCGATCCTTAAGATGACGTCAAGTTTAGGAATGAAACTGTTGGTTCATATCCCAATCTCTGACTGCCATCAGGTGCAAAACCCATTTTTGAGAAGCCCTTATTTTTATTTGGATAGTCATCATGTATAGAACGCTCCGCTTATTGCTCCCTTATTTTCACACGAGGTTTTATTACGGCCAAAATGCTTCACTTGACGATCCTCACCTTACAAATGATCAAGCACATTTCGGTACAATCTATATATTAATACGCTTAAAACTAACTTCGTGGGTAACGCTCTGATCCGAGTCTGCAGCATTATGGATACCCAATTCCTGAGTGTTCCATAAAAAGATCGCCTTTACATGCATTGATGCGTTTGACATTTTATTATGATAGGATAGGTAGGATAAGTTAAATTAGGTTAGGGTTTTTACTAATTTTGTTTATTATTTTTTTCTTTATTTCTATTTTATATTACCATTTTTTCTTAATATTTGTTTAATTATTTATATTATATTTATTTCATTTTCTTTCCTTTTTTATTGTTTTCAAATTTTTCAATATTTCATTTTCATTGTTAACGTTTTTTATTTGTTCTATTAATGAATTTGTTTCAATTTTTTTTTTTATTTTTCATTTTATTTTTTCATCTTTTTTATATCTTTAATTTTTTAGGTTTCATTTATTTTTTTATTTCTCATTTGTCATTTTACGGAATTTTTTCATTGTTTTTTATTTCTTTGATTATTTTTTATTATTCCATTGAATAATCATTTGAATTCAAATTACAGTAATTTTTACAAAATTTTACCGTATCAAAGAATGCCTATAAAATAAATTTCCTTCATACCTAACCTATATGTTTGGAAATGAGTTAAATTAATGATATCGTGTAATCTACATGGGTTTCTTCTCATTATTATGAAGGCGTCGTGACTCGCGGTATCGTGTCTACGAAGATACTATATAGAAGGCAACAAGCAGAATATGATAGCATAAGTTACTATTCGGCATGGTCAGAGAAAGATGAAAATGGTGGCGACCAAGAAGAGGTATGAAACTGCAAGATGCCATTTGGTTAGAATTTGTTATGTTAGAATTTCTTAGGTAATGTTTACAGCATTTTTTTCACTGGTCTACCTAGCTTAACGATGACATTGTTTAAGTTAGTTTAGGATAGGTAAGGTTAGGAGAGGTTAAATTAAGCTAGATTAAGATAGGATACGTTAGGTCAGGATAGGTTAGGATAGGTGAGCTTAGGCTACGTAATGTTGACGACATTTTTACATGGGTAGACCGTTTTTTATGTTTGACATATCAGGAAAGCTTCGGTTATCATAAGGTAGGTTAGTATATACAATGTCAGGATATGTTAGGTTAGAATATGTTAAGTTAGAATTTGTTGGGTTATGTTGACCGAATTTTCTCACGGGTCTACTTAGCATAAATATGACATTGGTTAAGTTAGGTTAGGACAGGATAGTTTAGGATAGGATAGGTTAGGATAGAATAGGTTAGGACTGGATAGGTTAGAATAGGCTAAGATATATTAGGTTAGAATAGGTTAGGTTAGCATAAGTTAGGTGATGTTGGTGGAATTTCTTGACGGGTCTACGTTTTTTCTCATTGACGTATTATCACGATATGTTCGGTTAGCATAGGTCAGGAAGAGATAGGTTAAAAAATTTTAGGTTGGGATATCTTAGTTTAGAATATGTTACGTTAAAAGTTGTTAGGAAATGTTGACGGAATTTTTCCATGGGTCCAGGGTTTTTCATGTTCGAGATATTATCAGGACCGGTTCGGTTAAGATAGGATAGATTAGGTTAGAATATGTTATGTTGGAATTGGTTAGGTAATGTTGACCAAATTTTTTTCACGGGTCCACCTAGCGCAACGATGGCATTGTCCGTGGAATTTCCACGGGTCCTGCTTGTTCTTAATTATTGCATGACATACAGCTTCTAAATTGTGCACACGGTCACGCGGGATCACATTTATCTATGAAGCCTGACGCTGCAATACCAAACCAAGTCTCTGAACACAAACTCTAGCAAAATCTCCAACTAGAATTTCTCTCACAGAAAAACAATTTCTCCGTCCTCTACTTATAAAGATTTGTCATTATCGATACAGTTACAGATCAATATCTCAAACTCGGATTTTTACCAGGTTTAAGACCCCATACTTACCTCGTTCTACATCTTCTAGTGGAGCAGCCCTGATGTCTCACCCACTCCACTCACAGGTGCATATATTCCACTCAGGCTGCCATCAAGTCCAAGCCACTCCACTCACCGGTTCCGCTAGTTGGGCCAAGTCCTCCAAGTTGGGGCAGCTAAACATCAAGTCCTGCCAGTCAAGGTAGCAGGAACCGCAGCCTGCAACTCGGCTTTTAGTGCAGGCCAATAGGCCTGCTGCAGTTCAGGGCTGTTTGTATTCAACTCAATAACGCGGGTACGCAAGTCGAGCGGGTCACTGTAACCGGCACCTTAATATCAGAAAAAGTCGCTGATGAGAGCAAGCAGATGGCATCAAATGATTTTGTAGCCTTAGGTCATCGTTTTTGGCATATGGGCTAGGTTCATAAGAATTTCTATTACACATGGGATTGCGTGTGTGAAGTATTTAAATACTTATTCTTCAAAAAGCTCCATACCTTGATGGGAAGTATAAAAAACTCTGAATTAATAATGAATATGGCAAACCTCGAGTCAAGTTTTTTACTCGACGTTGAGGTTTGCGCACTAGTATTCTTTTATTAAGTTAAGAAAGGTTTAATACGGTTGTTCACGTTTCCAAAATCCTGTTTAGTAGTAAATTAGTCAATTATGCAAATTTAAATAAATTGAATCCTTTACGTAATCAGTCATGTAAATGAATGGCTGTTTCAAAGGAAACAGCTGTTACAGCTTATTGGACACAGCCTTAGGTGACACAGCAGCAATGAACACAGCCCCAGGTGACACTGCAATAAGAGACAAAGTCCCAGGTTACACAGCAGTAAGAGACAGTCCCAGGGGACACTGCAGTAGCAAAGCCCCAGGTGACACAGCAGTAAGACACATAGTCCCAGGTGACACTGCAGTAAGAGACAAAGTCCCAGGTGACATAGCAGTAAGAGACAGTCCCAGGGGACACTGCAGTAGCAAAGCCCCAGGTGACACAGCAGTAAGACACATAGTCCCAGGTGACACAACAGTAAGAGACACAGTCCCAGGTAACACAGCAGTAAGAGACCCAGTCCCAGGGGACACTGCAGTTAGAGACAAAGCCCTAGGTGACACAGCAGTAAGAGACACAGTCCCAGGTGACACAGCAGTAAGAGACACACCCCAAGGCCAGTCTCACCTTACGTTCTTGAGAGCATCATTGATATCTTCAGTGAGGTACAGCACGGCGTCTTCTCCATCCCTGTGAATTAACATGCTGTCATTCAGTGCATATATTGACGTTTATCTTTGTTAACTAACGCTCTCGTAAAATGTGTTCTGTGTAATGAAAGGATACTGTAAAACAAAATTCTATAATGAAAACTATGATTTACCATACGTAGTTACTGTTTTTAATAGAAATTGAATACTTGGCGAGCGTTAAAATGCAGTGCAAAAAAATTGCTGTGCCCATAACATTTATATTTGATGAGCAGCAGAACCAAATTCCTTTGATGTGACGCTAGCAAAAGATGTATGGAAAAGAGGACCTTGTTTAGAAATACAAATTTCGACCTCTTTCAAATTTAAATGAGTTTTTCGAGCAAAAATTTCCTCTAATGTTTGCCAATTTTTCCAGAGTAACAACCTGAAAGAGGTGAAGTAGAAGTAAGTAAAACTCTCTGTTTAGGAACACAAATTTCGACCTCTTTCAAATTTAAATGAGTTTTTCAAGCAAAATTTTCTTCTAATGTTTGCCAATTTTTCCAGAGTAACAACCTGAAAGAGGTGAAGTAGAAGTAAGCAAAACTTCAAATCGTGATCTTTTCAATACCTATTTCAGCCTTCTATCACTGATATTAATAAACACGTCGTCGAATCATGTCCTGCTGCATAAAATTTCTCTTTAGCTTGTTTCTATAAACAGGACGTGTGGTGCAGAAATACACCTTATGCATAAACTCCTCATTCTCATAACCCCATTCTAATTAGTGCCCACATCTTTCCTTTCTTTTGTACTATTTTGTTTTAGTTAGAGAGGTTCAAGGTAATTATAATATAACCTTGCGTTTTTCAGGTCAAGCACAAACACACGTCGTGCTTAATTCTCAATGCTGATACTTTTCCCAGCTTCAACTCTGCTACCTACCCCAGCTTCAACTCTGGTACATATCCAAGCTTCAACTCTGGTACCAGTCCCAGCTTCAACTTTGTAACCTTTCCCAGCTTCAACTCTAGTACTTGTCCGAACTCTTCTCTGGTGCCTGTCCCAGCTTAACTCTGGTACCTGTCCCAACTCATCTCTAGTATCTGCCCGAGCTCAACTCTGGTACCTCTCCAAGCTTCAACTCTAGTACCTTTTCCAGCGTGTGTGTCTCTCCTCCTCCCCATTCTGGCCCTCCTCCTCCTCATCCTCGTCCTCCTCCTCTTCCTCCTTAGTTCGGACGCCCTGCTTCTGAAGCACGACCAGAATTCTGTTCAGTTCCTCTTGCCTCATTTTGATGTAGTCTTCGTCTACGAGTACCTCAACGTATTGCAGACTCACAGTTTTATACCTGAGGAGGTATGCCCTCGCGGAGTAGCGAGGGCATTTTAATGTGAAAAAAAGTAGAGAATCATGATGATTGAGTGGCAGTTAAGTCGTGGTGCCTAATGGTGGTGTATTTTCAAAGTCAACTCACATTAAAAAATAATATATTCAGAGGCGAGCAAGCAAATGTTCTAAGTCTAAATAATCAAAGAGTTACCCAGACGTGCTCCACGTATACTGGAACTACACAACCCCCAAAAAAGAACTGATCAGCTGCTATCATACCGTCACTTTGAGCTAGGTTACAAATGTGATCGGTTTCTTAGTGTTACCATAATAAAGAACAACACTACACCAAAATTTAGTGTCTGACCGGCGAGATGACAGTGCTAGCGCTAGCTCCGTATTAGTGACAAATTCTCCCACCCCAAATCAAAACTGAAACCATTGAAGGTCCAGAACTACTTGAACACGAACACTTTTCTTCAAATACCTTTTATCTGCCGAAAAACTCGAAAATATACAGAAATACGTTTCTATACATGCACGTAACGGGACATCACAACATCGAAGATTAGATTCAGACCATCAGGAGAGCGTAGCTAGTGTCAACACCGCGTTGGTGACAGACACCCTGCCCCCAACGTCACCTCGTCCTAGTTTCTGACCTACGAGAAGGCGGAGCTGGCGCCAAAACCCTCTTGCTGAATGACTCCCAGGCCACAACGTCACAGCGTCTTAAAAGGGCTTTCACACGATCAGATTTTTCGTCAGTCACACTCGGCTCAGCAACACCATATTTGGGCATGCATGCTCTCTTTCGCTCTCTTTCGGCACCACTGACGGATTTGGCTTGACTGTCGTTTTGCTCTTATTTGTGTGTCAGTGTCGTCCATGGAGCTAGGATATATGGAGGTAGCATAGCTGATTCCGATCGGGCTCAATTTGGTCGCAAAAGTTGAAAGACTCGGGCACTGTCAAGGCCTGACACGTCACAATTCTGAGCCAACCACAGACGCTTGGCTGAAGTTGCTCCACCCACTTTCACTACAACTCCTCCTCTCATTTTTCAAAGCAAGAGTAGTACCACACCACAAGTCAAAGGGTGAGGTGTGCGTGCAAGTCGCTCTAATTTGTTATAATCAAGGGCCTGTAATCTTTATAGTTTTCAACTCTTAATGTACCTTTGCTAGTGATTTTGATATTATAAAGTGTCCTCAAGTGACGAAACACAATTTATTATCCTTCAGAGTCTTAGAATCCCAAATTAATGATTAACAATTGTGCGATTAACTCAACAGCTAAAAGAGCATTCAGCTAGCGTGTGCGCACTCTATCGTAGTCAGTAGGTAACTGACTTCCGTGCTGACGTCACACTTGCGAGAAGGCTATTGGTTACCACAGACATAGGAGAAATCTCAAAATCTGGTTACCTTCACAGACGGCTATGCTCCCTCCATATATACTCCCTCCACGGTGTCGGCCCTCCCTACGTCTAGTAAGCATGTTTGTCGCTGCTCTTGCAAATCAAATGGTTTCCGCCTGGCCTCGAGAAGCGACGGCTTCTTTTATTTGTTATTTTTTGGGAGCAGCCTGCTCTGTGGAAAGTGCACAGCAACGAATACAAGAACAGAGATATAAGAAGCAAGTCGCTCATATATGTTATTGATGCAACACAATATTAATTTATATGAGAATGGTTTGAAGAAAAAATTAGTACGCCTCGATACCAGTTTAATTGGAACGTTTCTTTCAATAAATCTATTATTTTTCATGGAATACCATCTGATTTATACGGATAGCACCTATGATGGGATAGCACATGATTTAATGGGGCTTATTTTTTAGTATGCACGATGATGGGGGAAAAATGATTTATTTGGTTACAAGCATATCATAATGCATTCGTTTAATATGTTCCGTCAGAGCCATTTATATATTATAGGATTTTCATTCTTATTCAATAATCACACAAGAAATACTGCAAACATACATTATTTTCTTTATTAAAATGCAAACAGATCAATATTCAGCCATAAGTACGATTTCAATAGTTTATCCGGTATTTTCATAATAATTTTAAAACTTCGTAATGGAATTCTCCCTTAATATTTGATTTCAGCTCATAAATGTTTCATGAAATAAGTCTAAACGTTTGTTAGTTCGTCCGTATCGCTGTCACATTCACATACAATAGTAGATATTATCACGCAGTAGTTGGCGAGTTTTATTATATTTTAGAATATTTGCGTACTGATGCCACTTTTACGCGGGGCATTCTATCGTACAGTTCTAAAAAAATGCGCATAAAATTTCATTTGTTATTTTTGCATCCTAATCACGGTGATGCTAGGAAATGAACGAATATAGTCTAACAAAAAATGCAATTTAAGAACTGCACCCATGCTGGTACATGCACAACTGTATAGAACGAAAAATATTACATACACTCGAAGTTATTATGAATTAGAATATTAGATTGGTAGTAGTTGTTAGATTTGGTGGGACCAAATTTCACAAATGCTAAAAAAGGAAGGTGAAATGCGCCAATTAATTAGTGAATGAAATTTGGATATTTAGCCCTAACTCTCAGCAAATCCGGTCATAACTCCCATTTTCTGGATGTTCGGCCAGCCAATCTTTTACCCACTATCTATTTGCGATGTTTCTTCTTTTTGACCGCAAAGCTAATAAGTATGTTTACTTTGACTACGACGAACCTCTCTCGACAACGCATAGTGAAGCACCGCCAATCTTGCCTGCGACGCACACACCACTTCAGTCAAGAGAACGTATGTGGGAAAGCGTTTTGACCACAGTCCGTGAGTGTGAGTGTGACTGACTGAAAAACTGATCGTGTGAAAGCCCCTTTAGTTTCTGACCTGCGGGAGGGCGAAGTTAGCGCCAACACCGTATTGGTGATGGACTCCCATGCTCCCAGCGTCACCCACAGTAGGAACAACTCTACGGGAGGCCCCTCAGGAAGCTGCACAGAACTCTTGACTCCAACATCAAGCTCAAACGTGCGTGTCTCTGAAACGTGGCTCAAATTGAGGAGTGGGTCAATTAGGTGGTGAGTTTCTAAAAACTAACATGATGAGTGAGTAAGTCAAGAAGCTGGTGAGAAAGGCAACTGGCTAATGAGTGGGTCAACAACCTAGTGAGTGGCTGAACAAGCTGGCGAGTGGATCAACAAGCTCGTGAGTGGGTCAATAAAAGGGATGATGGATCAAAAGCGTTATATGCTTCCATTCAATGACGTAATACGAAATTTATAACTTTAGTCGGCAATGGTCACACGAATGATCATATCAAATAAAAACGATCATTACTAAATTCTATGTACTACGGATAACTCGTATGTAGGTTTTAAACAAAGAACGTTAAAATTAAGGTATTTTTTAGGAGATTGTGAAATAATGGTAACCTTTTAATTCTCGGGTACGTTGATAGAGACTTTTATTCAAAGATGATGATTATGGAGGAATTATGTTCATTTTTCATTGTGTTGTCGCCATGAAAGTTACAAGTGCGCAATTTATTGCACTTTACGTTTGTCTGTGGTTAATTACATTCAAAAAGCCTTCTTTCATATCATTTATTTTGGCCTAGCTGGCCCATTAAATACTACAAAAATATACAACTTTTTGTACAATATTATTTATGCAACTTATTCACCACTAGCGATACAGAAATAGATTATTTCTCAAGTTAATTCAATGATCAAATTTGAATATAGCTACCTGTGGGCCCGAATAAGTTCAGCGACTTCTAGGGCATCCTATCATCAACGCTATTCGCAGGTGTACTATAATGTCTAACTTAATTCACTTAACCTTGTTACGCATTAGAATGATCAATGAATTAGTTAACTCGGTATGCGATGTTTCATTTTACAAAATAGTTTATATGGGCTAGATGTTACCAGTATATTCCAGAAACGATTTAAGAACGGTCTGAAGATCAACGATATTAACCATGGGCCCTCCCCTATCAGGATCACTCATGAAGGAGAAATGATATGAGATGACTAATTCTTTTATTCGCACATGACTAATATTGCGATAAGAAATGAGATTCAAGACAACTTATAACTGAAACCTAATAACGTATAACTTATAACTGAAACCTTATAACGCATAACTTATAACTGAAACCTCATAACGTATAACTGAAACCTTATAACGTATATATAACTATAATTTGAACGCAATTCTGCAGCCGATATCTCATCAGCTGCCTCGGTAGGGGTTGAAGTTGTTCTAGGATTATTTCATGTCCTTATAGGCTCAAGTCTTTGTTTTTCCCTACAGGTCGTTGGGTCTTGGTCTTTCGGGTCAAGCGGTGGGCGCTAGCGTGTGGCAAGAGCTGCGTGGTTTGCACTCAGGCCCAATCAGTGCTACTCCTCGCCTATTGATTTGTTTGACTCTGTTGTTTAATGTTGTTACTAATCTTTCGTTTAATTCAACTAAAATTCTCAATCCGGACTTTCTTTACCTCCGCCATCAGTTTTTTCTATAAGATGGCCAGTATGGGGAAACGCGTGTAATGCCGGGAGCGCAGGTTTGTCGGCGAGTGTGGTGCAGCAGCAGCAGCAGCAGCATTCTTCTTCAACCCATTTCTCTAATCCTAGAGACTTTCTTACCAATAACTTCAACTTGACTTGACTAACTAATAACACAGCTATGGCTTCCAATAAGGAAGCTTCTCTACGAGCGGCTGGGGAGGGCGATCTAAACATTTTAACCAAAACCCGCGAGTACGTACGGCAGCGTGTAGCCCGCTTGCACAATGCCGTTAAATCTGCCATCGACGATTACTCGCAGCATGACAGATTACTAAACATTTCTAAAGTTACTTTCTTCCAGATAGAATTCAAGGATTTGAACAAGTAAATTTTTGACTTGTTGCTTCGCAGCGACGCTGCTGATGACATGCTGGAGACTGCTGCCAACGAGCAGGATCTTACGAGGCGCAACTATTTGATTGCCTGGCCCTCCTGTAGTCACAGCCTTCTGCCTCTACATCTACATCAGCTCATACTTCCTCCGCCTCAAACGCAGGTATTGTCCATGTACAGCAGAAATTAAAACTACCCGATGTTCCTTTGCCTAGGTTCAGTAACACTAAAAACGAAAATTTTGAAAAGTTCTTGTTCAATTTCGCGGCAATTTTTGACAAGCACGATTTAACCTTTTATGAAAAATTTGTATATTTGTACAACCAAGTTTCGGGCTCACCGTACGTACACTCGCTTGACTGCGCTTCCCGGCACGTCCTGAGGCTCACGAGTACTTTGGAGGTTCGTGAGCTGGGTACTTAGGGCAACGTCTCCCCATGCGTTCTGAAAAACTATAACTTACCTTATAACCTAAAAACTATAACTTACCTTATAACTTAAAAACTTTAACTTACCCTGTAACTTAAAAACAATAACTTATTTTATAACTTGAAAACTATAACTTGCCTTATAACTTATAAACTATTACTTACCATATAATTTAAAAACTATAACTTGCCTTATAACTTAAATACTATAACTTACCTTTTAACTTAAAAGCTATAAATTACTATAAGGATAACTGTGCTAAACTTAAGATTAATACTAAACCTTAACTAACAGCAACTAACTCCCCAGAGCACGGGTGCTTGCTTCCTATGACGGCACAGTCGCAGACCGCAAGTCAGACCTGTCTACCTGAAGTCCGGCTCTGTAGAGTTCATAATCTGGTTGCCCTTAGTTTTAGTGGTTTAATCTTCTCGTTCAAATGTCGTGCCGACATTTATCGCAATAAATTAAGACAATTTTTCCTATTACTGGATTCTGCGTATTCACTCACCTTTATTAATAAACTTTTGTGTATATATCTGTGAGTCGGTTAGGACTTGTGATCTACAGTTATACTCTACTACGGTAGCGGTTTTACGTTAGTTTCTACTTTGTTGTATATGATTGAACCACCACCTAGTACAAGTTGGATCCCTTAACTGATGAAAGTGGCATTAGTACATCTCACAATTACTGAACACCTGAATGATTATATTGAATCTAGCGATAACTAAACTAGATATAATTTACGTATAGAGGTGTTTGCTGGATACCGAGTTGAATGACTGCAGTATGAATTAATATGGAAATAGATTAATGCAATTAACAGTACATCGCATTAAATAAAATATTATTTAAATTGCAGGACAGAATACAAGACATAAATGGATTGAATTCATATGAGAATAAATCATATTTGTTCACCCAACACTTATTTTCTATTTGAGTGATCGAGGAAACCGTTAGGCTGTGTCGTGTTGTGCTCTCCGTGGCACAGCGGTTAAGGGATCGGACTTGTATGCTGGAAGTCGCGGGTTCGTTCCCAGCGCTGGCGCGGAGATTTTCCCCGTTGGGTATAAGGGAAAGCTCAAGCACAATACCCCACTCAACCCAGGTGTCGGAAATGGGTACCGGCATTACGGGGGAACCGTCATGGTGTCCTATATATAGGCTTAGTTATAAGACATTTGAAAAACCAATGCTAAGATCATATGTATCAGGCTTGATTGGAAATAAAGCATCCCAAAGATGCCGATGTTAACCTGTTGAGGGGTAACTCAAGCCACTACAACCTAGTATACTTAACTCATTCGGACAAAATACTGCATGATCGATAAAAAGGTTCGCCGTGAATTCAATGCTTATGCTCAAAACAATAGTTAAAATGAGCGAGATAAAAACAGTGCATTTAACGGCACATCTGTTTCACTGAGCATTGAAGTTTATTTCATGGTATTGGTAGTACCAACATCATCATACGATAGTCAACGTTAATTATTTTTCCAAAGTTTTAACAGAGTATTAACACACACACAAGCTAATAAGTAACGCTAGCTCAAATGAACTACAAACAACAGCCGCTGATCACACTCACATATGATCGTTTTAGGGAAGTTGTCTCATGAACAAGCCCGAATGGTTGAATTTTGAGCGTTAATTTTCCAAATTAGATTTACGCTTTAGTTCAGTTAAAACGATTGCCACATTTTACTCTGGCAACATTTAGTCGGGGGAAGTATACATATTATTCCTTACTCAGAATTTTTCCTGAACGAATGGCAGTTCGAGGTTCGTTTGTCAACCCTAAGCTCCAGTACTAGTTGTTGTCAAAACGAAAAATTTGTTTTCATTGATTTTTCCTGAGTTTGGATTCGTTTCACCGTTTTTTACTGGGATTTTTAAATGGAACAAGTGTTAGCGTTCGAACAAATATTTTTCTTGATTTTCCTAATGCTCCCATGACGCATCACCGTAAAATTCACAGCGCATGTCGAAATCCCTTAGCTCATTATTAATGTTGTTGTTAGCCTTGAGTAAGGCGAAAGAGGTGGACAAGTCGTGAACCGAAACGCAACTAATCTTGCAATTTTCCCCCATCACGTTTAATAACACTTATCAAATCAATTTTGTTAGGTAAAGCTGCTCTATAAATTTTCGGTCAAACAGTTCTCATTGATCTGCAGGTCCATTTGCCAGGGAAATCAATTTTTAGTTTATCTAATTAATAGTTCCTCAGCACCTCCTGACAAACATGAATGTCTTGGATAAGTTTACGTAAATCACAAAAAGATTATTCGATGAAACGAAAAGAGCGAGTTACATTAATTTATTTATTGATTTATTGATCATATAATGATCTTCAACCAGATTGATAATTATTAGTACCTCCGCGTAATCTGAAAAAAACAGTTAACCCTCTTGAACTGATTTAAAGGAAGTAGGATTTTGCTGCTATAAGAAGTGTAAGAGGTCAGGTACACCCTGTGAAAAAATGAGACTCGTACGTTCACTCGTTCGCCCGCTACGGGGGGTTGAAGAATGGGGGGGAGGGGAGGGGGAAGTGCTATTTTATCATGTTACGCCTCCCCCATGGCACTTTCTTCACGGCGCGACGTTGCTATGCATCTCCTATGTCTCTGTATTACTCTATAATCATTTCATGGGTCTAGCCTGAACCAAAAAATTAAGGAACTTTTAAATAAAATTGTTCACATATCTCTGTTTTGCTTACACTGAACACCTCGGACTTTGGGTTTCAAAATGCATTTCCTCCAATAGTTTTTAAGCTACAGTGATGATTTTGGTATCATTGGATGCGGAAAACCAAGGGCTTTCCAAAAACTCTAATCGCTCATATATGTTATTGATGCAACACAATATTAATTTATATGAGAATGGTTTGAAGAAAAAATTAGTACGCCTCGATACCAGTTTAATTGGAACGTTTCTTTCAATAAATCTATTATTTTGCATGGAATACCATCTGATTTATACGGATAGCACCTATGATGGGATAGCACATGATTTAATGGGGCTTATTTTTTAGTATGCACGATGATGGGGGAAAAATGATTTATTTGGTTACAAGCATATCATAATGCATTCGTCTAATATGTTCCGTCAGAGCCATTTATATATTATAGGATTTTCATTCTTATTCAATAATCACACAAGAAATACTGCAAACATACATTATTTTCTTTATTAAAATGCAAACAGATCAATATTCAGCCATAAGTACGATTTCGATAGTTTATCCGGTATTTTCATAATAATTTTAAAACTTCGTAATGGAATTCTCCCTTAATATTTGATTTCAGCTCAAAAATGTTTCATGAAATAAGTCTAAACGTTTGTTAGTTCGTCCGTATCGCTGTCACATTCACATACAATAGTAGATATTATCACGCAGTAGTTGGCGAGTTTTATTCTATTTTAGAATATTTGCGTACTGATGCCACTTTTACGCGGGGCATTCTATCGTACAGTTCTAAAAAAATGCGCATAAAATTTCATTTGTTATTTTTGCATCCTAATCACGGTGATGCTAGGAAATGAACGAATATAGTCCAACAAAAAATGCAACTTAAGAGCTGCACCCATGCTGGTACATGCACAACTGTATAGAACGAAAAATATTACATACACTCGAAGTTATTATGAATTAGTATAATAGATTGGTAGTAGTTGTTAGATTTGGTGGGACCAAATTTCACAAATGCTAAAAAAGGAAGGTGAAATGCGCCAATTAATTAGTGAATGAAATTTGGATATTTAGCCCTAACTCTCAGCAAATCCGGTTATAACTCCCATTTTCTGGATGTTCGGCCAGCCAATCTTTTACCCACTATCTATTTGCGATGTTTCTTCTTTTTGACCGCAAAGCTAATAAGTATGTTTACTTTGACTACGACGAACCTCTCTCGACAACGCATAGTGAAGCACCGCCAATCTTGCCTGCGACGTACACACCACTTCAGTCAAGAGAACGTACGTGGGAAAGCGTATTGACCACAGTCCGTGAGTGTGAGTGTGACTGACTGAAAAACTGATCGTGTGAAAGCCCCTTTAGTTTCTGACCTGCGGGAGGGCGAAGTTAGCGCCTACACATATACATGCACATACATACCTACGCACATACATACACAAACACGTAAACATGCACAAATACATTTCTATGCATCAAGGCAATCACAATATATGCGCGTTCTATAAAAATGTTGTGCGATGTTCTTAAATATAGGATAATGAGCAAAGGAAATTCGCGACAACTCTTTCAGTATGCGTTGCTGCTTACAGTTTCTAATGAAATACTGTAACGACGTTTTATTAAATATTGTATCGAACAGATCATTGGTTGCTAAGCGTCTTATTTATCGTGCAACAAATATATTTTATAAATAATATTTTATAAATGCTGTACAATAATCAAGTGAAATGAAGTATTAGGTAGTGACACATTCACCTATCTACGTACGCATAGCGTGCACAAGTACACATATACACAAGTAAGCATGTGCGCAAATATCAGCGTAGACTAATCAGTATAAGTTAGCATTCCAATCGAGGGAATCGGAGAAAATATCTTTTATTATGGCATGAATTTTATAAAATTTCCGTACTAAAAATATTGGCACCAAAACAGTCTAGCTAAGACAGAAACATGAAAACGGTTGTTCTAAAACTGTTCCCAAGTTCAGAATATTTCCAGAAGTACGCGAGGCTTAGGTGCGGTTGTTATAATATACTCTAGAGCGTGAGAGATGATATGATAATTTGCACTACACTAGCCTACGAAGAGCATTTTTGGACGTGTAGAAGAAAGAAACATGAATGTTCTATAAGGGTGTCATATTAGGAAAAAAATCACATTATCTTTGAAATATCGCGCAAAATGTCTGCAATTGATAAACATACATAGGTACCACATTTTACATGTACAAGACATTTAAGCTTTGGATTGGGTTACAATAATAAAATAAAATAAAATGATGTGTTGAGTAGTGATAGAAGTTGGGAGTGAGAAAAAAAACTGGTATTTATAGTTTATGTACCAGTTGCTAGTCCTGTGCACACAGGTGTATTGTGCACTCATGCACAGCCATTTCCGTACACACATATACACGTAAGCATGCTTGCAAATCCCAGCGTATAGGCGATCAAATCATAATACCTACGCATACTTCGAGACTGTTTTGTGATGTCTTGAATTATAAAGAAAAATGAGCAAGGGAGAGTATTAAGCAATGGAGATACCAGGAAAATGAGATTCGTCAATACTTATTCAGTATGTTCTGTAACTAAGAATTATTTTTTTGAGACACAAGGTGACGAGTTATTTTGGCTTTATATTCTCTCGGTCTTTGAGGAATTTTAATACTCAGGGGAAGTTTG
The DNA here is from genome assembly GCA_030386875.1 of Morinoia aosen. Classification (NCBI taxonomy): domain Eukaryota; kingdom Metazoa; phylum Arthropoda; class Malacostraca; order Amphipoda; family Talitridae; genus Morinoia; species Morinoia aosen. The sequence continues at coordinate 1,554,243 of CM059568.1, read as the reverse complement.
TTCCTCAGTAAGGCGCCTGATATTGACAGAGCCTTCTGCCCATGTGAGATGAACGATAGTTGACTAAGACATTATTGTTTCTGTTCGGCTTTTGGTTGGTTACAGTGGGTGGATGGAAACGCACTATCTCAGCATTGCTCTGAGAAAGATACAACGAGGAAAATACGAATTGGGCCCTCTGCATGAGGAGCCTTTCTTGAATAGGAACCCAGCCGAGTTTATGAAGGAGAGGGGTTACGTGATCGCTTCTTTTGAAATTACCGTTGCATACTAATTTGGCTGCGAAGTTTACGCATTTTTGTAAATTCCTTTGGAGCTATTGAGTCTCCCCATACTAGGCTGCAGTAGTCAATTCGCGATAACACAAGGAATTGAATGGCTAATAATCTGAATTTTTCGTCTAGCATACTAATAAGTGAAAAGCCTACGATATTGACGAACAATAATTAGGACCCTGCATTCAATCTATATAAATGAATACTATAATATCCTAGATGATTGAGATTAAAAAGATAAGAAATACATTACGAACGAGAAAAGAATAAGAGGTATCTGATAACTTGAACTTGTAGCCCCTCAGCAGCGTCGTGGTGGTGATGTCAAGAGGATAGCATGGTGATGGGAAGGCGTAGCGTCGCCTGGCGATGTTGTTCAAGGAAACAGCATGAGAGGCAGACTGTGGAGTTGATTCGAAGTTGCGCTTATCCACGAGAAGATATCTTTAATGCGGTTCTTTTCGAGGAGATGAAAGTCGTGGGTCAGACGAAGCATTTCAGTATTCCTCGTAGCGATTCCTTTATAAATATAGATGTAGGACGGTTATATCATGAGGATATAACAGAAGTCAATGATTTTCAATGCTAGAACAAATTCAAAGGCATTTTTGAAATACTTGTAAAATTTCAAACAAACTAGAAGTTCCGAATTTCCTATTTTCCTTTTCGTGTTCTTTTGATATGCAATTTTCGATCACTAACTAAAGTGTACCAAATTATTTGTTTAAACTGTGATAGAAAAGATTAAATGAACTATTTGAAAAATATAGAACCTTTAGTTTGATGGAAATGTTTCAAGAATTTAAAACTGTCTTTGTTTTTTTCTTATCATGAAAACTTTGATGTCTATTCTTTTGAATGTTGCAAATGAAATTCTTTCGTAGGAGGCTAAAAAACAATTTTTTTGTTGAAGTGTAATATAATGGTCAAGTTTTGTACTTGAATGCTGTCTTCGTGTTTTATTTAATAATCTGGATGAATAAATTCATATTTACACTGAATTGTAAATTACATGTATAAATTTAAAAATATTCATTTCTTGATGAATGGCAAATTTATATTTTTGGACTGATTCTTCTGGAATGAGCAATTATATGGAATTTTTTAAAAGGAAATACATTTTGTCCCAATCATTTTTTTGATTTTGGCCTTAGTTTTTAAGAAAATAGGAAATATTTGTTTATTATGTCAATTTGTTTCATATTTTAAATGAATACAATTCAATGAATTTTCATGCTACAACAAAACCATAAGCAGTTTTAGAATCCTTAAATCATTCCTAGTAAACTAAAAAATCTAGATTTTTCATTTCCCTTTTGTTTTCTTGTTATATGGAGTCAACAATTCATGATTTCTTGTCCCCTTAGGGTGTTAATGCCTGTAGCCCCATAAAATTTCAAGGCACAATAGCCCACCACCTAAGGATCCTTTTTCAACAAAGAAAAAAATGACCAAGTGAATGTGAAAATCTCTGAGTTGTCCCCCTTAATTCACGACTTAGTTCACGACTTGATTCATGACTTGATGGACTTGCTGATCTAATTTCTTCTACTGCAGAGTAAGCTTCTTCCTTCTGTAATAGTCGATAAAACGGTTTGATAAATTTAGAATTTTTCTCTAACATATTTGCTTTTATGGTTCCATCTTCCCCCAAAAAGACATCAGTTGAATATAACATCTCAAAATAATTTCCTTCATCTTTTTTTTTTAAATTAGGATGGTATTGCTTTGTAAATAGTTCCCATAATTCAGTTGTGCCTTCGTATACGTTATATTCAATTTTAATATAATTACTGAGAATATCCACCTTTCTATTCCTAACTTAGCTCTACTACCATCAAATCGAAAGCCAGCCATATGCTTTGCCATATTCATTTCCAGGTTTATCTGCATAACGCAGGAAATTCAAACCTAACTGCAGTGTGGGATTCAGAAGAGGGTAAAGCTAGTTTCTCAACAGGTTTTCCTCAGATAGATTCAAGTTTTTCATTTGGTATAGTTTTTATTACCAACCTAGTTTATTTAGACAAACAATTTTTTTTCGTAAACAATTTTAGATGAAGGTTCTTTCAATGGTTTGTAACCTTTCTTAACATCATAATATATATCATGTTCGATTGTTTTATCATTTGTGAATTGTTTTTTCAAACTCTTCAGGTTCATGATTTAGATTTGTACAAATCAACGACATTTTTAAAAAAGAAAACCCCAAAAATACTTTAAATTGATCATTATTTTACTCTGAATTGACATTAAGTTTAGTTGCTGAGATCCATGGAGGTTCATCAGAACCTTTCCACTTGGCCAGATATTTTCCTTTACTTTTCTTAAAGATTTTCGCAATAGCATAAACTTCAATACTGTCAGGCAACGCAAGTGGTTTCGACTCTATTCTGTTATAGTTACACATAATCTTAAGTATTTTCTTTATGTGTTCAGTTCCCTGTACGGGGCCTAAGTCTGTTTCTCTGCGTCGAGAGTGCGTCTGTGCATTTACTTTTGTTAGCCTTTAAGTGTCATTTGTACTGTATTTTAAAACTCCCATATTAAGTTGATTACATAGCTGAATAGGACTAATATTTTGAATGTAATTTTGCGTGTAGCACCATAATATGCAGTAACTCAAGTTTGTACACACTATTTTTGCAAAAGCAATTAATTCATTGTCCTTGCTAAAATGTATCTGTCTATTTAAGAGGCACTGCAAAGAGATTCTGCAATTATTGATTGACATCTTGAGTTGAAAAGAGTTTTCCTTTCTCCTTTGCGATCCAGGTTTTAGACTAATACGACACCTCGCCTATGATGGGGCTTATGGGAACCACCTCGGGAGGACAAACTAATCCGCATAGCTTGTCGAAAAGGAAGACGCTGTCGCAGTTCGGTGAACACCGTGATGTTACCGGCACAACGTAGCACACGTGCGCAGCCGGTCGCTTGGTTTGTGCACGTGTGCTTCTGATCCTCTAACGAAAATTGTGGTGAATTAAAGTGAAGTTGCTGAAAAACTGGTATAATTTGCAAATTCACGTGAGTACAGTGTGTGACTTTGTATGGAGTACTCGTGAGAGTAGTTATTTTGTTGCGTGAGAGTTGAGACTGAGCATTGGTGTCGTGACTTGCAATTTTTGACTGGTAAGATTTCTTTGTATATAAGGAGTATAGTGTGTGACATTGTATAGAGTGACTGTGTCGCGCCCTTATTCCCCTTCGCCAGGTAAGTAAAACACCGGAACAAGAAGGAGGTTGTATTGGGCGCGGTTGAATACGTCACTGCAAAAACAAGAGTTATTTAGTTCTACAAATGGAGGCACTATCTAGGCTTCGGCTCGAAACCTTATATCTTTTCCTTGGAGCACTGATTTCAATTAGACACAATATTTCCTCGAAGTATTTTGAAACGTGGAAACAGCACCGGAATGCTGAGTCGTAGCCACAACAAAATGTTCACACAAATTTGAAAGAAGCGAGACGGAAGCAAGGTAAGCCATTTCATAATAGAGCCACCACTATTTTACTACTTTCAAAGTCAGGATTTTTCACCCAATTGCTACAATTTTACTCACGTACTCAGTAAAGATTAGAGTATAATGACATCGAAAGGGTGTGAAATTTAGGTTGCACACAAGTTCAATCACGGACTTCTCAGTAAGAGATAAGCGGCTTAAAAAGTTGAGTCATAGAGACGAAAGCAATGAAACAAAGCTATGAGTTACACGATACGCCAACTTTCCGTAATAGACAGAAAAGGAGGGGGAATCGAAAACCTAATCAATGTATGTATATTTATAAATATTTCTCATGAATTCTATCGTGAACAAATGAAATACCTAAAAAGGGCTAAAAAACATCACCGTAATTATGCCTGAAAACTTCAACTACGAGGTGATTCATCCGACTACAGTTTCGCTATCTTAGTGCTGTGGACGGAGCAGCGACGGTGCATCGCCTACAACGATGACAGAGATCACGACATCGTGCGACAACTCCAACTACAATTTAAGATAAGTAAAGCAGCAATTAATGATGATAATTGTAACAGTGCCGCCGCAGCCAACCATTCATTGCACGTGAGGCAAGCAGCGCGCAGCTTGCGCGTCAGCCAGTACGTGCGGGCGTCAAGGTCAAACTAGCTGGGCTGTACTTGCAGCTGCAGAGACCGCAGAGCAACGAGATATCGACCGATAAGGACAGCAGCTTTACAGAGCAGCCATAGCGTCCAATGAGGAGCGCTAATTCCCGATATTCAAGTTCACAAAGGCGATCAATGCCTCTGCGATTTAAACAGTTTCAAACCAACGCAGATTTCAAGAAAATAAGAAGCACTGCGAGAAAAACGAATGTAAAATTAGATAAGAAGTTTCTAACCGTCTCAGAATTCATTGCTAGTGCTTAGCTGCTGGTACAACCGAGGTAATCTGTGAGTATTACACTACCTTTACATCTTTTTAAATACTCACATCTTTTGCTGCGAGACCTCCGCTATGACACATATCCTAACATTTATCAGCACGTTTTACATTGCCTGTAAAGTAAAAGAAATCACATTAAATTGTATCAAGCACACACGAGATTTACAAACCGGACTAGGCTTAACTTTACAAAGACACGAAAGGGTTCAAGGTCGGCCATTTTTTATATGGCGCTCGAGGCGCAGTAACACACGACAGGTGCAATGGAAGTCTCGTAAAATGCACGTGACCTTCAATTAGACATGCTGCAAATTAAAGCATCTCGGCCCCTTCAATAAATAACGCACTTCTTCGATCATACAAAATGATTTTGAGACTCAGTGGTCAAACTCACAGAGAAAAAATAAAAAATCACTTGAACAAGACAACGGACAGTGAAGCATTCTGAAGCTACTGAAGCACAGACGGGAAACTGACACACGCAAAGGTAGAATGGCTATCTACCGTTTTTACAGATATAAGGCACACTTCAGAAGTTCAATCATCACTTTAAAAAGGATTAACACATTTAAAGACGCAGGCACACGAGAATTAGAAGGGCGCTTGAGCACGAAAGTCACACCTGCTCTCGGAAGAGCTTTTGATACAGGTACGAAGCGTGAGCTGAAGCCGCAACAGACGCTAAGAGAATGTTGCCAAAAAACCCCAGCATACGATTAAGAAAAAACCCAGATCAGCGAAAAAAGGCGTTAATGAATAAATTTTCTTACACTTTTCTATTGTTTTCGAGGTTACCAAGTAGTACAATCATTTTAGCTCCTTGAAATTAATTGTTTTGCCAACACAATTCATGACTGTAAACCCCAGGAGACAGATAAAAAAACCCAGATCCGTGGTTAAAAACCCCAGAATGCGGAGCCAGCTGAGAATCTACGAACGGGCAGAGAACTCCAGCATTTACTCTTACATACGCGGACGGAGCTAGAACGTTGAAATATGTTTCGGAGTTTTTTATTCTTATTTTTAATAAAGATATTATCGACTTCATAAATCGACATTTAGTGACATTAACGATTAATTTCGCTGATAGAATTAAGTTGTTGACCTAAATCGCTCATTTCAAAATCACGAATTTGCTCTGGAAGCTTCTAGGACAGTCAAATGGGAAACGGTTCAATTAAATGGCGAGATAAAACCCAAATGACTTTAAAGACGGAGAAAGGCATGACACTCCCCCCTATTTTTCTTTGAAAAATACACAGGCAAACATCCTTGCGTCGGCTTGAAGAGAGCACGTAAAGAGTACCTTAGCTTGGTACACGATAATTAGTAACATTACGCTTATACTAAGAGACCATAAATCAATCCGTTTACATTACGAAATTTCTTAAATCTAGATAGAGATCAATGTTCCTTACTCCGATAGGCACAAGAAACAACGCACGTGACTAGTGTTAGGAACGTTAAGAGCGAATAATACAAAATTAGAGGCGCACCCCGTCAGTACTCAAAATCTAATACTCTATAGTAGGCAAACCGCAAACTGAGTTGGCGAGAGATAGATAGGGGAAGAAAAGCGAACGTGCTTCACGCATCACACCACTACCGGGAGAGGAAGGAGAAGTCTGCAGCTCTTCACCTCCCCCCATCAGCAGCAGTGAGACACCTTCCGCCGATCGCTTGAAATAAGCATATTAAAATATAGGTAAGCTCGACAGGTAGACTGGAAGGACGCGTCACAGTTGCGACGGGCACGATAGATAGAGTACACTAAACAAATTAACTCGAGAATCTGACACTATGAGATCTAGTTGTCTCCTCGGAGACCTAAACTTACTACCTTTCCTATCGGACGTTCGCACGCTATCGTACCTCCCGCAGCAGCGGCCCGAGATACCACTACGGAACGTACTAGACCGTCCCCGCTTTTCTTGACCCTGACTACCCTACCCATCGCCCATTTATTTCTCGGAGCGGGCTCGACGAGCATGACGATGTCTCCAGGGCTCAAGTTGGTTGTCCTCTTCGTCCACTTGGAGCGCGATTGAAGCTCCTGTATGTAGTCGCTTTTCCACTTCTGCCAGAAGACCTCTGCCAGATGGTTGACTCTACGCCAGCGCTTCTTTCCGTAGGCTATGAGGTCCGCAGGGGAGGTGTCGCAGAGAGGAGGGTTGTCGCCCGCTTCCTTCAACGTTAGGAGCATGTTTGGAGTCAGGGGTTGTGGATCATTAGGGTCGCTCGATAGGGACCATAATGGCGTGTTGTTGACGATTGATGCTGCTTCTTGAAAAAAGGTGTAGAGCTCATCTCTACTAGGCGTTCGCATGCCGCACTGGGAAAGCGAGAACAACATGGCCTTCTTAATAGCTCCCACTTTACGTTCCCAAACTCCACCAAAATGGGGTGCGTGAGGGGGATTAAAGATCCACTGCACATCGAAGTCTTGCAGCGTTTTGGAGAGTGACCTCATGTCGAGGTCCTGGTTATAGCTGCCGACGAAATTAGAACCGCGGTCGCTCCTTATGATTTTGCACGATCCACGAACGCACATGAATCGTCTGAGAGCGTTTCGAAAGCTAGAAGTGTCCATGGCAGGCAGCGGTTCCACATGCACCGCTCTAGAGGTTAGACAGGTCAACACCAAGGCCCATACCTTAGAAGTCCTCTTATTGCTTCTCGTAGAGATTCCCTCGACGACCTGCCACGGGCCTGCCACGTCCAAACCTGTGTTCGTAAAGGGAGCGGTGCAAGCAAGTCGGTCTTCTGGTAGGTCACTCATTTTCTGCTCTTCGGGTCTCCTTCTCAATTTTCTGCAGACGACGCAGTCATTTACGAACTTACGGATGACTTTCTTTCCGTGCACTATATGATAGCCTGCATCTCGTACGGCTCCATGAGAAATGTGAGCACCTTGATGCCCGGAGAGTTTGTGATAATGAGACACAATGCTAGAGGTGAGCGGGTGGTCTTCGGGAAGCACAATGGGGTGCTTTATACACCCGGGCAAGTTGACGCGCCTGAGGCGTCCGCCTACTCGCAACAGACCGTCAGCATCAATAAAGGGGCTCAAAGAAGACAAAGGGTGGCGCAGAGGAATGTCCTTTTCTTTCTTGAGATTACTGATCACGTCTTGAAAGGTTGCGCGTTGAACGTCAGAGATGGCTAACTTCTCACCCCCGAAGTTTAGCGATTCCAAGGGTCTGATGGCCAGAGCCACTCCTTTTCTTTGCTGAGTTCGGTCCTTCCATTTGAAATAGAAGTGCGTCGTCAGTCTTGATGCTCTACGAACAGAGACAAAGTCACCAGTTAAGTAGGCCGGAACTTCACGCTGAAGCTCTGGGGTCTGAAGGGAGGTGACGAAGTTCGAGCATTCCTGGACGAGTTTCTCCTCGGGCAAACTCACCGAAAGCGAGATATCTGCGCCTTCTTGCTCGTCAGGCAGATGATCTTCCCACAGAAAGGAAGGGCCCGTCAACCAGCGTATCCCCTTCAGGTTCTCTGCGCTTGTGGGACGAGAGGCCGTATCCGCCGGGTTGCACTCTGTGGCTACGTACCGCCAGAGTTCCTTGGGACGAACCTTCGTAGCCGCTTCAATTCTTCTAGTCACATAAGTAGTAAAGGAACTACCAATCAGAGCACAATTCACTCCAATTAGCTTAAAATTGAAATTATTTAAGAAACAATTTCAAAAAGATTTATTCATTGATGAATTTTTTACTTTTTTACAGTCAGAAATCAGTTACACAAACGACTAAGTCACTTTTAGATATAAATTTCAATTTTCCTAATCTATCTGTATTTTAACAAACGAAATTAATTGTACTCTGTTCGGGAGCATTTCAGAAATCCATGTTTTTTTTTAGTTCAACGGTTCAACGGTTTCTCGTCTCAAAGTATTCTCTAACGATATTAATCTGTTTTTGATATCAGCGTTATCATCCTCCAATTTCTGTGATGACTGTTTCAATTTTTCTATTTCATTTGTATTTATGATTGTTTCTCTATCCTGTTCATGAAGATTATTTCTAAAAGTTTCAATGTATGAACTCATGTCGTTGAATACTCTCTCGAGATTTGCGAAGTCTAATTTCACACTTTTTATTTCCTCTTCTTCCAACCTCTTAATCTCATTTTTCAAAAAGTCTGTGTGTTCTAAAGTACCTGTTCGAATGACCTCTATTTTTTCCTCAGATATTCTACTATGTTCATCGAGGTTTGTCATAATTTCACTGAGTTTTTCTTGAAAACCTGTAGTATTTTCATCTATAGATGCTTGGATGGAATCACTTCTGAACTGATAATTTTCATTGATAAGATTTTCTCTTACCCCTATATATTTTCTGAGATGAAGCCTCAAATTTTCCAAAACTTCGTCAACATATTTTTTATTCGTAGCGTCAAATTCTTCGATTGGAAAAGAAATATTTGCAAGTCTTCTATTATTTAAATCGAAATTTTGATCTTCATCAAGATATTTAAAACCTATTCCAGGAGGTCCTGGTTGTGAAGATAAAAATGATTTTTTTCCTTGTTGTCCAAAAATATTTACGCCTATCATTTTTTATACATAGAATTTTCAATTCTCTAAATTTTCTCTAACTCTCATAGATATCAAATTGTTTACTCGGTCACTCAAACTTTCCACTTCCTGGTTTAATTTTACATTTTTATCAGTTTCATTCTGAAGCATTAATTTGAACTGACTGATTTCATTCTGATTTGAAATAATGTCTCTTGAAAACTCCTGGAAAAGACTTTCTACATCACTCAAGTTCTTAGCTAGTTCTTCCATTTTTCTTAATGGGACTGACTCTGCTCGTAATTCCATTATAATTTTGTTAAGATCATTGAATTTTTCTTCACTGGATGAGGTTATGGATGACTCTAAATTTTTCAGCTTATTGTCAACTTCAACAAACGAAGGTGCTAATGCTACAGTTCTTTCCATAACAAAAAGGTTTCTATCACTTAATTCAGTTAGATGTGCCTCTAAGCTTATACTTTTTTCTTCAACAGTATTGTTCAGTGTTGATTCTAAACTCTTCAGCTTTTCTTCAATTTGATCATTAAGTGATGTCTGCAAGCTCATTTCTTTTTCATTCACAACATTAATTATACTAATTTCTTGTTCTTCAACTTTATTACTCATTAATTTGTTCTTTGAATAAATTTGATCATTAATTTTAGTTTCTAAAGTCTTCAGTTTTTCATCCATTTGATTTTCTATAACTGACTCTTGATTCTTGAAATTCTCTTGAATCTCAGGAATTTTAACATCAATCAAATTGGTTATCTTAGAGTCCACAAGCTCAAATTTAGCTTCAACTCCTTTAATCTGATCGGTTAATGCCGACTCTTTAACTAAGAGCTTTTCATCGATTCTAGTTTCAATACCTGACTCTAGACTCTTCAATTTGTCCTCAATCTCTGGAATTTTTACGTCTGTTAGGTTGATTATGTTTGAATCAATGTTTTCAAATTTAGCATCAATTTCATCAATTTTCTTCATCAATGTTGAGTCTATGCTTGATAGTCGTTCATCATTTGAAACAATTTTTGGTTCGAGAGCAACGAACTTTTCAGATAAATCATAAATTAACGTCTCTAAGAATTTAATGATTGAGTCTACATCAGAAAATTTCACTTGTATATCTGTTTTCAGAGTTACATATTTCTCATCATACTCGTTTATAATTGATTCCAATTCAGATCTTTCATTTTTGAGAGCTTCAATTGTGTCTTTCAATGACTCTATATTAGAATCTTCAAGTAAACTTTTTATTTGCTCTACATTCTGCAAAAGTCCTTCAGAATTATTTTCACTATTTTCATGTTCATGATTTTCTTTACAGGAAGGTAAAAAGACCAACTTTGCTGCATAAATATTTCCACAAGACATTTTTTAAAGAAAAAAAAATTAACTGTAGTTTATTTTCTAAAAACTAGTTTAGGTTTTATATAGATCTAAAAGAATTGCATGAAAGCTTTCATTTTCTAAACGCTTCAGCATTTCTAGACATAAATGTCCACAAATTACATCACCTATTTTCTGGATTTTGTAAGTAGAGAAAATTATATCAACACAATCTGTTAAGTAGTCTTTAAATTCAATTGGATAAATCAAACCATAACTGTCAAAGTAATAACATATGTTATCTTTCTTATACCAACAAGTCCAATGCGTTCCTAATCCTTTTTCAGTGTCTAAGTTTAGGATTCCGCATTCCGTTTCTAGAGAGTGTTTAGGTAAAGTATCTCTCATGTAAATACCTCGAAAATTCGGAATTTTCAATATATTTATGTAGTATTCCAAATCATGTTTAGATAATGGTTGGTTAGGTATTACTTCTTTGGTGGTTTCAAGTAGAGACCCTTTCCACAAGTTTTTTTTTCTCGGAGTTATCCGTATACCTGAACCTTTTTTACTTTCCATTGCTTCATTGTGCCTTTTAGTTTCTGACAAGAGTTTATCATCAGCTTTTTTCTTATTGACTGCGGATGCTATTGCAGCAGCACCTCCAGCTAAAGAGCCAGCAGCCCCAAGGCCAGCTAATAAAGCTGGAATTGTAAATATAAAACCACCTTTCGTCGCAGTATCTTTAGAAACAAAAGAAGTCTTTGTCTTTTTACAAATAATACACATACCTTTGACAAGTATCTTATTGTTCTTTGTAATTAAATATTGAGGATTATCAGTATCAGTTTTCTTCTTACACTTTACACAATACATTTTTTAAACATTATTATGTGAATATATTTTAATTTTTAGTAGTTTAAACTCATTTTATCACCGTCAGATTGCAATCGAATTACTCTGTCAGATAGAATCAGTGCATATGCATGTGTATCATCAGGAATATTAGTTTTAAATTCTGCTTTAATTTTAATATCAATTGTAGTTTCCTTGATGCGTTCATTTTGTCTGCTGATATCAAACACATAGATGGGATACAAATATTTAAAGTGTCTATATTCGATAGCACAATTTTCATTAGGTACATAATCTATTAACATCTTATAAGCTGTAGCATAATTGTTAGAATCGAAATCAATCTGTAAATTGTGATCAGGGTATCGTTCATTATTCAGCTGAACATATGCATTCGTCAAGTTACAATGATCGAAAATTGCATTGTTTACAGCTTGTGAATTAGCTTTCTTAGTTTGGAATGCTAAAATTATGTATCGAGGTCTTTGAGATCCTGAATTTGGAGTTAAAGTCCAATCTAAGAATTTCTGTTGAGAGTTTACAATTGTTTGTTCCAATTGTCTATTCAGATATGGAATAGGTAATGTTATTTTATCCTTAATTTGACGATATAGCTTTATTTTATACTCATCAGACAGTTTGTAAGCTGGCATTTTCCAAATTAATTTTGTAATAGTAATTTTACCATCAACTACTTTATCTTGCTGGTTTGCATCTTTCTCATCTGATTTGAATATAGCATTAGAATTATCACCTCTTCTTAAAGTCAGAGCATGTTTCACTCCATAAATTACCTTCTTATAATTTTCACAAAATCCAAACACATGTTCAAGTGGGATAGCAGCGCTGAATTTCCCATTAGCTGAACTTAAGTAGTCATTTCGATCGCTAAATCCTTCGTTTGATTTTTCATTCTTTTTAGTATCGACGCTCCAGAAAAATATCATGTTTTCTTTAACATTTCGGGGATAGCTAACTAATCCTTTTAGAGTTGTTGTAATTCCAGGGTAACTATAACCTTCAATTTCTTCATCTCCAATTCTGTAAGAAACTCTATCAAACAAATGCATTAATCCATTGTTGATTATTGTTATTTTTTCATCTTTAAAATTATAATCACTTCCATCTTCTTTATTCAAAGCTCCTTCTATATAAATGAAACTTTTACTAGGTAATACGAACTGATCTTGATTCTGGATAATGATCTTGATATCGTTATGTTCACGATTCAGATCAGTACCTATTTGTGGTTCATAGTTATGCGTTTCAATTTTTTCAATTGATTCATCAACTTTAATGTTTTCATTCCATCTTAAAGAATCCATTTTTTAAAGATAATTTTATCAAATTATTTTAATTTCTAGATCTTAGGTGTAATCGAACAGTTACTTCTTCACCTCTAGTATTCAGAGTATGTCCATTTTGATCAGTAAGCCAAATTCTCAAATCATAGAGTAAAGGTTGATATATCGGTAGATAAATTGGTTTATTTGGATTTTCTACAATTTTATATCCTGGTGGGACGTTTGGGAAAAAGGAATATAAAATATTATGCAAAGAACCATTAAGGTATGAGCCGTTAATTGCACTACAATGAACGAGTATTGCGTTAACAGACATTATGTTCACTATATTTATACTTTCATGTTCTCCAACACCTTCTAAGATAATTTCTCCAAATCCCAACATTGTATTTAAAGATTTTTCTTTATTGAAAAATACTTTTAACGTAGATGAATGGAGAACTATGACGCATTTCAGGGTATTAGTATTTGCTTTGATTTCAATAAAGCCTGCCAATGTTTTTTGAATGAATTCGTCTATACTTTCTATTTCATAACAACCTGTTGGAAGTGTAATTACATTTTCAACACCATTTAATTCATAATAAAATTTATTATTATTTTCATCAATGTTAGGAATAGAATGATACATGTCTAACCCAACCAGTGCCATTTCGTGAAATTTATTTTTGTTCAATTCTATTGCTGGACTAAAGTTTATACTTATGTCACTTTTTCTTTCACTAATTACAATGCTTTGAGATTCCATTTTTTAAACAATAAATCATCAAACACCTTTACTTCAGCAGTATTTAATAGACCTTGTTTTAAAAGTTCATGCGTAAGTATTTGCAGTTCATTAAAAACTCCTGTATTTCCAGCGGTAAACGAACCGAACAATAACTGGTGTCTTTTTAAAAGATCATTGATGTTAGATGGCAATACAATAATACCTGATCCTGAAACGTCTGAATCCTCTCTGTGAGGATGACGAGGAGGTATAGGAGAAGATGTAGGAGAAGGTATAGGAGTAGGAGTTGGTCTAAAAGTAGACCTTCGTGACGGGTCGAAAATTGGTCTTTGACTTGTTGAAGGAATTTTGTATCGACTCGAAATTGAGGATTCTACTATTCTTGGGTTTCCTAAAGGACTTGGTTCAGGGCTTGATTCACGACTTGATTCACGACTTGATGGACTTGCTGATCTAATTGTTTCAACTGCAGCTTGAGCTTTTTTTCGTTGAACTAAACGATAGAGGGGTTTGATAAATTTAGAATATTTCTCACCCCTATTTGCTTTTACGGTACCGTCTTCCTTCAAATAAGCATCAGTTGAATACAACATTTCATAATAATTATTTTTATCTTCATCCCTAAAATCAATAGGATTTTGCTTTGTTAATAATTCCCATAATCCAGTTGTGCCTTCGTATATTCTATCTCCAATTTTCAAATCATTACCCAAAATATCTACCTTTTTATTTCCTAGCATAACTTTACTTCCATCCCAACGAATGCCATAAGCTTTGTCATACTCATTTCCAGGTTTCCATGCAAAACGCAAGAAATCCAATGCGATAGGCCCAACTACAGTGTTGGATTCAGAAGATGGCAAAGCTAGTTTCTCAACAGGTTTTCCTTGGATAGATTCAAGTTTTTCATGAGGTATATCTTTTAGTGCCAACCTAGTTTGTTTAGTTTCGTCAACAATTTTAGATAAAGGTTCAATCAATGGTTTGTAAACTTTTTTAACATCATGGTATAAATCTTGTTCGATTATTCTATCATTTGTGAATTGCTTTTTCAAACTCTTTGCTAAGTTTAGTAAATCTGATTTAGTTTTGATATCAATCAACGCCATTTTTTAAAGAGAAAAATTCAAAAAAGACTTTAACTTAATATAAGTTCACTCTGAACTGACATTAAGTTCAGTTGCTGAGATCCATGAAGGTTCATCATAACCTTTCCACTTGACCAGAAGTTTTCCTTTACTCTTCTTGAGAATTTTCTCAATTGCATAAACATCACTAGTATATTTTGATAGTTCTTGTTCATAAAAACTTCCTTTTATTTCTTCACCATCCATATCTTTTAATCTATAAGTAATTGGTTCAGTAGACAGTATTTCGGATACAATGAATAACTCATTAGTGAAATTTGGCAAATAACCCTTCCGAAAGTCCTTCCGTTTCTTGCTTATTCTTACTCTATCCCCAATTTTGAGTTTCGGTGATGTGAAAGTTGGTTCGGTTGGAGGGAATAAGTTATCATAAACCTTTTTACTGTTTTTTTCCAGTGATGCTTGGTTAGGTGTCATTTTAATTGTTCTATGATAGCTATTATTGTAATTTTGCATTAAATCTTGTAAAATATTCACCCATTTTTTAGTTTTCATGTGTGTAAAATATTTCCACATTTTAGTTTTTAACGTCCTGTTGAAGCGTTCCACAACTTGAGCTTTGGTTTCATTTTCTGAACTAAACCACTGAATGTTATGTTTCTTGAATAGTTCTTGAGTGGATTTATTTGTAAACTCTAATCCTTTATCTGTCTGAACTTTAGAAGGAATTCGTATTTTAAATAGCTTTTGAAATGAAGTTTTGATTTCTTCACCTGTCTTCTTACTTATTGGAATCGCCCATGCATATTTACTGAAAATGTCAATTATTGTTAAAATGTAGTTTTTTCCTTGATCTTTATAGTTTTGCATGTCAACCAAATCAGCTTGCCATTGATCATCAATTTTTGATACCTTCACTCTTCTCGTTTTGAAATTATGTTTTATTGGTTTATGTAGAGTGTGAGTTTTTTGAGTTTCTAACCAATTTCGTACGAGAGTTGAAGATAAGCCGGATTTTTTAACAAGTTGATTCATTCCAGTGTAACCAGTCTTTGGATTATAATATAAGTCATTCAAGATTTTATCGCTCACATCAGTGAGCGTGTTTGATAGTTTTTTGTCGACGAGAGGCCCATTCCTGACCAACTCTTACCTGCCATAATTGCGTTAACTAATTTAGCATCTTGTCGAACGTATTCTGATTCATTTGGATCAGTTGCAATTTCAGCGGCTCTTTTTGCTAGAATATCATCAGCATAATTTCTGTCTTTCGTTTTTGGATGTTGTGAATAAAATATGTCATGATTCTTACAAGCCTGATCGAGTGAGTTAACTCCTCGATAACCTTCTTGAATTCGCTTCTGCACCTTAGTTCCTGGACCGCAAAATGAGTAGGTATGTTTATTGTTGAATGAACCGTTCGGGACTTGTTCAGATTGAATATTAGATGGTAATTTCAAATGCATTTCAGGTAATGGAAGTTTTCTAAGCAATGTATTTACAATACCCTTCCCAGTTTTTTCTTCATTAACTATTGATTTCAAATCACTCAAATACTGTTCATTTTCATTAGATAATAAATCTTGGTTATAGAAGTCATTATTGTTGTAGATAATCATTTTTTATACTTTATTTAATTAATATATTTTATAGTGATTTAGTGCTAGTGTGTTGATACCATCTGGTAATATATGTCGCTTGTCATCATTACCATTTAATGCAACCTTATTTATTTCTTTAGTATATAATTCGTGGTTAACACTTTGGATATTATACATCGTTTTGTATATTGTTTCATTATTCAATGCTCTTTTATATTCATCCATTGTGATATTGTGCTCAGTTATGTTCTTACTTACCCCTTTTGCTTTCTTACTCACGGAATTTTTCGTCTTGTAACAATATAGTTTTGCTCTAAGGCCGACGAATTCTTCAATTGGTATTCCACAAGTTTCGTCTTTCATTTTCCCAATCACTTTCATATTATTAGTTGAATATAGGAAGTGTTCTTTAGAATAGTTTGATGTATCATACAAGTCTTTATTTCTTTCCATATCTTTGTACAAATCTTTTGTTTCGATATCATAACATAATGAATCTGTATCTGTAAACAACAACTTTGCCTTATTACCATATTTCTTTTTAATATGATTATAATGGAAATCATACATTAATGTTTTACTTATATCTAATACAGATAACCCTACGTAGATTGGTTTATCAAATTTCAGTCTTTGTTTTTGCATATGACATGCTATCAAATTTTCTGAGAATATTTTAAAACTGGTAAAGTTTGGTTTATTTGCTAATTTAATTAATTCTTTCTCTGACTTTACCAAACACACATCTACTCTATTTCTAATATTTTCCATTGTTTTACCAAATACTGAATTGTTCATCAGCTTGTAGAAGTCTTTTTCAAATTCAGATTTAGCTTGCTGGCGCATTTTTGTGTTGATATCAATATATGATTTCATCCATGGACTTTCATCAAACTCTAATATTCTGTGAATTTTCTCCAACTTCAATCCTAGATCTAGAAATTGTGTTAGAGATTTAAGATGTACAACATATTTTTCTCGTTTTCCAAGATGGGGAACTAATTTATTTACATCGTTTACTTTGATATTTTCTGGAGCTAATGGTAAATCATTATGTAGAGCATGTAAGTCTTTTGGATAACTTAAATCAACTTCTAATATATAACCTTTATCTGCTTTGAGTTTCGACTTTGGATCTTTCCATTTAAAGTTACCAGTAGGTAATGATCGACACATAGCCCAGCCGTAAAGATTATTTGCATCTATGTATGTGATAAAACTATTTGGTTTTCCTTTATCGAATGTTTCTGGAATATATGGATTGTTTGCTTTTGCATATCGTGTTGATATTGTAGAAATCCCACCTCTTATTCCTTTTTCAATGAATAGGAGCATATCAGGATCTTCAAACAAGTCCAATTCTATTTTTGTATGTTTCAGTAGAGCATCGAAAGACAATCCTGGAGCCGTAAAATAATGTGCTGGATCTAGAGAATAAGTTTTCATGCATGTTAGTCTAAATTCTTCAAATACTTCTGCTAATAATAATGTATCCACTTTTAGATATAAATTATGGTAATCTTTGAATGTTCTACAATTAAAAGCTCTCCATACTTTGAGTGCATGCTGATATTCATTTTCTGAAATATTTTTATTATTTAATCTACTGTAGAATTCACTTTTAGCTGGTAAACTATTAACGTTCATTTTTTCATAACTATTTACATATTCATACGGATAAATACCTTTTTTGTTGATCAACTCTAATTGTTGTTCATTGAGAAAGAACTTCGACAATTCTTTGTGCTCAGATAAATTCTTTGAAAGTTTATCTAGAGATGAAGGTAAAAACCTGTAGCTGTCTAAGAACCTTAAGTCTCTGGTGATATCTTTAATTTTTCCTGTATGTTTACATACATAGGAATCTACTTTTATGGTTTGTGTAAAACTAATATATTCTTCATCTGTTTGTGGAATAACGTTCAACTTTCCGGATATATTTCCCAAGTCTTTCACGAACAAATGAGCATCGTAATTAGACAGATTGTGTAGAAACACAGGTATAAAATTAGGATTCCTAATTTTTAAATTACATTTTAAATGAGCTGGACCTCTGTAATGACCTGTCAAATGATTGTGGTCTCTAACTTTATAGTTATCTTCCGTAAATTCTCCGCCACATACATAGCATCTTGTGGCTTCTTTATATTTTTCGAATTTATCTGATGGTAAATACATTTTCTTATTTATTTTCAACAGACTATAAATTCTCTTGGTTTCTTTTTCTAAATATTCTACAAACTTTTGGGAAGCATCCTTACCATTATATATTTCTAAACGGGAATATTCATCTGCTTCAGATTTTGTATAGCAACAGAATGAATTAGGATTGTGCTTCTGAATGTTCATGGTGTAACTTGAGTTTTGATTTGGTTGACACGTATCTATTTTTGTCAATGTTGATTCGAAGTCAGCATAAATTGTGAAAGGATGTCTAATTGTTTTTTGGTAATGTTTAAATTTCAATTTACCTCCTTCAAGCACATACTTTGTTGGAGTGTGAACTGAACAATCATTAATGTGGTTTGTTAATAAACATTCTTTTGTGAATGGCCATAAACAATATGGACAGACATGTTTTTTATGACCATCTTTAGTTTGCATAAATGGACTTAATGACTTCATTAATACATAATGACTTCTATTTTCATCTGTTAACAATAAAAGTGATATAACATCTTCATTTTTTACCTTTGTTATTCTCAGAGGACATAATTCTTTCAAGTAATTAAAGTTGTAAACATTTACTGACACATTATTGTTTCTCTCAAATTTATCGATATCTTTAAGTTTCACTGGAAATGTTATGTCTCTGAAATTTAACTTTTCAGCTTCAGTTTTTAATCTTTTAGATATTCTATTACCGTTTTTCTCATCTCGGCAATAATATCTCGCTACACTCCACATAAAGCATTTATTATCGGTATTTTTGATATTAATTAGTTTATAAGTCGACTTTTGAAACTTTTCAGGTAATTCTATATAACTAGAACCTTTGATAGGCTTGTATTCAATAATTTTTACATTAAAGTCTAATAATTTATCTGTTATCCAGCCCGAGGAGTTTTTTGTATATTCTTCAACCTTTCTAATAGCTTCTTTATACAGATCATCAATGTTTGTAAAGTTTTTCGATATGTCTACAAACTTACCTGTATTCATCCATGCTGTTGAATATGCTTTTTCATTTTTTTCTTTGTATTTATAAAATTGAACTAAAATTGCCAATTGTATCTTCATATTATCAAACTTTTGCTCTCTCAAAATTGATTTCACAACCGGGGTCATATTCCTCATGAAAACTGTCGGATCTATAACTGATATATCAGAGAACATATATTCCAGGCATTTTTCATTTATAGCACATTTTTTTCCTCTGAATTTACAGCCATAAACGTTTCTAAAATGCTTCTTTGATTTCTTATGCTGTTCTAGATTTTTTACTTCTACTTTACATATTTTACACACTTTTTTCTCAAAATATGAATCGGAAATTAATTCTTGATTTATGTTTTTAATATGCCTAGTAGATTTTAGATGTGTTTTTAGATCAGAGACATTTATATTACATATATTACAGAAATCTTTGTTTTCATCAACATACAGATCCGAGATTAATAGTTTACTCACGTTTTTATTGTGTTTCATGCTTTTCTCATGTCTTCTCAAGTTGATGATGTAAATATTACATATATTACAAAAATTGTTACATGAAGTCATCTTTACTGAAATTTTCTTTAAATTATTATACCTTTTTGTATTCTTAGTATTAGATAGATGTGATACATTAAATGATTCCATTTTTAATAAATTATTTTCTCAGCATATTTTAAAAATTTCAATGTATTTATCCAATGTAAATTTCAAAGTATTCTGAAAATTTATATTAATCAAAATGAAAAGCAATATTCCATATGAAGTAATAGATGCTCAAAAATTGCAAACTCGATGTAGTTACTTTATTTACAACCAAAGATAGCTCATTCTCTCGTTATTGCCTAACGAGACAACCATAAAAAGAAAAATACATTGAAGAAATAAACTTAATAAAATGGAAGATATTATTACAGATATTCAAAGAGAAGTTGTTCTCAATACTGCAAAAATAAATCAATTGCAATTAGATGTTGATCAAATTCAAAATGATGTCGAATTAAATAGGGAAGTTATAACTCAATTAGAGTCAGATATCATTCATCTTGAAACATTAATCAGTAACGATTCTTATGACACCAAAGGTAGCTTTTTCTCTCGTAATTGCCCAACGAGACAACCAATAAGAAAGAAAAATACATTGAAGAATTGAACTTAATGAAGTAGCAAATTTAAAAAAACAATGTTTACAATTGCTGCAAACAGAAAATAAATTTTGGAAAGTCAGTTGTATTTTATTAGTTAAATAAAATGGTGTACATGTGGAAAGACAGTAATAGAAATAATCAAAAGAATCACTTCATTTTTCCTTCTCCTGGCTTGAGATGTCTTATCGTAGGGAGATCAAACTGTGGTAAAACTTCTTTATTAATAAAGCTTCTGTTAGAAAAATTTGTTGATTTCAATCATCTTTTTCTGTACAGTAAATCAATACATCAACCAGAATATAAATTGTTAAAGAATGCTTTTGATAAAGGCTATAACCAATCTGAAATAATTCAATTATTTGAAAAGGGCCATGGTAATATTGATGATTTCCTTGAGAATTTACCTATTAAAAGGAACTCAAAATCTAAAATTGAATATTTTCAAGATATGACAACTATTCCCGACCCAAGTGACGTAGATTCAAAAAAGAAAAATCTTTTTATTTTCGACGATATAGCAACTGAAAGAGATCAAAGTCCAGCTGATAGCTTTTACACTAGAGGGAGACACAACAATTGCTGTTCAATATATTTATCACAAAATTATTATTTATTACCAAGACAAACAATTAGAACAAATGCCAACGTTCTGATTCTTTTTGGTTTAGACTCAACTGATATGAAGAACATTTACACAGATATCATATCTCAGGACATGACCTTTGAAGAATTTAAAGAGTTTTGTTCTAACACTTACAAAGAACCATATAATTTTATCTTTATTAATAAAGACAGACATCCACTTCAAGGTAGGTACTTTCAAAACTTTGAAAAAATATATATTCCTAAAAAATACTTCAAAGAATGGAATTATTCCTAAACATACTATTTATTGTTTTTGTTTATTATACAAAAAAAATTAGGTTTAAAACTGAAATAGGGTAAAAAAACGCAAAACAACCCCGAAGTACCGGTCCTTCATCAGATCTCATCACGTCTTCACACTTGGTGAAGATCGGTGAGCTCTATTACATGGTCTCTTTAGTCCATAACACACTGTGTATTGGCGTCGTAATCTGATTTTCACGTCAGCCGACGCATTTCACACCATTCATACAGACTTCTGATTCCATGTAATATATTTGGGGTTGTCTCTCTTCAACTTAACGTATCGTTCACAATTCAACTATGGCCACTCGTTGAATTGCACAGATACGGTTCGTTTAAGAGCCACGCGTGGAAGGCAAGATATCAAAAGCAGTACGAGTACTGTTACATATCTCCGAAACCGTGAAAAACCCTTCCGGGAATCTCAGGAATCGAACCCTCAGCTGCAATGGTTTTCATAACGTTAACCCAACACATTACCACTGAGCTAAAGATTGCCTAATTTAAATTGAAAATTTTGGTCTATTTATCTTAAACACTCTTAAACTTTTCTGAAAACATTTAAAAATGCTTCAGTTTTACATTTTTTTCAGTCTTGTTAAAACTTTCATTACTTTCATTCATTAAAAGAGAAAAAAACAAAAATACTTAATATAGGCATCATTCCTACTTAGGATTTACCATTTACCATTGATAAGTGTCTTTTAAACCGTTTGCATAAGTTAGAAAACTTTCACGTTAGACGAGACTCGAACCCGCGGAGTCCCGAAAATAGCTTCCTGCGGTAGCGCCTTAGACCACTACGCCACAAGATAGGTGAAATTGATGTGAAATTGTTGTGTATACTTTTTACATGTCTCTTCATTATATAAATTATTTCGTTTTAACATCTCTGTTCAACATTCTATTTATTATTTTAAATTCAATTTTGTTTGTTTTCAATAGTTTTTTTATGTAATAGTTCAGACGTAATCATATATGACTGAAATTTGACAAGTCTACCACGAAATCTCAGTTCATTTTCTATGTACGCCTTAGAAAAAATGATTTAATGGGATACTAATTTGAATTTGAACAATTTTTTGCAAATAAGGAAAATGATTAAAACGGAAGTAGTTTTTATTGATGAAACCCTTATGGTTAGATTAAGAAAATTGAAATTTATATCTAAAAGTGACTTAGTCGTTTGTATAAGTCGTTTTTGACTTATAAAAAGTCAAATTCGTCAAAGAATAAATCTTCTATCAAATTTTTTTTCTTTAATAATTTCAATTTTAAGCTAATTGGGGTGAATTGTGCTCTGATTGGTAGTTCCTTTACTACTCACATACTTTGAAAATCTTTTAGTTTCGTTGTTGAGGTAGCCCAGCACTACCTTGCTGTCTGAGTACATCACTACGTCGTTGATCTCGACGCTCATCTCTTCGCATATTCTTCTTGAGGCCTCGCTGCACTCGACGGCCGCGCAGAGTTCCAAACGTGGTATGCTTGTGGCAGCTCTGGGAGCCACCTTGCTGTCAGCGCTTACAAAAGACACGTGTACTCGTCCACTCACATCGACTGATCGTAAGTAGGTGACATGTCCTATGGCTTGTTCAGAGGCGTCGGCAAAGGAATGCAAACTTCGTGAGTGAACCTCCCGAAGTCTCCAGGAATGAGGCACCTGTCCAACGACAGGTCGGAGAGTCCTCGCAACGACTCTTTCCACGATTCCCACGTCGCAAGATGAGCGACGGGAAGAGGGTCGTCCCACCCCAACTTTGCCAAATTTTCTGGGTCTTGTTTTACGGGAGGGATCAAGGTGCGCATGATCAGTCGGCCTCCCAATACGACGGGGCTAGCTAAGCCGATTGGATCGAAGATTGAATTGACGGTGGCTAACAAACCACGTTTCGTGAACGGGCGGTTCACCACCTCGGTATGCACGTCAAACCGGTCGGTCGTAGTATTCCACGTCACTCCTAGGGTGCGCTGACTACAACCATCCTCCCAAAACTCCACTTTTCCTTCCTCGCGTTCCGATTCCGGGAATGCGTTCAAAACCTCCTGATGACTAGAAGAGATTTTGTGAAGACGAACCTTGAACGTCTCCAGGTACTCTCG
This sequence comes from Morinoia aosen, assembly GCA_030386875.1. Classification (NCBI taxonomy): domain Eukaryota; kingdom Metazoa; phylum Arthropoda; class Malacostraca; order Amphipoda; family Talitridae; genus Morinoia; species Morinoia aosen. The sequence continues at coordinate 1,530,832 of CM059568.1, read as the reverse complement.
AGTCTTGACTAGAATGTCGACGGCCTCTTGAGCTGAACCTGCGGATCCCAGTCCGTCGTCAACGTAAAATCCGCGCTCGACGTAGCTCAGAGCTTTCCAGGCAAGTCCGTCTCCGTTTTCTCTCTCCTCTCTTGAGGCTTCCCTAATGGCGTGGCGCAGACAGTGAGTTGCGACAGCCGGACTTGATCGATTTCCGAAGACGTGCACTCTTGCCCGGTATGAGACAATTGCTTTGCAAGGATCATTGTCCTTGAACCAGAAGAACCTGAGAAAATCTCGGTCGGAGGGACGGACATAGAAGGCGTGGAACATCTTTTCCACGTCGGCAACGAAACCAACCTTATTTTCTCGAAACCTAAGGAGCACTCCACGAAGACTGTTGTTGGCATCTGGCCCCTGAAGCAAGGTTCCGTTTAAGTTGCGTCCGAAATACTGCGCCGCAGAGTCGAAGACGATGCGCACCTTCTTTTTCTTGGGATGTGTAACGGGAAAAACCGGGAGATACCAAAAGTGTCCTTCGGCCGGTTGAAGTTCTTGGGAAGGCACTACCTCTACGTGTCCACTATCCACGTAGTCTTGGACTATCTTCAAACACTGCTGTAAATTGGCGGGGTCCTTGATTAACCGCGCCAAAGTGTTTCTGGAGCGGCGATAGACGGCCTTCGTGTTGTCTGGAAGCTTAGACATGCGATCTTTGAATGGCAGCGGAGTTTCTAGATGCCCCTCAGCATTTACAACCATATTCTCGTCAATCAGCGACAAGAATTTCCTGTCCTCAACGGACGGTCCAGGACTCTCGTCGTCCATTTTGGTGTCGAAGACTGGAGCCAGAGGACCGAAACAAGGCTGGGCCGAAAAGTGATCTTCGACTTGAGTTTTATACACAATCATCTGCATGTTCGACGGGTGAGGCTCTGAAGGGTTGACTCTTCCAACAACAGCCCATCCCAAAGGTGTTTTGTAGACAGCTGGCTTCCGGTGGATCAGATCTGCAACTAATACGTCTTCAGCGTCTCGGCCCAGCAACAGACTCACGGGAGCATTGCAGTCCAGAGGAAGAAATTCCGATGCAAGATGAGCGATGTCGGGGTTCTTCAAGACGTCTTCTCTCGTTGCCACGTCGTGCTTATTATGAGGAATGCCGTCGTGCTCGAATAGCGGGGGAAGAGCGTAAGACTCAGAGCGGTTTACGCCCTTTACTCGAAAGCCCTCCGTAGTCCGACCGTAGGATTTAATTTTAGAACTTGAAATCGTGGTGATGGAATACGTTTCTTTTTTGTGAGGTAATGCAAAGAAATCTAACAAAGAAGATGTGGCGAAAGAGTTAGTACTTTGGTCATCCAGGATGACGTAGGTGCGGAGAGTTTTACTGCTTCTTCCGGGCGCCGTCACGTCCACCAAGACCATCTTAGAGCAGCTTCTGTTTTCCGATGGTTGTCACTTTTCCGTATACAGGTTTCCCATTTCTGGAGCGTCGCGTCTTTCGTTGAGCGGCGGAGACCTGCGGACCCAGCGTCCTCGAGGCGCTGGTCCTCCCCTCGAAGCAAAACCTCTTCCTCGTACGCCGAAGTTTTCTGAGTGGCTGCGCCTCTGCCCCTCAGACCCGTCCGAATGAAGCAGCGTGTGATGAGAACGGGAACCACAGGCTTCGCACCTCTGATCTGCGGTGCATTGAGCTATACGGTGCGCTCCGAAACATCGGAAACACGCACCGCACTCCACAACGATAGCCTTACGATCCTCAGCATTCAAACTAGAAAATCTATTGCAAGACGCCAGAGAATGCCCGGAGCTATGGTGTAAGGGGCATTCGGTTCTCGTGTTTTCCACTTGCGAGGATTCAACAGCAAGCACGGTGGCTCGCTTGCCGGACTTGCCCTTAGGTCCAGTATGCTGGTCGTTGTCCAACTTGGTGAGAACTCCCGAGTAAGTGCGCTGAGCATTCTCGCGCAAGAACCTGCAGAATTCCTCTAAAGGAGGATGGCGCTTATGAGATTTCTGGTAGCTGAGCTTGGATTTATTCCACCGGCATTTAATAAAATCCGGGAGCTTCTCATAAATTGGTTCGAGGCCCAGAGCGTAATTGTAGTATTCCAAGTCTCGCACCTCCCTCATCTGCCCCTGGATGCTGTAGCACAGGTCGCCCAACTTTTGCAGCGATTGAGCGGTTTTGGGATCAAATTCAGTCGTTTTTATTTGGTCGAATCTCTCGATCATCTTCTTGAACTCCGCCGTGATTTGCTCCGACGAGCCATATCGTTCTCTCAGTTGAGAGACGATTTCGTCCAAAGTTCGCTTCGGATCACTTCCGAATGAAGTCCTCAATCCGACGATTGTGTCACGAGGTTCCCCAGATGTGCGCGCTTCTAGGATGCCGACCACGTCGCTAGGATTTAAAGAAAGGTTCCTGTCGTTTCGAAGCTCAGCGAACCAAGTATGGTAACGTTTGGGCTCGCCTCGGAAAGGGTTAGGAGGTGACTTTTTTAGTTCCATTAAAACTAGATGCCTTGAAGCGGCGTCGAGCCTAAGTTCGTTTCCCGCGCAGTAGTCACTGCTGGCCAATGGTTTTTCTAGGTAGCACAAAAGCGGGTCTTGAGGGTTGTAATTTGTAGAGTTCCATTGATCGTTGTCAGCGGCTCGAGTGGGTCTTGATTCCCGAACTCTCCGCGGGCGAGAACTCCGAAGTCCAGCATTGTAAATTCCTCTACTCTCCAGGTTCGGTGGGGGACGTACCTCAGAACGGCTCAAAAAACTAGAGTCGGAGCTCGTCGATGAGCACGGGGCATTTTGACGCATTTTGGGGGCCTTATTTCGCTTTCGATCTTGAAACTGGGAAGCAGCGTCCCGCTGCTGTGCCTGAGAGTCACGAAGGTTAGGTGGAGGGGGGCAATAAAACACACTGCCGTGGTTCCGCGAGACCCATTCTTCGGTGTGCCTAGATTTTTCCGTTTCGCTGACTGCGCCGATCGAAACGTCGGGGCTGGAGAGACCTCTGTTGTTGATCTCGTCTATTTCAAGTGAGATTTTACTTTTCTCTGCCTTAGCTTCTACTTCAGCAAGCTTCACAGCGAGCTCACACTGCGACCTGAGCTCCGCAACTCGTGCTTGGTGCGCAATGTTGATCCTCTTTATAGAACTTTCCAGGTCCACCAGCCTCGTGGACTCCGCCACGGACATAGCTCTAGAGGAGGTGCTTCGCCTTGGCCCCGATCCTCGACCGTCCTTTCTTGAGTGAGTTGACGTGGAGCTCCCGCTGGAAAGGTCGTTCACCCGAGGGTCGAGAAAGCACTTTACCCGCCTCTTTAATTGCCGGTAGTCAGCCGTGAGATTTTTAGCTTCTTGTCCGGCTCCAACTTTTCTTAGATATTCTAACTCGTTTTCTACTAGTCCTCTCCACTCCCGAAATAGGTGAAGACACTCGAGGGATTCCTGGTTCCATTCTTCTTCAGTCCAGGCTTCCCTTCTGGAGCTCGTCGTTTTTAGTTTAATCGTTTCCTGAAGACGAGTCATGTGATCAATCCGCACGACTCTTGAGTCCTGCCGTGGCCTACACGAATCCATAGTTATCAATAACGGCCCCTACGCCGCGAAGTCTAATGGCACTTACTTCGTTTAGGAGCGATGCAGCTGTGTGTCAGCAGAGGTCTCGGGAGTACGCCACTCCCAAAAGATTGACTGTCGCGCCCTTATTCCCCTTCGCCAGGTAAGTAAAACACCGGAACAAGAAGGAGGTTGTATTGGGCGCGGTTGAATACGTCACTGCAAAAACAAGAGTTATTTAGTTCTACAAATGGAGGCACTATCTAGGCTTCGGCTCGAAACCTTATATCTTTTCCTTGGAGCACTGATTTCAATTAGACACAATATTTCCTCGAAGTATTTTGAAACGTGGAAACAGCACCGGAATGCTGAGTCGTAGCCACAACAAAATGTTCACACAAATTTGAAAGAAGCGAGACGGAAGCAAGGTAAGCCATTTCATAATAGAGCCACCACTATTTTACTACTTTCAAAGTCAGGATTTTTCACCCAATTGCTACAATTTTACTCACGTACTCAGTAAAGATTAGATTATAATGACATCGAAAGGGTGTGAAATTTAGGTTGCACACAAGTTCAATCACGGACTTCTCAGTAAGAGATAAGCGACTTAAAAAGTTGAGTCATAGAGACGAAAGCAATGAAACAAAGCTATGAGTTACACGATACGCCAACTTTCCGTAATAGACAGAAAAGGAGGGGGAATCGAAAACCTAATCAATGTATGTATATTTATAAATATTTCTCATGAATTCTATCGTGAACAAATGAAATACCTAAAAAGGGCTAAAAAACATCACCGTAATTATGCCTGAAAACTTCAACTACGAGGTGATTCATCCGACTACAGTTTCGCTATCTTAGTGCTGTGGACGGAGCAGCGACGGTGCATCGCCTACAACGATGACAGAGATCACGACATCGTGCGACAACTCCAACTACAATTTAAGATAAGTAAAGCAGCAATTAATGATGATAATTGTAACAGTGCCGCCGCAGCCAACCATTCATTGCACGTGAGGCAAGCAGCGCGCAGCGTGCGCGTCAGCCAGTACGTGCGGGCGTCAAGGTCAAACTAGCTGGGCTGTACTTGCAGCTGCAGAGACTGCAGAGCAACGAGATATCGACCGATAAGGACAGCAGCTTTACAGAGCAGCCATAGCGTCCAATGAGGAGCGCTAATTCCCGATATTCAAGTTCACAAAGGCGATCAATGCCTCTGCGATTTAAACAGTTTCAAACCAACGCAGATTTCAAGAAAATAAGAAGCACTGCGAGAAAAACGAATGTAAAATTAGATAAGAAGTTTCTAACCGTCTCAGAATTCATTGCTAGTGCTTAGCTGCTGGTACAACCGAGGTAATCTGTGAGTATTACACTACCTTTACATCTTTTTAAATACTCACATCTTTTGCTGCGAGACCTCCGCTATGACACATATCCTAACATTTATCAGCACGTTTTACATTGCCTGTAAAGTAAAAGAAATCACATTAAATTGTATCAAGCACACACGAGATTTACATACCGGACTAGGCTTAACTTTACAAAGACACGAAAGGGTTCAAGGTCGGCCATTTTTTATATGGCGCTCGAGGCGCAGTAACACACGACAGGTGCAATGGAAGTCTCGTAAAATGCACGTGACCTTCAATTAGACATGCTGCAAATTAAAGCATCTCGGCCCCTTCAATAAATAACGCACTTCTTCGATCATACAAAATGATTTTGAGACTCAGTGGTCAAACTCACAGAGAAAAAATAAAAAATCACTTGAACAAGACAACGGACAGTGAAGCATTCTGAAGCTACTGAAGCACAGACGGGAAACTGACACACGCAAAGGTAGAATGGCTATCTACCGTTTTTACAGATATAAGGCACACTTCAGAAGTTCAATCATCACTTAAAAAAGGATTAACACATTTAAAGACGCAGGCACACGAGAATTAGAAGGGCGCTTGAGCACGAAAGTCACACCTGCTCTCGGAAGAGCTTTTGATACAGGTACGAAGCGTGAGCTGAAGCCGCAACAGACGCTAAGAGAATGTTGCCAAAAAACCCCAGCATACGATTAAGAAAAAACCCAGATCAGCGAAAAAAGGCGTTAATGAATATATTTTCTTACACTTTTCTATTGTTTTCGAGGTTACCAAGTAGTACAATCATTTTAGCTCCTTGAAATTAATTGTTTTGCCAACACAATTCATGACTGTAAACCCCAGGAGACAGATAAAAAAACCCAGATCCGTGGTTAAAAACCCCAGAATGCGGAGCCAGCTGAGAATCTACGAACGGGCAGAGAACTCCAGCATTTACTCTTACATACGCGGACGGAGCTAGAACGTTGAAATATGTTTCGGAGTTTTTTATTCTTATTTTTAATAAAGATATTATCGACTTCATAAATCGACATTTAGTGACATTAACGATTAATTTCGCTGATAGAATTAAGTTGTTGACCTAAATCGCTCATTTCAAAATCACGAATTTGCTCTGGAAGCTTCTAGGACAGTCAAATGGGAAACGGTTCAATTAAATGGCGAGATAAAACCCAAATGACTTTAAAGACGGAGAAAGGCATGACAACTGTGTGAGTAGTAGGTAACGTTTTTGTTTCTTTTTGTTTGATAACTTGATTATTAGTAGATTTGCCTATATTATTTGTACTGAGATAGAAGTCTGTGTTTGAGAATGGCAAGAAATAGGACTGGTCGTAGGAAGGGAGGTGCAAGTGGAATGGATGATGAGATTGAGTGCATGAGTTGTAAAGAGTGGGTAGATATAGATGCATGCAAAGGTTTGAGAGAGATGAGTCGAAGGAATTTGAGTGATCTTGTGTTTACGTGCTGGAAATGTTTGAATGATGAGAGTAAGAAGTTGAAAGACGAGGTTGAGAGATTGACAATTCTGATGGTTGCTTTAGAGGCTGACTTGAAGGATGTAAGGAAGCTGAATGAAGGAAAGAATGAGAATGGTGCAAGGAGTGCAAATGCAGCAAATGACGAGGCAAATGATGGTGCAAGGAGTACAAATGCAATGGATGACAAGGCAAATGATGGCGCATGGAGTGAAAATGCAATGGATGATGAGGCAAATTATGGTGGAAGGAGTGTGAATGCAGTAAATGATGGTGCAAATGTGACAGATGAGAGTAGAAGGATGAATGAGCATGATGAAAGAAGAACGAATGGAAACAGAGTGAATGAGCAACCCACTGATATGCCATATGAGGTGCAGGCGCCTGTTGAGGAAGTGTATGAAAGGAAGATGGCTGGAAAGAGTGATATGAGGGGAAGAAGTGAACGTAAGAGTAGTATGATAGGGAGAGTGAGACCAATGACTAGAGTATGTGGAGACAGTATGATTAAGAATGTGGATAGGTTTATCAAGATGAGTGGCAGTAGCGGATGTACGAGCATGAAAGGGAAAGGAGTGGAGGAGATTTGTAGGCATGCTGAAAGAGTGAAAGATGAAATGGACGAAGGTATGTTTGTACTGCAAGGAGGTGGCAATGGATTGCTTGAATGTGGGAGAGAACGTACGGTGAATGCAATTATGAAAATGATCGAAGGGTACGAAAGAAGAATGTTAGAGTGGCTGTAACAAGTCTTCTCAGAAGGCCTGCTTGTAATGATGATGAGTATGAAAGGGTGCGAAAGGAGGTTAACAGGGAGGTGCATGAAAGGATTATGAGTATGAAAGCTGAGAGTATGAGAAAGCGTGAGCTGGGTTCCAGCTTCCTAGATATGGATAGCGTGATCCAGGATGGATGTTTTCTTGGAGATGCAGTCCATCTTACAAAAGAAGGTGAGATGAAACTCTCCAGGCGCTATGTCCAGTGGATCGGGATTACTCATATCATGATGGAAGGTGGAACAGGATGAATGAAAATCTGTCAGAGCATTAGTGAAGAATGTCTTGAATTATCCAATTGCGTTGTAAGGTTTGGAAGTATAAATGTGCGTGGATGGAATGCAGGAAAGTTGGATGACCTTGTAGCAGAATTTGAGAATGGAAAATTAGATTGTGCATGTTGGTGTAGTAGAGACCCATATGCGTGATAGAGTCAGTCCAACATGTAAGAAGAATAAGTATCATATGATAGGAAAAGGGCGTTAAGTTGGCAAAAAAGAGGTGGTGGAGTTGGTTTGATTAAAAAGAATGCTCTAAATTGAAAATTAGAGGAACTTCCTGTTGGAAATGAACCTGAAAGTGAAGATTTGTTAGCAATTAAGTGTGAAAGAATGCATGCCAGAGAATGTATTATTGTGATTGAATGTTATATGACAACTGATATGATTTTAGCTCATGAAGAGAATGTAAAAAAGCATGAAATATTAACAAGGATTGTACGAAAACACTGCAGGCGCCCTCTGATTGTGATGAGTGATATGAATGGCCATGTTGGTATACTTGGTGAGCCGGTGAATGCAAATGGACAAAAATTGATAGATTTTTGTGATGAGAATGAACTTGAAAACTTGAATGTCACAATAAGAAATGGCTTGCATACATGGCAAAGCAGGGAATGGAAAACTGCAACTGACTATATGATTGTGAATAGTAGAGCAAGAGAGTATGTCAATGAAATGTTTGTAGATGAAGATGATTTTGATATTGATAGTGACCATAAAATGCTTGTGCTTGAATATAACTGGGGTAGAAAGGAGTCAATGCAGAAGGTCAGTAGAGTGAAAGAAAGTTGGCAGATAAAAATGGCAAACTGGGAAGAATTTAAGAATGAATTGAGTAGGTGTAACTGGAACAGGTGTGGAATTGTAAATGACCTAAATGGTGAGATTGCAAGAACCTTGTATGATGTGGCAGAGCAAAAGATTGGTAGAATGAAATGTAGGAAAGGGACAGGAAATGCCAGGTGGTTTAAAAGTGAGATAAAGGAAGAACGAATGAGAAGAAAGACTTTAAATAAGAAATAACGCAGTATGAGGAAAATGTATGAAAGAAACGGAATTACTGAGGATGAATGGCAGAGTGCATGGAATGAGTACAAGGACCAGCATAAGAAAGTAAGGAGAATGATTAATGAGGCTAGAGTTAAAGAGGAGAGACACCAAGTTGAAATTCTAAGAAAGAAAGGTCCGGATGGAATGAAAGATTGGTATAAGTTTATACAAGGTAATGATAGAGGTAGTGAAGTTCAAGTTGATGAATTAGTAGTCAATGGTTACAGTGTGCAAGATAGGATGCAAATAGTGAAAGCAGTTGAAGAATACTGGGAGGACATTGGTGGAATGAATGAGCAGGTTACAGATGATGAACCCATAAATTTTCTGATTGATGAACATGAACTGCAAATGGAAGACGAAATCACTTGTGAAGAGATTGTAAGTTTTTTGAAGCGAGTGAAAAATGGAAAGGCATGTGGCCCTGATAAGATCCCATATGAGTTCTATAAAAGTGGAGGAACGAATATAGTCAGTATGTTGAAATGTTCATTTGATGAGATATGGAAGAGTGAAAGAGTACCGGATGACTGAAATAAGTGTAATGTAGTTCTGTTGCATAAGGGTGGACATAAAGAGTTTGAAAGAACTTGAAAATTACAGACCAATTGCACTGGCTGACAGTGTATGTAAGATCTTTTGTGGTATTTTGAATGAGAGAATGAAAAATTTAGTTGAAGAACAGAATCGTTTAGGGCAAGATAGACGTGGGGAGGATAATCTGTCTGTAATGAGTGAAATAATCGAGCGAATGAGGATGGATGATATGAAGGTATATTTAGCATTCCTGGATATTGAAAAGGCGTATGACAGAGTGGATCGGGTTAGGCTCTTTGAAATTTGAGAAAAGTTTGGTTTAGCAGAAAAATAGTAAAAAATGTACGAAGTCTGTATGAGAACAAAAGCGCTATATACAAGTTAGGAAATTTGGAAACAGGGCAAGTGAGGAGTGTTAAGAGGAGTGAGACAGGGCTGTTTTCTGTCTCCCCAGTTGTTTGGATTGTACACAGAATAATTAGCAGTTCGACTGAAAAGGAGTGGCTTAGGACTGAAAGTTGGTAATGAGAGACTGAGCTGTTTGTTGTATGCTGATGATGTGGTTGTGGTTAGTGAATGTGGACATGAACTGCAAAGGATGCTTGACATTGTGAATGGATATAGTACAGATTTCAAGATGAACTTCGGTGCCGACAAAAGCAAGGTTATGGTTATAAATAGTGATGAGAAATCAGAATAGGTAGAACAGAAGAATACAAATATCTAGGTTGTATGATAAGTGAAGATGGACGCACTAGAACTAAGGGTGAGAAAGTGGCAAAAGCTATGCAGTGGAGTGGACGGTTAAGTAGTGTGGCCAGATACAGAGCAAACAAGTATGAATCTGTGAGAGGAATGTGGAAGTATGTTGCTGTGCCGCTAAAGGTGTGGCTTGGTCGTGGTAAGGAAAGTCTGAGGTGTTTACTTCGAGGAGGTGACGAGAACGATAGCGACAGGTCTAAGATGTCTACTGCTAATAAAGACTCCGACGCGCATGGGGGTTGGGGTTGCGCATACATATCTCCCCCTCCCTCTTTTGCAAAAAAAAAAATAATTTTTTAACAAGTGATCGAACGCAAAAAAAATTGCATTTTTAAAATTAATCAGTACTAATAAACATAGCAAATTATTGCTCCTCAGCGGGAATTTATTTAAAATTTAAACATCTCAATAATTAAAAATATTTTAAAAAATATATAAGTAAACATATATTTTATCCACAGTACACCTTGTTTTATTTCAGCAACAATAACAGAAAAAGAAAACGCACTAACGCAAGCAGGAAGAAAGGAGGCAGTGAAGCTGGATGACAATAATATGGCCTTCTTCTTCAACAGTAAAACTATAACACGAGTTCCTACACTACTACTATTGAAAAATTAAAACCGTCAGTATTTAGGGTAAGAGAATAAAAATAAAAACACAAGATACACAATTATAAAAACACAATTAAAAGAAACTCAATTTCGATACGCATTAATTCAACAATTTTAAATAACATTTCGCATTTAACATGGATCTCGTGGAAATATGGAAAACGGATGACACGTCCGTATACTTGAATCGTTGCAAGTTTGGTATCGTTCCCTGTCTCACACAGAGAAAACGGAGAACTGCGTTCAAGGTTAATTGAAGTCAAGGTTTGTTGACTGCGCGCAAAGGTTAATTGCAGTCTAGGCCATATTCTTTATTGATAGTCGTTTGGTCTGAGCCAGACACCGCACGGGATTGGAAGTATTATTTTTTAAGCATTATTGAACGAGCTAGAAGCTTTCAAAGCTTAGAACAAAAGTATTAAACTATTATATATCAAATCCTAATTAAAGCAAACGACGGAGTGAACGCAGAGGTAATTGTAGATTGTAGAACTCGTAAGAACTCAAATGTATGGTTATTACGTGTAGGGCTAGTTTACGATTATAAAAACATCGAGTAGTCGTCGAGAAAACATTTGGCTGTATGAAATTTTTGTAAAACATTTTTCAGCGGAGCTGCAACCTGTTTAATGGGGTATGACACGTTAATAAATGAACTGAATATAACAAATTGATTTGGAGCCAAATTAGGTTATTCCTCCGTTGACAGCATTCCGAAGGTCGCTGCCAGCTTTGGCATGTTAGACCGCACCGGCCGTTTTGGGTGCCTAGGCCATTTCAAGCCAGGTTGCACATTAATTACTACGTGTCCCCCTACAGTTACTGTGGTTATATTTCTGACAATGTCCCTTTTGTTTTGAGCACGTTCCGACGTAGCTGAAAATCCTCTTGTCTTACGCGCTCGGCCAATAGCTCCATTTGTTTTCTTCAGTAATAGACTAGGACCGTTATGGATATCATGACGACTGTTAGGATCATTAGAAGGACATCACTTACTCGGTCTGGTATCCAGTCTGTATTACTGTTTTCTGCTATCCAATCGTTAGTGATTTGTCGACTAGAGCTGCAATAAGCGTGTCGACACTAATGGAACTTATCTTGTTCCTTAAAATGTAGTGTTTCCCGTATTTAGTATTTGAAGTGATTGTTTACTCGTTTCTCAGCCCCCCGGATCTGCAATTGAAACGAAAACAAGACTATTAACATGGTTATAAAATTTAAAATTTCATCCACAACCAATGGAACATCTAACTCTGAACACAATCATAAATACAATTAAAATATGAATCTATTAGTTTTTTAAATTTGAAAGTCAACAGTGAAACACTAACTATTAACTGAATTATTAAATACAAACTGAAATACTATTTCTGAATCAGTTAACTGAAAGTGAAAAGAATTGAAGTGAAAACTATTAAACTGATTGTCAATCAAATATGTTAACACCAGTATCCAGTTTCAACCAGGAAGTTTCTCACGATGTATTCAAGATGTATTTCGATTTATTTTTTAATTTCCTAGAGTCTCGAGGTTGATTTTTTCATCTACATTGATGCTCTGTTGATGCGATGCATATAGCAAATGCGGAACTCGCTCATCATTTTGAATTGGCTGTTCAGCATCAAAATTTGAACGTAAGTGTAGAATGTTGTGAAAAATTGCAATTGCACAGATCGTGAGAACATTCGTTGAAGGATGTTTTCTGTGATATTCGTTAAACTTGAATTTTAACGTGCAAAACTTAAGCTTTAACATAGGGTAACCTGTTTAGAAGGTTAATTCATTTGCTGTTAGAAATGAAAATTCACTAATATTAGAACGCAAGCATATATGAGATTATTATAATGCGAAGCAAAAAACGCAAGGTACATACTTAATACTTAATTAACACGTTACCTAGAGTCACACAGTCGTAGTTTTTATCAAAATCGTAAATTATGTCACGTCTGAAATGTTATAGACGCAAAAATCGTTATAGGTGAAATAGTACGTTGTAACGTTGTCATTTCCTTTTACTTAGGGGCAATACATGGTTCATGTTACTTTTGGGAATTTTATCCCCAATTTTGATTTCAACCCAGTGTCCTTTGATTTTCGTAATAATTCCAGGCCCATGCCGTGTTTGGTCTAACTTGTTCGTTTTAAAATGGTTTCTTAACATAACCCTGTCACCAATCGTGAAGTTTTTGTCCTTCCTTTTTAGGTTCTGGTACATTGTACGTACATCAGTATTATTCAAAATTAGGTTCCTAACGTTTTCTACGATTCGAACCGCTTCCTTCGCACGAAAATTCACTAAGTCAATTTCGTCATCGTAACTGTATGAAATGGGGAGATTTTCCCCGCGAAAATATGGGCACGTATCCCTATTGAAAGCGACATAGCTGGGAGTATCACCTAAAGTAGAATTAAAGGCATTGTTTATGGCGTTCTCTACCATTTTCAAACACTGGTCCCACTCGGTATGGGCTAGGGAATTAATGTACAATTTTAGAAATTGCTCATTTTTTCGTTATTTCGTTCAACAATCGCATTCGAATGGGGGCTAAAAGCTATAACTTCTTTCTTAGCAATAGCATGAATTTTGGCAAATTGTTTCACTGCTACCGATTAAAATTCAAGTGCGTTGTCACTTATCAGCGTTTTCGGGTATCCGAATGTGCTAAAACAACTTCCTAAACATGATATTACTGTGTCTGTTCGACGGTTAGAGGTCGCGTATAATTTACAGAAACGGGAAAAAGATCAATCACAACCAGTATGTATTTATTCCCATTATCTATAATTTTCAGGGGACCAAGATAATCCATTGAAACTACTTCATAAGGTGCCTTTTCTATAGGGGCTGTTAATATTTTAATAGGTACGGAAGGATTTGCTTTAAGAAGTTTGCAAACTTCACAACCTTGCACAAACTTTCTCACAATCGTTTTCTCTAAAATGTTAAAGTATTTGAGTCTAAATTTGAATAGCGTGTGCAATGCATCTGTATGGTACATATAGTGTGTACTTAAGATTGCTTTATTCAACAACGAAGTTGGCACGACTGCTGTTGATATTGTGATAGTTTAGGAGTCAATGCGTCGTCGTCGATACAATATGTCATTTACAATTAAATAATACGGTAAGTCAAGAATTGCAAATGTACTTCTATGAAGTAACGCTTCTCTAACATCAATACAAAAAGGATCTTGATTTTGCTCGTCAATGAACTCTTATAACGTCCAGGAGATTTCTTTTTCTGTCGGGACATAGTCAATTAATTTTAGTGTCAACATTTCGTTGCCGTGTGATTGCATCGTCTGGTCAGTGAGAACGTCTTGCTTTGCTCGCGTCTTTGCTCGAGTCTGCTCCAAGTACACCTCAGATTCAAGCTCAGGCATTACTTTTAGCAGTTTTTAGGCATTACAGTTTTTAGCACAATTTTATGTTTTGTCACATTCGTGACACCTATAGTTTCGCCTCGTAACGTGATCACGTCACGGAAATTGTTCATCAATTCCAGTAATTTTAATTTTACGTCAATTTCATCGCATGTTACATCATTATGTGTTAACGGACGGCGTACGTCCTACTGTACATTAGACACACTTTCGACTTGTGCATCAATTTCTAGTTCATTACTACCAGGAAACTCACACTTACAATTATTGCCGCGAACATCAACCTTCGACTCAAGTTTCTCCGTAGCCATGGTCTTAATTTCACCACGTCCTGAGATGACTTCACTTGAATCCGATATAACCTCAGAGTTTATTTCAACATTATTCGCCTCATTCAGGGCTTCCTCTACATTCGTGAGATAAAGTTCGGCCTCAACTACTTCCCCAGGTAATGCTTCCAAGTTACACAGCATTGTGTTTTTGCTAAAATGAATAGCCTCATCTGTCGAGTTCAGTATTAATAAGGGTACGTTCCCAAATTCATTGACTGTAACTATTGATTCTGCTATTAGTGCTCCATTATCAAATCCTCGTTTCAACACTATATAATTACCGGGTTTAGCTTATTTGACAAAGGCCTTGATGAGCTTGATGCAATTGACAGGCACTTCTATTACGTCACAGTGAACCACCAGAGGTCTATTTTTTTTCTCTCTTACCACTGGCTTTGGCAGCTCTGCTACACACTCGCGTTCAGCCTCTTTTTTTCTTGCCTGTTATTACAGCGTCTTTTTTTCTCTCGTGGCAATTCCTTAAGCCCCGGCATCTGGTGCTATTCTTAGCACAGGCAACTATTTCTGACAGTAAACAGTCACTGTTTATTATATCCATTAATAAGGCTTCTCTACTTATTGTAGGCTTATTCTCGATTTCATTGAAAGGTACTCTGGTTCCCTCCCACCAACTTTCAAGTTAATCACTGCATTGGTTAACACGTCTCTTCCTAAAATTAAATCATATTTGAATTTAGCATCTTTAATTACTAAAGCACTAGTCTTAAGTACTTTGTCAGTATCAGGAATAGAGATATTTAAGTCAACCTCACCGCTAACATTACTTTTTGCGTTTATGCCTCTAACGCTCAAAAAACTTGGTTTTAGTTTTTCTTTGTGGTATTTGATGTTACTGTAACTAATGAGGCATTTTTTGCTACAGCTATCTAGCAGCGCGCCTAAGTACTTATCTTGATTAGAGAGGATGATCGTAGGTTTACTTGATTTTCTAAAAGGTACGAGATCAGTGCCTTCTTTCCTAAGACGTCCTGCTCCTACAACCGTAGTGTTGAAATAAACCTCAACTGCTTTCTTTTGTGGTATCTCGTCAGCCATTTATTCATCTCTCAAAACTTCAAACCTATTTCTACATTTAAATAATGGATCAATATATGATTCACTCTGATCGTGATTACACTCAAGCCATCTCAATATCTGGATTCGTTTCGACCACAGCTTTAGGATTAACGAGAGTCTTGCGGTGATGACACTCGAGCTTCGACTCGTTTTTTCCTCCACCTTTTTTACCCCCAACCTTTAACTACTCTCACTGTAAAAAATCTCTATTGTCTCTTTCGTACTCCTCACCATAGTGCACCTCGTGTCTACCACGGTTATGGCCTCTATATGCATTGTACCTACGAAAGTATGCTTTACACTTCTTGATTTCATTTTCTGACGCTCTACAGTTTCGAACGAAGTGCTCTTCCGAACCGCATGCAAAGCAGGGGCCAATTGCTCTAGGTTTGCTTGGATCTCTTTGAGTTCGACACTTGGCTTCAACGTGACCTAAAACGTTGCATATACTGAGGAAAGGAGAGCCTCTCGTTCTAGCTGCAGAGTGCACTGAGGCATGATTCGAGCTTTCTGCCTGCAAAGTGTTACATTCGAGGGAACCTATTCTTCTATCACCTACATAGGCCCTAACATTCCTTTCTACTCTAGGATTTCTCAGCCAAGGTCGAGGAATTGACCTCCGACCCGGGAAACGCCCGTTACGGTAATTTCCGTAGAAAACTTCACTTTCCTGAGGGGAATCTTGCTCATCAATATGGTCTCCTGACTCGGCAACTTCGTCTACAAAGGTTTCTCTATTGTACTGCGTCTCGTACTGAGTCGCTACTATCTGTTTTTTAAGGGTTAATTTCGAACAGCGGCAACAATTCGTGCCAATAATTCCTCTGACGTGTTGAACGACGTATCAAATAATGTTTTAGCAAATGAATTCGAGCAAGGGTGCTAACACGCTGATAGCGAGGCTAAGATCAATGCTGTCTCCTACAAAACGTTTAGTTCTACTTGATTTGTACTAGCCCTGTAAAATGGGTGTCTCGACCACGCTATTGAGGTCGAGTTTAACAAATGTTCCGACAACTTTTTGATATTAGCAAATGCGGTTACCAACTGGGCCGCAAGTGCATCGTTTCTAACGAAGCGTAACTTATTTAAATCGCATGCTAATGCGTGAATAGACTTTTCGCCTCTAGCTACACAGATGTCGTCCAAGATTTTGACGACATCTTCAAAAGAGTAATGAAGGTCGGAATTGACCAATTTAGTTACAATTTAGTTAAAATCTCCTACCTGTTTGTTAGCTGATCTAACTAACAACTCTTTCTTGGCACTGTCGGAATTCACGTCCGGTAGTAGCGTCATGTAGGCACGCAAGTTTCCTATACGAGTTTTAAATGTTTTATTCTCAATGAAATCAAGGTCCTCTCTTCGTCTTCGTCCACGAAAAAGTGGCAACTCAGCGCCCGATAGGATTGTTCCTGATCTCGGCATGTTTGCTGCGATTTCTCTTGCTAAACTGCTAGTATTTGTATTTGGGCCACCTGCCGCGCTAGCTGCTGGTTCAGCCATTGTTCGATTGCTTTCAGCACGAAATCTAGCTTTACTTACACGACCTATACTTGTTTTGATCGCTGTTGTTCTAATATGTTCGTCTAATTCAGACATGTCCGACATAGAGTAGGCAATAATTTTTTACACAATTCTACTACTTGGAAATCAACATTTGCTAACAGATCAATATTACACACCCAAGAAATAACATCAATAAACACACAACTTACGAAATAAAGCACTCATAAAAAATTATAACTCACTTCTAAACGCTATAGCTATCTTGCACAACTTCAATTTACTACTGCGGCGGCACTGCTCTTGCTATTCTAGCAAAGCCTGACGCATGCTGTCTGCTTCTTGCTCTATGCACTGCGCACGGCCTTGAGCCGATGCAAAAAAATAATCTTCTTCTTGCAGAGCAAAAAAACTATTTCTAAAAACTATTACTCTGCCTGATGTGCTGCCTAGTAATCGCACTGCTGCGATAAGGCGGATAAACTATCCGTTAATTCAGTGCAAGCTTCCACTGGGTGAATGAAAGAAGTGAAGTCGCTCGCCCCTGTAGACGTACACTGGGATGACTGCAGAGTAAATGTAGACGAAGTAGCCGTTTTAGATCACTCGTTGTAGGGTGTCGCTCAAAATTGTAGTTGTAGCACCACTTCTATGTCTTCTCCTGCGTCAAAGATGAGTATTTTGGTTCGGAAAGGGTAGCAGGTATCTATCCACGCTGAAAACTGCACGTAGGTCTCCAGCAATGCAGTATACGGGATCTTGAAGCTGATGTTGAGCACAGACGGTTGCAGTTATCGAAGACTCGTATTGTTGTTGCTGCCAGTCATTGACGCGATTTAACAAATTTCTCTTCTTTTCTTGACTCATGCTAAACTTCAAAAATCTTCGAAGTAGGAATTTCTCTTAGGTTTTCGATCTTGTAGTAATCTTCTTCTAACGTTATAATAACTTCTTCACAACGTCGTGGGTTTGATCGAGTACTGGCCACCAAATGTGCCGCTAATGGTGCGGCTTGGTCGTGGTAAGGAAAGCCTGAGAGGTTTTCTTAGGTGTTTACTTCGAAGAGGTGACGAGAACGATAGCGAAAGGTCTAATATGTCTACTGCTTATAAAGACTCCGGCGCGCATGGGGGTTGGGGTTGCGCATACATTGCTGTACCTAGTATAAGTGCTCTTGCCTGGAGTGGAAGTGTTCTTGAAAAGCTGGATGTAATACAAAATAAGGTAGGACGATTAGCATTGGGAGCTCCAAAATGGACAGCTACAGAAGCCATTAGAGGTGACGTTGGGTGGAGCCTATTTTCAGAAAGAATGATGAAAGCGGTGCTGAATTATAAGGTGAGAATTGAAAGAATGCAGAACAGCAGATGGGTGAAGCGAATTTTTAAATGGAATCTGAGTGTAAGCTATTGGGAGAAAGTGTGTTGGGGGCATGCAAGGAAACTTAGTATGCAAAAGATTATTCATGTTAGAATTGGGAGACCTGTGGGTGACTGGAGTTTAATAAATGCTGGAGGTGTAGGGCCTGAGTGGGACTGCAAGAGGTGGAAGAAAGAGATTGAGAGGCAAACAAAAGAGTATAGATTGAATAAGTGGAAGCTTAGCATGATGCGGAAGCCTACACTTGACTGGTATATGAAAAAAGAAGCACCTAAGTTTGAGACGTTCTATCATGGTAGTTTTGGAAGTCAACTCTTGTTTGCTGTGAGATGTGAGTCATTGAGTGTGAACAAAAGTACATGGAGGTGGAATGAGAGTATTAACAGATTATGTCGGCAGTGTATTAGTGGAGTGGAGGAAACAATTGAGCATTTTGTGCTGGAATGTAGTAAGTATGAACAAGAGAGAGAAAGTTTCATGAATGTGGTGTTTGAGCAATATGGAGAGAATGAGTGGTATGCCAGATGTGCTGAAGATGATTGTGGTATGAGCTGTCTTGCTGGATTGGATCAGGAGTGTAATTTGAGTATCATTGAAGCTATGAAAATATTTCTTGTGCGTTCCTGGAGTAAGAGATAGTGACTGGAATGAGCCAGTCAGGTAGAGTGGTCAGTAATGACCCAATATGCCTGGGGATGGTGTTTTGACACACTGGTTATCCCAGTGATGCCGTCCAATGGCAGGTTGTGACAAGGATTGGTAGATCCTGAGTAGTTTAGTGAACAAGTCTGGTACCAGGCGCTGAACTCTTTGTGTGAAAATTGTGGAGGGAATTCCAGGCCATTACAAAGGCCCCGACGCTGTCGGCCCTCAATTTCAAGCTCACGTTCAAGAATCAGGGAAGTTCCTGAGGAGCCCAAACGAACTGGTTACGGCGCAGACAGTTGCTCGCCTTCCTAAAGGTACCACCGTAGTTCGGCACAAACAGAGTTCACTTCTGTTGCCCTAGCGGACTAATTACGGAGTAGGCGATACCCAAAAACCTCACTCTCGCGGTACCACCGTAGTTTGGTGCAAACAGAATTTTGTTCTGTTGCCCTAGCGGACTAATTAGGGCATAGGCGGTACCCACACAAATCTAACTCTAGCGGTACCGTTGCAGTTCGACACAAACAGAAATTACTTCTGTTGCCCTAGCGGACTAATTACGGCGTGGGCGGTACTCGCACAAATCTCACCCTAACGGTACCGCCGTAGCTCGGCACACACAGAAACTTCTTCTGTTGCCCTAGCGGACTAATAACGGCATAGGCGGTACCCACACGAACCTCAGGAATAGCAGCTGCGCAGAAAAGCTATCGCCCCGGAAAAAGGTAGCTGCACAGAAGACAGCCCCTTTTCTACGAACCCTCACGTTGACCGTACGACGGTATCGACATATTCTGGCACCCGAACAGGGACCCAGAAGCTTAGCATGACTACCAACGTTGCCTATGATTTCTGAGTTCTACTGAACCACGCGGACACCGCTCCATTAAAACAAAATGAACCTCGTCGCTCAAACTCGAGAATACGTCAAAGCCCTCTGCCTCACTCCCACCGATGCGTAGTACCGGGAAGAATTTTCCAGCCTCCTGAGGCGTTTGGAAGAAGAAGAAGCCGCAGCACAACAATAAGCCGCGGAACGAGAAGCCGCAGCACAACAATAAGCCGCGGAACGAGAAGCCGCAGCACAACGAGAAGCCGCGGAACGAGAAGCCGCAGAACGAGCAGAGGAACGAGAAGCGGAACGAGAAGCAGCGGAACGAGCTGCGGAACGAGAAGCCGCAGAACGAGCAGCGGAACGAGAAGCCGCCGAACGAGCAGCGGAACGAGAAGCTGAACGAGAAGCAGCACAACGTGACCACGAGCTCAGACTCAGACAACTCGATGCTCAAATCGCTTCTCAAAAAGCTAGAGTGAAAATATTTCCACCGACGGCATTCGATCCCACGAAAGAAAGAACGGACGAATTTTTCAATGCTTCTGCACTCACACAACAGCAATGGGATTTACTGAAGTCGATGCTGTAGTCATGCTACATAATTTGATCACACCGAAGGAACGTCGACTCATCGATATCCTGCCCGCAGCAGATCGCTTCAAAATTCCTGACACCAAATTGCTTCTACTAAATGCTCATAAAGTCCCTCCGGTAAAACTACGCGTTAACTACTATGAATTAAAGCCAGAAGAAGGCGACAATATGTCACGTTACCTTCGGCGATGAGAACAAGCCTTCGACGCTTGGCTAAAAGGATGCAACATCGAAGCCAACTACGAGACCCTTCGTGACTTTCTTCTCGTTGACCGAGCTTATTCAAGCTTGCCTCCCTTCCTCGCTACTCAATTGCGTGACAGGGGTGGTAACACAGTCGCAAGCCTAGGAGAGCAGGGTGATAGCTTCTTACAAGCAAGACCACATACATCGCTCCATCAGCTTTGTAAAGGTCGCTTACTGACATCAACGACGGATGCGGGCCCTACAGAACTCAAAGCATCATTAGCACCAGAGCGACGCTCGATATTTCCTGTCCGAGCCCCGAGCACTCCAGCAAGATCACCCAAATCCAGCAACAACTCTCGAGGAACGCCACCAAGAACTTCTAACACACGTACTGGTCCCACCAGCTCAAGATCGGTCAACACTCCGCAGCGCGAGGAACAACGTGGACCTTACACTGGATTTTACTACACTTTCCATGGCCCCAACCGATCACATTCCAGTGATGAGTGCCGCCAATTACAGAGGAGGCAAGGTGACAGCCACAGTAATGGAGCAACCCATGCAAGCCCACCTACATCCAGTACTACAGCGCGAGTAAACAATCTAACAACGCATGAAGAAGCAGATGAAAACGACGATATTCCCCAAGTTGCATGCAATCACATCGCCTCAAACAAGCTGATCGAATTGGGACAGCTGAAAACATGCTCTGGCACCGTGAACCAACAACCCGTCCAAGTACTACTCGATGGAGGAGCAACGGCGGTCTGCGTCAAGAAGGCCCTCGTCCCAGCTGATGCCATTTTGAAGAAGGAAATTACCGTTCGACTGACCAACAATCATTCTTTCGAGGCGCCTCTTGCCCAGGTCTCTCTCGTTTGCCCCTACTACCACGAAGAGGTGATAGCCGTAGCCACGGAAAAGCTCTCCCACGATATCATCCTCGGCCGAGTTCTCGGGACCAACTCCTTCGATGAGCAGATGACCGACCATGAAGAGCAACCAGTTGCTGCAGAAGTCTCTCACGTTGTCCAAGGGCAGCAGCAAAAGCGATCGAAAATCCCCCTGCCGCACCAAGCACTGTCGATATGTTGCAACACAACAAAAAAGACTTCAAGAAATTACAGCAGGAGTGCAAAACATTGCAGTTTTTATTCAAGAAAGTTGACACTGGCAAAGAAGAAACGCACAAGGATGGCAGAGTCATTACCTTTGAACTCCACGACGGCATTCTGCATCGGAAAACGTTGCGAGAAGGTCAGGAAACTCATCAACTTGTAGCACCTGCAAGCGTGCGCCCACAAATCTTGGAAATGGCTCACGACAATCCACTTGCTGGTCATTATTCCCAAAAGAAGACCCAGGCTCGACTAGACCGAGATTTCTACTGGCCGTCCCTAGCAAAAGATGTGGCCCAATACTGTCACTCCTGTCATTCCTGCCAGACGCACTCTCCATCTCGAGCAAGAAAGGCACAAACCTCAACCCCACAGATCACCACTCCATTCTCCGGGCTCAGTGTTGATTTGGTAGGCCCCTTGCAACCAGCTTCGGCACGTGGCCACCGATACATTCTCACCGTGGTGGACCAAGCAACTCGGTACGCGGACGCAGCCCCTCTCAGACATATAGATGCAGAAACGGTCGCTCAGGAGCTACTCGAAATCTGCAGCAGAGTTGGTTTCCCTCATACGCTAACGAGCGACAACGGCACTCAGGTCACTGCCGCAACCTTCGAAGATTTCCTGAAACTCGTCGGTATCCAGCACCGATTAACGCCATTATACCATGCCCAATCAAACGGCATGGTCGAACGCTTCAATGGTACGCTAAAAGTAATGTTGCGTAAATTAGCCGTAGAACAACCCCGAGACTGGGACCTGTATCTGCCTTCCCTCCTTTTTGCATATCGAGACGCTCCTCAGACCTCGACCGGGTATTCTCCCTTCGAACTCATCTACGGCCATCGCGTCCGTGGACCTTCAACCGTGCTCAAAGAATGCTGGACAGATGGAAGTTTACAAGACGACACGAGCACTGCTCAGTATCAAACGGAAATGAAGCACCGCGAGAATCTAAACATGAGCCAAGAGAAATCCGCCAAGTTCTTAAACAGGCGTACCAAGATGCGAACTCTAAAGCAAGGAGATAAAGTCCTCGTATTTCTGCCCGATTCTCGAAGAAAGCTACTTATGACTTGCAAAGATCCCTATACAATAAAATCACGCACGGGAACCTATACCTATACATGGGACGTGGATGGAAACAAAAAAGTTTATCACATCAACCTCCTTCGCCAGTACCACGACCGGGAGCAGCAAAGTTCCACCTCACCAAGCGAGAGCGATCTCGAGGAAGGCGACCAGAGAGTAAAGGAAGCTTTTGCAGCGGTTGGCATCACCCTAGAACCTACCTGTGAAGAAGAAGACCTCGACCTGAAAGAACCACAGATACCGTAACCCATCGAAGAAACCATTGAAGACTGCCTAATCTCCCAAACGTTGACTACAAAACAACGCTCAGAACTCCAGGAACTACTTGGAGAATATCGCGATCTCTTCACCGATACTCCAGAAGAACCAGCACGGCTGTCATGAAATAAAATTGAAGGATCCTGCCAGTTTTTTACTTCAACATTCGTATCCCCTTCCACTAGCACTGGAGCTGAACTGCAGTCAAGTTTAGAGAAGTGGATGAGGATGGGAATCGTGACGTCATCCACATCTCCTTACTATTCACCGCTCCTTGCTGTCCGGAAGAAAGACGGTACCCATCGATTTTGTCTGGACTGCAGGTACTTCAACAGCCAGACAGTATTCGATGCTGAGCCAATAGCGGACACGACTGCTATTTTCACCAATTTAGCTGGCAATACAATCTTCAGCAAAATGGATCTGACCAGTGGATATTGGCAGGTACCTCTACACTCTGAGTCCCGCCAATACACCGCCTTCAAAACTAGGTCTGGCCTCTATGAATTCAACGTCATGCCTTTCAGCCTATCAAATGCTCCAGCCACTTTTTCCCGCCTTATACGTCAAGTCACTACAGGACTGCAAGATACCGAGGTCTACATGGACGACATCTTAATCGCCTCGACTACCTGGGAAGATCACTGCGCAGCATTAGCTAAACTGTTCGAAGCTTTTCCTCGACATGGCCTTAAATCGAAGCCGTCCAAATGCGAATTCGGATTTGACAGCCTCCAGTATTTGGGTCATCAACTGAGCAGTAATCAGATTCAGCCTCTGGAGAACCTAGTCGAAGCCTTGAAATCACCTCCCCTCCCAAAAGCAAAGCGGGAGCTTCGAAGCTTTCTCGGTACCGTTGGGTGCTACCAACAGTACATTCCTAACTACTCTGAACTGACTTCTAAACTTCATGATTTCCTAAAGAAAACACCCCGGAACAAATACCTTGGACCGATACAACAGAAGACCTGTTTGAAAGTTTGAAGACAGCTTTAGTCAAGAGACCGGTCTTACAGTTACCAGACGCCAGATGTCCTTTCATTCTACGGACAGATGCCTCCCAAACTGGACTTGGAGCGGCTCTCCTCCAGCCAAGCAAACGAGACTTCCGTCACTACGCACCGGTAGCATATGCTTCACGTCGACTGAGCGGAGCAGAATTGAACTATTCTACCATTGAAAAAGAAGCGTTAAGCTTCTACTGGGCTCTACAGAAGTTTAAGGTCTACTTGTATGGACGAGAATTTGTGTTACAGACCGACCATCGACCGCTCCTTTATTTGCAACAGGCAGACAAGTTGAACCCCCGATTCAAACGCTGGGCTTTGTATTTTAGCCTTTTTAGGTTCCGAGCAGAACATCTTTCGGGAGTTGACAACCACCTTGCTGATTTCCTGTCTCGGATAACGTAGCAGAGACACCCTCCCCCGGGCGTGTCAGGCAACGCATGTGGTTTCGACTCTATTCTGTCATAGTTACCCATAATCTTAAGTATTTTATTTATGTGTTCAGTTCCCTGTACCGGGCCTAAGTCTGTTTCGCTGCGTCGATAGTGCGTCTGTGTATTTACTTTACTTAACCCTCAAGTGTCATTTGTATTGTATGTTAATATTCCCATATTAATTGATTCCCTAGCTGAATAGAACTAATATTTTAAATGTGATTTTGCGTGTGGCACCATGATATGCAGTAACATTATTTTTGCAAAGGCAAATAATACATTGTCCTTGCTAAAATGTATCTGTCTATTAAGAGACACTGCAAAAAGATTCTGCAATTAATAAACAGTTTTTAAAAAGATGTTTTGATTTCTTCCCCTGCCTTTGTACTTCTTGGAATTGCCCTTGCAGATTCACTGAAAATGTCAATTATTGTATAAATGTTATTTTTTCCTATAACTTTGTAGTTTTGTATGTCAGCCAAATCAGCTTGCCATTGATCATCAATTCTGAATTCCTTCACCTTTCTCGTTATGAGGTTATATATTATTGGTTTATGTAGAGTAAGAGTTTTATGAGTTTCAAACCAATTCTATACATGAGTTGAAGATATGCCACATTTTTTAACAAGTTGATTCATTCCAGTATAACCGGTTTTAGGATTATAATAAAAGTTATTCAAGATTTATCGCCCATCTCACTGAAGGTGTTTCGAAGTTTTTTTGAAATTTCTAGGCCTGCCCAGCTTTTACCACCCATTATTGCGTTAACAAATTTAACATCTTGTCGAACGTATCCAGGTGTTTTTCAATCAGTTGCAATTTCAGTGGCTCTTTTTGGTAGAATATAATCAGCATAATTTCTGTCTTTCGTTTTTGGATGTTGTGTATGAAATATGTCATGATGCTTACAAGCCTGATCGAGTGAGTTAAGGGGACGGTCTGGCGGAAACAAAAATTCCGCTGTTTCTCGACGGATTTTTCTAACATTTTCACAGTGGGCGTCATATGGTGCGGCCTCTCTTTTTGAACTCACGTGTTTTTTCGGAAATTTATAAAACAAATATGATTTTTTTTAAGATCACCCCAGTTGGACAACTTTTTTCGTCCAATTCGTTTGAAAATTGGCCAGTATATGTATTTTTTGAAAGTAAACACATTTTACTCATGTCACTTTTTCGGTTTTAAATTTGAATTAAATTTGAGTATAGCTACTTGTTCGGGCCCACAGGTAGCTATACTCGAATTTAACCATTGTACTAGACTTAAGAAACATTCTACCTCTGTATCACCTGTGGTAA
Source organism: Morinoia aosen (assembly GCA_030386875.1). Taxonomy (NCBI): domain Eukaryota; kingdom Metazoa; phylum Arthropoda; class Malacostraca; order Amphipoda; family Talitridae; genus Morinoia; species Morinoia aosen. The sequence goes on along the minus strand of CM059568.1, from coordinate 1,505,258 downwards.
ATAAATTGTTTAAATTGTTTAAATAAATTGTTTAAAGATTTAGGCCTTAGTTTTTTTTACGAAAAATTAGTTTTTTGGTAAATTTTAATGTATATTTCAAAACGTATCTCCTCATTCAGTTTTGATGCTTGAACAAAACCAAAGCATATCCAACAAGAAAATGAAGCGATATTTTAACAAAAATTATTTTTTGGGTTTAGAGCTTTATAACTTATTCTTTTCTCAAATTTGAAAATTTCGCTTCATTTCATTGTTATAAATGTTCCAAGGATTCCAAAACTGTCTTTGGTTTTGTTCTAGCATCAAAACTCAATGAGGAGATACGGTTTGAATGTTGCAAGTTATTTTTTTTTTGGTATAAGCCATAACAAAATTTTTTGTTGAAGGGTAATACAATGGACAATGTATGTAATTGAATGCAGTTTAAATTTTCATTTCGATAATTTCCATACATAACTTCATATTCACACTGTGAATTGTGCTTTCCAAACCCCCAAAAAATATTTTTTTTTCGAAAATATGAAATTTTTTGTTTTCAGTCTGATTCTCATGAAATTCGACTATGATATGTAACTTTTGAACTGAAACATAATTTCTTCTATTAATTTTTTTGATTTAGGCCTTAGTTTTTGAAAAAAAATTGACATATTGGTTTTTAGGTATTGATATTTCACTGGTATTGATATTTCAAGACGTATCTCCTGATTCAGTTTTGATGCTAGAACAAAAACAAGGACAGTTTTGGAATCCTTGAAACATTTCTAACAATAAAATGAAGCAAAATTTTCCATTTCCCGTTTTGTGTCTTTTTATATGGGGTCGAAATGGGGTCGAAAATTAAAGATTTTGGTCCCCTTAGCCCCCCTTGGGGGGGATCTATTGTCCATAGCGCCATAAAATTTTAGGACCGAATAGTCCACCACCTAAGGGTCCCTTCCCATCAAAAACATGAAAAATGACCCTGGCCGGGGCCTGGGATGATCTCCTTAAAAAACCTGGAAAAGTGTGTGTTGCGGAAAAGTGTCCAGCGCCCACAATTTTAAAGTTACAGAACTGGATAGAGGTCTTCTAATTGTCTTGTCTTGAGGTCCGGTGGTGAGGTTTTTCGATAATTTGATTTTTTGAATCATGAGAATTTTTTTCCCAAAAATCGACCACTTTTTCCTTTTTTTCAGCTTGTTCTGCTTATAATTTTCAACATGATTTGAAATTCAAAAAACTGTACCACCGCGTCTCTAGGATATTTCAATCGCTATCGATTGTTTCATTTGCCATTCCTTTACCTTCAAAGTGTGGGAGAAGGGCCTCTTCAAAGATCAAAAAGATAAGTTTTTAGTAGAGCCATTTTCCTAGAAAAATTATTTTCTTCGTATTATTTCTGAACTATTCATTTTTTAAATAAATGTTATACCTAATGTAGATCTTTCCCAGCTCTATCGAATGGTATATTAGCCATTCCTGTACCTTCAAAACTGTGTGAAAGAATCCGTATAAAAAACAATGAATGCAAATTTCAGAACACCAGTATTTATATAAAAAAGATTTTACAAATAAATTTTTCTTTTTCAACTTTTTCGCTTTGTAGCTCTTTTTGAGCCCTTTCGAATGATATATCTGCCATTCTTGTACCTTCAAAACTGCGGGAGGCGATTATTTGTTGACAAAACAGCTAATTAGCTGATGACTCAGAGCAGCCGGACTCAAAACAAACACTCATTTACATCATCATAATTAACACTGAGAGTTAGAATGTTTCGTTTGAGTACTAAAGCATTTCAAGCAAGGCCGTAAATGAATTCTCTTGCTATCCACGTCGAGGAACGCCCAAAATTGAATCGTAATTAGGGGGGGGGAAGGGGGAACCACTCATACACTGGCACTACATACATACATTATTCTTGGTCCTCATGCTTATGTGTACACACACACATATATATATATATATATATATATACATATATACAGGGTGTTTTTTTTTACTTCGAAAAAACTTCGAACTTAGGTACAAAAACTCAAAATAAATCGATTTTCATGAATGACAAAATTTACAAAACTCATTAGTTTTCGAGTTATGGCGTCGCAAAACATGTTTAGAAGTGCATGTTATAACTGGGCCGCACACCAATTGTTATTTAAAGTTGTTAGTTTTCGAGATTGTCGAATACAATTAAAGCATTTTTTCTCATTTCATTATGGGTTATCCATTCCATGTAATCAACGACAAGATTTCAAGATGCAATGTGAAACTGAAATAATGAAATAAAATTTATTATTAACAACCTACATTACTGGAACGCACGTGTTGCAGTATCAGTTCGCCATTTGTTGACACGCCGTTTCACTGTGACCATGGAAAGATTTACCAATGCTGAGAAGGCAGACATGCATTTGATTTATGGAGCTGCAGGCGGAAATGGTAGGCTCGCTCTGAGGATGTACAGAGAAAGGTTTCCTAGGCGCGAAGTGCCTGATTTCCGGTATTTTGCTACTCTGCATACGAGATTGCGTGACACCGGCAGCTTCAACGTTAACAGAGGGAATGCTGGTCGCGGCCATCATCCACAGGGGGATAGAATTGTAGAATACTTTGAGCAACATCTACGAACCAGCACTCGTGCAGCTGCTCAACGTCTTGGCTTGCGAAACCATACTACTGTGTGGAGGGCACTACATCGTCAGCAATTACATCCGTACCATTTCCAAAGAGTGCAAGGGCTCATGCCAGGTGATTTTGAACCTCGTATGCTGTTTTGCCAGTGGTTAAGGCAAGAGGAAAGAATGAATCGCGGGTTCTCAAAACTTATTCTCTTCACAGATGAAGCTTATTTCTGTCGTGATCGGGTTTTCAACCGTCACAATAATCATTACTGGGCTGGAAATAACCCTAATGTTATTCAGCCTAATTGTCACCAGCACAGAGTTAGTGCCAACGTGTGGGCAGGCATTATTGGCAATAATTTAATTGGTCCGTACCTATTACCTTCTCCTCTCACGGGACCTGCGTAGACCATCTTCCTACGCGAAGTTTTGCCTGGACTACTGGAAGACGTGCCCTTGGAGACACGCAGGCGAATGTGGTTCCAGCATGACGGAGCGCCAGCACATCACTTTCGTGAAACACGCCTGTTCCTGAATAACCAATTTCAAAACCGATGGATGGGCAGAGGTGCTCCTGTAGCATGGCCAGCTAGGTCGCCTGATTTGACGCCATTGGATTTTTTCTTGTGGGGAACCATGAAGGACCTCGTGTATGCCACTCCTGTTGAATCGGAACAGGATCTGGTTGGACGCATTGTGGACTCAGCTGGCCGTATTACGGAAATGCCTGGCGTGTTTCAAACTGTAAGGCGCTCACTGGCTGTTAGATGTCGTAAATGTTCTGAAATTCATGGAGGCCATTTCGAGTAAACTGTTGTAATAAAACTGTATTCAAGTTTGTTCTTGCGTTAAAGTTCTTACATTAAAGTTTGTATTGATTATGTTTTTTACCTGTGTCCTGCAATACTTACTGATTAATGGTTAGCTTACATGATAATAATTGATAATTACTCATTTAGGACAATTTATTCTTATTTGTGAAACGTGTACACGCAAATTTCATTGTGAAATTACAAAAATACTACATTAGTGGGGCCCAAAAACCTCTTTAACTATCAAAGGTAGCGCTAAAAATGGTGCGCGCGTGCAATCCTACTTGAAGTTCTAATATTCTTGAAATAACTATAACTCGAAAACTAAAGAGTTTTGGACATTTTGTCATTCATGAAAATCGATTTATTTTGAGTTTTTGCACCTAAGTTCGAAGTTTGTTCAAAGTAAAAAAAACACCCTGTATATATACAGTATATATGTGTTTGTGCGTGTGTATGTATAATATATATATATATGTATGTGTACCTATATATATATGTATATATATGGATATGCATTTATACATTTTTTTCAAGCTTCCTTAAAATGACACTTTTGAACATTGGCCGAAACAAGCGGTTCATATATTATTTCCTGGCATCAATAATTGCGAAGTTTTATGTCATGTACATGTCAACTGTGAAAAGTGTTTTCATACCACAATGAAAATGCATCGTCCATGAAATTGTGTTATCTCTTATAATTATCATTACATGTATTCTCAAATGTAGATTAAGTAAGATTAGGAGTACATTGCCCTCAATCATTTCTTTTCGACTAGTGACGGGTATTACAAGACTCATGTGTGTGTATCATCTAAGTGTATTAACTTTAAGATATTTAAAAACCAATGATTGTAATATTGTACAATCTCTATTGGAAATAAAGTTTTTTCTTCTTTCTTTCTTTCTTGGTGCCAAGGTCACGTTACTGCGCGTCTTCTACTCCGTCTAGGAGACGAACCAATGTACGTACTTGAGAGCGAATTATACCGTTGGATGCGCAAGAAAACACTCTATAAGATGAGTTTATAAACCGAAATCCTACCATTATCCGGAAGAGGACCCAGACCATCCCCTTCTCCTTAATAACCATCTTGAATTCGCTTCTGCTCCTAAGTTCCAGCGCTGCAAAATGAGAAGGTAGGGTTATTGTCGAATAAACCATTAGGAACTTGTTCAGATTGAATATTAGATGGTAATTTCCGATGTATTTCAGGTAATATAAGTTTTCGAATCATTGTATTTACAATATTTTTCCCAGTTAATTCTTCATTAGGTAATGATTTTATATTACTCAAATCCTATTTATTTTCAACAGGTAATAAATCTTGGCTGTAGAAGTGATCATCAGCGTAGACAATCATTCTTTATACCTAATTTAACGAACATTTTTCATAGTGATATAACGCTAGTGTGTTGATACCATCTGGTAATATATGTCTCATGACATTCATACCATTTAATGCAATTTTATTCATTTTTCAATTTAAAATTCGTGGTTTACATTTTGGATATGGTACATCGCTTGGTATATTGCTTCATTCTTCAATGCTCTTTTGTATTCATCCACTGTGATACGGTTCTCAGTTTTATTCTTACTTACACCTCGTACTTTCTTACTTACGGAATTTTTCGTTTTGCAACAATATTCTTCACGTGGTTCTCCACGGGTTCGTCTTTATTTCATTTACCCAATTACTTTCGTTTTTTTAATATACTTTCAAATGTTAAAACTAATAAAGTTTGGATATTTGCTAATTTACTAAATTCTTTCTGTGACTACTTAATGCACATCTGCACTTTTTCTAATATTTTCCACTGTTCTGCCAAATACTGAATTGTTCATCAGTTTCCAGAAATCTTTTTCAAATTCAGATTGAGCTTGCTGACACATTTTTGTGATATCAGTATATGATTTCCCGCATGTACTTTCATCAAACTCTAACATTCTGTGAATTTCTTTAACTTCAATCCTAGATCTAGATATGCAATGAGAGATTTAAGATGTACAACATATATTTCTCATTTCCCAAAATGTGGACCTCATTTATTTACATCGTTTACTTCGATATTTTCTTGAACGAATGGTGAATCATTATATAGAGCATGTAAGTGTTTCGGATGTATTAAATTAACTTCTAAAATAGAATCTTTCTTTTTCTAAGTTTAGACTCTCGATCGTTCCAATTAAAGTTTCCGTTGGTAATGCGTGGCCCATGGCCCAACCGTATAAGTTAATCGCAGCCATATATGAGATATAGCTATTGGGTTTTTCTTTATCAAATTTTTCTGGAAAATATCGATTCTTTGTTTTCATCTATCGTGTTGATATTGTTGAAATTCCGCCTCTTATTCCTTTGTCGATGAATGAGACGATATCAGGATCTTCAAACAAGTCAAAAACTGTTTTTGTGTTTTAGTAAAGCATCGAAAGACAATCCTGGAGCTGTAAATAATATGCTTGATCTAGAGAATAAGTTTTCATGTTAGCCTAAATGTTTCAAATACTACTGCTAACAATTATGTGACGATTTTTAGGTATTAATTATAGAAATCTTTTAATATTGTACAATTGAAAGCTAACCACACATTGAGCGCGCTGATATTCATCCTCTGAAATATTTTCATTATTTAACTTACTGTAAAACTCACTTTTCGATGGTAAATTATTACAGTCCATTTTTCACAACTATCCGCATATTCATATGGATGATATCTTTTTGCTGATCAATGCTAATTGTTCATCATTGAGAAAGAACTTCGACAATTCTTTACGATCGGATAATTTTTTTAGCAATTCATCTAACGATGATAGCACGAATCTGAAAGTATCTAAGAACCTCAGAGATCTCGTAATGACTTTAATTTTTCTTGTAGGTTTAATGAATAAGAATCAATATATATTGTTTGTGCAAAACTCATGTATTCTTCATCTGTTTGTAGAAAAACATTCCACTTTCCAGATATATTTCCCAAGTTTTTCACGGACACATGAGCATTGTAATTAGACAGATTATGTGAAACATGCGTGTAAAACTTGGTTTCTTAATTTTTAAATAACATTTTAAATGAACTGGACCTTTGTAATGGCCTGCCAAATGATTGTGAACTCGAACATTAAATTATCATGCGTGAATTTTTCACAACATCCAAAACATCTTTTGGCTTCTTTATATTCTTTAAATATATCTTATAGTAAAAACATTATCTTATAAATTTTCAACAGACTACACATCTTCTTGGTTCATTCTTCTAAATATTCTACAAGCTTTTGGGCAGAATCTACACCATTGTATCTTTCTGATCGGGAATATTCGACTGCATCACATTTTCTGTATCATTGTATATCAACAGATTGAATTAAGATTTTACTTTTGAATGTTAATCGTCTAACTTGAATTTTGATTTGGTTGACACGTATCTCTTTTTGTCACCGTTGATTCGAAATCACATAAATTGCCTAAGGATGCTTATTTGTTTTTTGGTATTGTTTAAATTTTTATTTTCTTCCTTCAAGTATATACTTTGTTGCACTGTGAACTGAGCAATTATATTTATGTTTATCTAGAATTTCTGGTCTAATGACTGATAAACATAATAGACATATATGTTTTGTGTAATGATAACTTGTTTTACAAAATGGACTTAATAATTCCATGAGAACATAATGAGCCTTGCTTTCATTTGTAAAAGGCAGTGGTAATATCGCATCTTTATTATATGATGTTGATATTTAGAGTGGATAGAATTCATTATTGTAAATAAACTATAAACTTTTCCTGAAATACTATTTTTGCTCTCGAATATATTGATATTTTTTAGTTTTACGGGCACACTAACGTCAGCAAAATTAAGTTTATTCGCTCCTGTTTTTAGTCTTTTATAAATTCGTTGACGGTTTTTTTCATTTAGACAAAAATATTTTGCGATACACCATATAAAAATTGAACTCGAATAATTTTTCGATTACCCAACCAGATGAATTTCTTATTATGAATTCGTCGATTTTATCAACAACCTCTTTGTGTGAATTCTTAATATCTATATATTCCTTTGATGCTGTGAAAAATATCCAAAGCAAAACCCAGCTCCAAATTAATTTTTTATTTTCCAATTTTGATTTATAAAATCGCAATCTTTATTTAGGTTCTAACTTGATACTATCGAATCTCTGATTTTTTATTAATCGTTTTACTTCCAGGTATAATGCTCTGAGATATACCTCATGATCCTTCAATTGAAATGTCTTCCTAATCATACTTTGAGCTCGTTTCATTTATCGCTCTTATAACTTATTCAAATTTTCATCCATACACATTACGGAAATGTTTTAACGATTTTCTATAACTTCAGATAATTGTGATGATATATGTAATATGCGTAGAGAACCGGCGCGCCAAACCGTGCGCCGCCGCTGCGCACCAAGAGAGGTATAGGGATGGGCTACACCAAGAGAAATGGGGAGTACATATGGGAGAGGAGCTAGTGCAAAAACCTACACACATAATAAGACGAGGACAACTTGAATGCATAGCAGAGAAAAATACCCGGGTAAAAATTGATTTTCTACGAGTAAGGGAACTAGGGGTTATTTGTATTTGAGTAATTGCGGAGTAATATTAAATGGAAGAGAAGGACACGTACGTACCATGGAGAAGTGACGCTCAAGAACGGGCCAATGGGGAGAGCTCGGATTTCGCGGGCATCCTGTACAGCCACAGTGCGCGTCCTTTGTGCGGGGGGAGGTATAAAAGTGCAGGGGTTAGAAAGAGCTGGTCTATTTAGAGTAAATGTGTCAAAGAATTTAGAGTAAATGTGTCACGTCATTTTGCATCTCTGTCATAGGGCCTGCAGCATCTCGGTGTGAACTTCCCATCTATCAGAAATTTTAATTTTTCCTGAAATTTCTGTTAGAAATTTAGAAACTATTTCATTTTACGTTTGCTAAGCGATTCGTATATTCATCTCACTTATTTCTGTCGACAACAATGAGCACCACAGCCGACAGTTCAGTGCAGCAGAACGAACGTTCTTTCCATAATTAGGAGTATTTCCTCATCTTTATTTTGTTATTTCTTTCTCTTTTCTGTATTAATATTTAACGTCCGTATGACAAATATACCATGAAATACATTTTGTGTGTACACCAATAAACAGGTTTATAGATGTGAGGGTTGTGCAAAGTTTATAATGAATTAAATTTTTGGCTAACGTTGTCTCGCTATTTCAAAATCATTCTCGAAGATGTTTTCAATCGATTTTCGGCTGAGCTGGGGGGAAAGGGGTAATTTAAGCATTGCATTTAGTCTTTTTATTTTTTCCGTGCGTTCAGCGCACATTAGCACTGAACTTTCAAATCGGAAAAAACTCTAAATTTCTGTAATAAAAATTATCATTTTGGATCAAGGCCTAATCTTCCTATATGTGCCAATTTTGTGAATATTCTCCACTCAAATGTGATATCCGGCCACAATGTTACTCCATTTTATCCCACGTACACATGTCCGTATAATGCTGAAGAGTTGTGTTGCTTCTTGACTATAACCTGATTTTTCTTAAAAATTTCTGTGAAGAAATTAAAAACCAGCTCATCAGCTCATTTTTAGGTTTTTCGAAGTCTTCTCTTCTTTTTAGTTTTTTTTTTTGCGAAAAATTTCTTAGGATTACAGTGAGCTCAGCTGTCATTTTCTGTGTAGTAGATGGTAGGTTGCTTCTATCTTTTATCTTATATATGTATTTTTTTCTAATATTTTATTTTCAATAAGTATATATATTAATATGTGTGTGTACGTGTGTAGGTATATATATGTCTCTACATAAATAGATATACATGTTTATATTTCATTTCTTTACGCAAAAACCATTCGGTTAATAAATTTTATTGCAATAGCGAAATGATTCAAAAATAGATCTATCACTTCCCCAGAGGGCGTTTCTGTGAATCGGATTAATGTCATATATAATTAATGAAATAAAGTGCAATTTGAGCATATGAATCGTAGTAAAATTATCTTTCTGTCCGTATGTTGTACAAGCTATGAATTTTGATATTGAATATATGTTTGTTTACCCATTTCTACCAATATTTTGTAGATATTTGTCAATCATGAGGGGTAACCGGCTTACACTGTATCTCTATTTTATCCCATGTACCCATGTCCGCATGATGTGGTGAATATCGAGAAGATATGAAATATGTTTTTGGTGGTGATAGGGCTTTGCATATTTTTAGGGCATATTTTTCATTTCTCATTCAACTACCCTTGACAGAGATAGACTATTGGCAAGCCACGTGTGGTTTGTCTATTAGTACGCCTCGTATATTTTGTCTATTAATATGCCTCGTATGGTCTATCTATTTTGTACACCTCTGATAGCTTGTCTATTAGTACACCTCGTATAGTTTGCCTATTATTATTATGCCTCGTATGGCTTATCTATTTGTACACCTCGGATGGTTTGTCAATTATTACTCCTAGTATAGAACTTTTGTTAGACTACTAGCACACCACGAATGGTTTGTCTATTAGTACGCCTTGTATATTTTGTCAATTAATATGCCTCGTATGGTCTATCTACTTGTACACCTCTGACAGTTTGTCTATTAGTACACCTCGTATAGTTTGTCTATTATTATGCCTCGTATGGCTTATCTACTTGTACACCTCGGATGGTTTGTCAATTAGTACTCCTCGTATGGAACATTTGTTTTAGGATGCCCTATATTTATGAAACTTTTAAAAGCCAATTTGTTGGCATGTATATCATGTGACAACTTGGAAATAAACATTTTTTCTTTCTTTTCTTTTTTCTCTATTTCGGCGATTAACTGGCTCAGTGCAAGATGTAGACCTCCAAGGTCTACGAGGGGAGGTGAACATACTGTTGTTTGTTGAAAAGTGAAGGGAGTCCGAATCTCATGCATCTTATTAAATTTTGTTTTCTTAAAAAGATTGGAGCGATTGACTAGATAAGGGTGGCAGTTTTTATATACGTTGTGTGATGGGGCTGGTTAGAGTTAGGAAGTGTTATCGAGTAATGTCAGTCTTGGTGTTTTGTTCAACTGTTGTTTTCAAGTGGGGTGTTTCTATTTTATGGGGTAAAATGGGAATCAGAATATTCGTGTTGTTATTGAAGTGCAGTCATTATGTTTTTATTCAAGCGTTGTTCTCAAACAGGGCGTTTTGAGTTTCATTTTCAATATGGGAGTAAAATGATTATTTAATTATTTCGCAGAGGGAATTCATGTTAAATGGGATTCTTTGGCTAACACAGTGAAATTAAAATATAGGGAGAGATTTAGTTAAAATTCTATGTTTTGTGTGGAGGCGATTTTTATACAAAAAAATGAATGTGAAATGATTTGAGTGAGCTTGAAGAAGCTCTGCAAGAATTAATTACCACTAGGCTGTTTCTGTGCCTTCTAATTACTAACTAAAAGTTGAAGGTGAAATAACAAATCGGTTATTACTTATGGAAGAAAGTTTTCTTCCTTCCATGTTATTTTTTATCTTTATTGTTATATACAAGTTCCAGCTCTCCCCATCCACGCCAGGCTCACAACATTCGCACCTGTGGAGAAAGGGAACCAGAACTTAGAATTTAGCATGAATATAGTATGCGAGGTATGAATGATATTTGATCAATTATAGTAATTATGGTAATTATAGTATTGGCACAAAACCTGGTGGAAACAAAATAACGGTCCAGTTCCATGGGATCATCCACTTTAAATAAGATGGCAAGGGGCGAGATCAGGAGTTTCACTGGCAGATTGCCTCACCTTGTGGAAACTCAGGATTATGATGTAAAAATCCTTGGCAGACCTTCCAATGGCCCCCAGTTAGTAGATCCACTCCTTCCCCCTTCGGATGGCTCGGACTCCCAGCGGCCGTGATGAGAATGGAGACGCTCGACGATGGTCGCACAATTGCGATAACTGATGGCTGAGGCTCAAGAATAGCTGAAGAATCACCAGCGGAACAATGTTAAGGCCGAATGGAGGCTGTGTTCTAACTGCTCCAGCAGTCTTGGAAAACCCTGAAGTGTTCTTCGGCTGCGTTGGTCAGCAAGCCAGTAAAGTGGATAAAACATGGACAACCCGTTTCCACCAGAATTTTGTACACTGGGCCCGGCCGCTGGAATCTCCTCATTAAAATTTCAAGATTGACCATCTCTAGCCAATTTAATGTTACGTTCTACACAAATCTGGGCTGCTCTGCGAGCCGGCCTACTATTTCTGGAAGAGTTACTCTGTTGAGCTGTTCTCTCAATACCACTGGCACACCTTTCAAGAAAGATCACGTCAGTCACATGACGACGGATAGTTTCCCCATTTGCTTTGCGAATGTTAACTGTGACTACTTCGTCCAAATCGTTTTTCTCAATGGCCACAACTAGACCTTGGGGATAGAAGTAAGGTTTGGTGAACTTATTCCTCACCAGGACTAAATCACCTATTTTTAGCTCGAAATGTGACCTAGGGGCGTAAATACCAGGCTTAGAGGAAGCAGCATCTCTAAGATTTTGCAAAAATTCACCCCAGTAACACTCCCGCAACCTAGACTTTACACGCTTCAATTTCTCGAAGCGCTGAAACAACAGGTCGCTGTGAGCAGATCGGTCCCCGTAAAGGAAGGGTCATTAATATTCTCATCTTCGCAACTCAATTGGGGAATAACCGCGATGCAGGGAACATCATATCCCTTTATTAACATTTCCGGAGTCAGTGCAGCGTCCTGTTCAAAATTTTGTCGCAATGAAGCCTTGAAGGCTATCGGCCGTTTGTTAATTAGCATTTTGGCCTCTGATGCCAGCAGCTGAAAGTGTTCATACGGCAGTCGAGTTTTCGAAATTGACGAGTAGATTAGGTGCTTTACTTGCTTGACTAAAGATTCCACAACGCCACCCAAGTAACTGGCGTTAGGAGGATAAGGAGAGAAATTCAAGAATTTAACACCCCGTTCCGTTAAAAACGTCTTCACAGAACTGTCATTTAGGTGCGAAGCGATCAAGTTGATAGAGGAGAGAATAGGAGAACCATTATCACTTACAATTCGTTGAGGAATGCCATAACTAAATATATGATTCTGCAGAGACCTCAAGAACGCTTCGTTGTCAATATTTTGACTTGTGAGGAGATTCACAGCCCGTGACCACATGCAAGTAATGATTAAAATGTAAGCCTTATTGGTACCACCACGTTCCTCTACATGGAACGGACCAATGTGATCTAAAGCTATTTCTCTAAATGGGATTTCCGGTGGATTAATTCTAAAGCCCCTATAAGAGTTTTGATTAATTTTAGCAGCACGTCCATAGACCCTCTTGCACACCAGGCATTCACCCACGACCTTCTTCACAACACTGAAGGCACAGGGGATCCAAAATTGCTTCCTGAGAGCAGCAAGGATCTTGTACACGCCGGCATGACGCATTTTTACATGATAATCTAATATTAAAGACATAGTTAGAGGACAACTTTTATGCATTAAAATTGGGTATTTGGTGGCATGAGAGGCATTCAAATTATGAAACTTACCCCGCACTCTGATTAGGCCATGCTCGTCTACAAACAAGTTCAACTGAGTCACGACACCGGCCTCAGGGGTTTGCTTCGCAAAGAATGAAAAAACTTCCGGGTAGTTCTCGTGTTGAGCGCTCTTTATAACTTCTGAGCAAGTATTCTCGTACGAGCACTTTTGAGAACAAACGTCAGCAAAATAATCAGGATACTTTTCATTTACCTTCTTTTTTAACTTGAAAATGTACTTACGAACATAATGATTCACTCTGCAACATTTAGCGAATGAAGAAAATTTTCCAAGATCAATAATTGGTCTAAACCGACTCACACTGACAACATTAACAAATACTTCACTTGACGACAAAGGCCCGTGAGACTGCTCGGGAATGCTTAGAAAAGGATAGTCATTTAACGACTCTGTATTAGGGCCCGTCAAGTACGTAGATTGCGCTAACAACCTGCTTGAGACGCACCGGGTCAGACAATCGGCCGGGTTACTAGACCTCTGAACGTGATAGAATTTCACGGCATGGACCTCGCCAGCGCGCGCGATCGAGTCCAACGCGTTGTTTATCATTGAGCCCTTACGCTCAATTTTCCCGAGCTTTCGAGTCTTAGCGTTCAACCAGTTCAATGCAATCATAGAATCCGTATAGAGTCGAAGTTCATTAATTATTACTGGACAATGAGCACTAGTGAGATCTTTATAGATTTCGAACGTTACGTTAACCCCGTAATTGACGGAAAGAAGCTCTAGGACAGGAATAGATTTCATTTTCAGAGTGGCACCAATCAACTTATTTTTTCCTACAATGAAACTTAGTTTCCCTGACACTTTGTCCATCAAATAGACCACACATCCATAGAAATCTTTGCTGGCATCCACAAACACAAACAAAGCAAAGGAGCTCGAGTAATCCCCCAAACAGCGCGGCAGCGTTAACTCTACCGAGCTATTAACCTGCCTAGCTATTTTTCTCCACGTTTTCATGGAGGATGCGTCTAATTTACTATCCCAGGACAAGGCCGAATTTGTCTGAAGTTCATGAAGAAACAATTTTGCTCTGTTTAACGTGGGCAAAATAAAGCCAGCAGGATCAAAATTCGAATTCAGGGATGATAAAACAGTTCTCTTTGTATTGGCCGATTCTTCCAATTTAGGTGCCTTAGCAGAAATTTCGTCTGTTTCCCGGTTCCACAATATCCCCAGAAATTTGCTTACTCTCGAGTTCTCGGCCAGACCAGAAGCCACCAATTGGGCATGAAGATCGCTAATATTAGTCGCGAACTGCTGTAAATTGAAGCCATAAGGATTAAATACGTTAACAGCTGGATGCAAGGCTTCGAAACCCTCGTCAATATTCGAGGAAGAGAAAGCGATGTTATCCATGTAAGCTAAATTGTACATCATATTTCTTACGGTCACATTAATTCCCTCGGCACCATCTAGTTCAAGCATTTTATATAGAGCTATCATCAACAAGAATGGGACGAATCTCAGTCCGAAAGGAACCCGCAGAAATTTGTACGTTACAATAGAAAAATCACCGTTTCGAATATCCTTGCACCACAAAAATAGCAACTTCTTCGTATCCTCTGGCCAGAGACACAATTGGAGAAACGCCTTCTGGAGGTCAAAAATCATTAGATACTTGTTGAATCTCAGAAGCATTAAGGTAGTGAAAAGCTTGGCATTCAACTGAGGCCCAAGTAAAGAAACTTGATTGTGAGACATTGCTCCCTTCACTTTTTTATCAGCTATATTTGATAGAACAACTCTGCATTTAGTAGAATTAGCGTTGCGTCTGAATACTGCGTTATGCGCAAGAAAAGAATAAGCATTATCTCTCACATCACTCAAAGAAGTAATCTCTTCAATGATTCCGGCGGAGAGTTGTTCATTAATAACGTCATCGTACCGATTTAATTTATCAGCATCATTTCTGTATTTTTTCCGAGTAGTTTTCAGAACGCTAAACGCTAGAGGGTAATTATTAGGGAGCAAATGTATCACAGATTTATTCCATAGGGCCGGCATGACCAATCGCCCTTCCTCGTTACGGTAGGTACCACCCAGAACAAATTTAACAAGTTCTCTATCAGTATCTGAAATTTGAGGGTTAGGTTCCGTGGTGTCATAATTTAACACTGAACCACTAATTTCAGCAAGAGTCTCAATCGAAGCCCCTTTCAAATCCAAGTCATCAATTTCACCAGCATCAGACTCTACGCTAGATTTTACTGCGTGCACTGAGGCTTCTAGTCAAAAGGTTTCATTAAATTTATCCATAAACATCTTAACAGAGTTTAAATGAGACACGTTAGCAACAAGAGAAGACACAGCACCAGTGAGCATAACCCCCGCTGCACAATAATAGATCATGGAAGGACTATCTACAGACCCAAAGGTGCACGAGTGCACTGGCAGTATATGGGCATAATTTACACCCAGAAGGAAGTCAACTGCGCCCCCTTCAAGAAGCATCTTGTCAGCCAACGGAATCTGCAAGTTAGAGCATTGACGCACAACGTCAGCCAGGCCAGAAAAGTCTATTTTTGCACGAATCTCGGGTACAATAGCTGCTCGGAAAGTCTTCAACCCATTCAACATGATCGAAAACTCTACAATGCTAGTTAGGTAAAATTTGGACCCATTGAACCCATCTATTTTAATTGTTACGTTCTCCTGCACAATCTTACACTTCAAACGGTTGACGGTCGACTGCGAAACAAAGCTACTTTGAGAAGCAGGATCATACATCAAACGACACGTCATCGGATGCTTACCGGTCTTCCGCGGCAGCGCCGCCGTAAACGTTGGTAAGAGAGTGCTCGTCGAATTAAACGTCTGCATCACCTGGTACTCGACAGAATTGGTAATGGTTTCCTTTACTTCCTGCACAGCCAATGGGCTCCGAGTAGAATTTTTATTTTTAGGGTTTTTACGTTGAAAGTTGCCAACGTTAGCCTGTGGGTAAGATTCCTTGGGAGTTTCACCCTTAAAGGAGTTTCGATTATTTGCCTGCGTGACATTGCTATCGGTACACAAGAAGTAAGCATGAAATTTGTTGCAGTTTCTACATTTCCCTGAAAATTTATACTTGCAGGAAGAAACATCATGGTTAAGCAACCCACATCTCACGCAGCCCTTCAGACTATTTATTTTAGTTAACCTTCTGGCAGGAGTATCATACTTAGGACAAAAGGAAATTTTGTGTTGACGATAGTTGGCTTCTCCATCAAACTGGCAAAGCCAACACCCTGTCTTGTAGTCTAAATTCTTTTGCTTTTCGTACTCCACTTTGAGAGCCAGACTAGAGCCGCCATAATCCATTTTACGCTCAGGCCTCACAACATCTGAACAAGTTTGTCTTCCACTAGTCCTATTAATGGCTTCAAAAAGATTACTCATGATCTCGTTCAAAGAAGGGTGAGATTTATTAACTATGGAGCTGAGCATCTGCTTCAGTTCCTCTGATAGGCCACTCCACAAGAAAAACTGACAAAAAATATCTCCGTCAATACACAAACGATGAGCCTGATCTACCAATCTACGTGCCTCACCGACCCACTGATAGGAATTCCCGGCACTAAACTTCAGGTTGACCAGTTTTTTGATGACAGAGTATTGCTGTAGAGTTTTGTTAGAAAAAGCATCGGTCAAAATCTTCCGAGCTTCATCATAGGTAAATTCATCACGAGAAACCGAATCTACGATTACCCTAGCAGGCCCAGACAACTGCTGCAACAAGTAAGAAAATTTCTCGAACTGAGTTAGGTTAAATTTCCCGATAATTTTTTCAAAAGAGGTAATGAATAGTTCGAAAAGCTCAGGCTGACCATCATACTTGGGTAGCTCAATCTGAGGTAATTTGAGCTTTGGTACACACCCAGAAGGGTTGTCCTGCTGAGGAGCGACTACGGTATTTTCTGCGTCCAGAGACTGCAGGGTCTGAACTAACCTGCTCAGAGCCATCCCCAAGTTATCAGAATACAAATCCGTCAGGTCAGTCTGGCGAGAAAACTCCCCGGCATCCCATAAACCTTCTGAAAGCATGTGAGTTTCTATTTCAGAATCAAGAGAAGAAAGCTGCAATTTCAAAGATTCAAGTTTAGAAATGAAGAACTCAAATTCAGGTTTAGAGGTTGGGAAAGAATCATCAAGGCGAGATAAAGTTTTAGTCAAGGATTTTCGCTTTCCTGCCCTCTGGGTTATCATTACCTTAATCCTGGTATTCGTAACCTTGGCAGAGGTCGCCAAGTCAAATTGCAGCTGGTCTACCACAGCAGTTACAGAGCCCTCAACTTCAGACATGTTTAAATTGGAGAACGGGTAAAAGAATTTATAATAGTTAAACTATTAATAGAGGAACGACCAAACTCAACAGATATAACTTAATTTCAATAGAACATATTTCAACAGAGATATATATATATATATATTAGAGAAACAATTAAACTTTATATACTTTGAAAACAATGAGTAGAACACTAAACCCCGTCAGCACAAATTCCGCGTAAATAATTTGGTGAACAAAAGCAAGCGACGCACACCATATCAAACACACCACTCACCGCCACATACGTCCGGCCAATGGAAGGGAGAGCGGAAGGTTAGAACTAGATCCGGTTCGAAGGACCATATACAAAAAAATGAATGTGAAATGATTTGAGTGAGCTTGAAGAAGCTCTGCAAGAATTAATTACCACTAGGCTGTTTCTGTGCCTTCTAATTACTAACTAAAGGTTGAAGGTGAAATAACAAATCGGTTATTACTTATGGAAGAAAGTTTTCTTCCTTACAGGTTATTTTTTATCTTTATTGTTATATACAAGTTCCAGCTCTCCCCATCCACGCCAGGCTCACAACATTCGCACCTGTGGAGAAAGGGAACCAGAACTTAGAATTTAGCATGAATATAGTATGCGAGATATGAATGATATTTGATCAATTATAGTAATTATGGTTATTATAGTATTGGCACAAAACCTGGTGGAGACAAAATAACGGTCCAGTTCCATGGGATCATCCACTTTAAATAAGATGGCAAGGGGCGAGATCAGGAGTTTCACTGGCAGATTGCCTCACCTTGTGGAAACTCAGGATTATGATGTAAAAATCCTTGGCAGACCTTCCAATGGCCCCCAGTTAGTAGATCCACTCCTTCCCCCTTCGGATGGCTCGGACTCCCAGCGGCCGTGATGAGAATGGAGACGCTCGACGATGGTCGCACAATTGCGATAACTGATGGCTGAGGCTCAAGAATAGCTGAAGAATCACCAGCGGAACAATGTTAAGGCCGAATGGAGGCTGTGTTCTAACTGCTCCAGCAGTCTTGGAAAACCCTGAAGTGTTCTTCGGCTGCGTTGGTCAGCAAGCCAGTAAAGTGGATAAAACATGGACAACCCGTTTCCACCAGAATTTTGTACAATTTTGTCTATCAATTAAACTCAATCATAAAACTAAACTTCCATTAACGAATCCTTGTGTTTTTCTGTTATGTATTCGTATGCAAATAAATATGTTCAGTAGGAATCTAGTGGGGATCTTGTGGAATTTTCGGGAATTAAAGTGGGGAATTAACAGCCATATATTATAGGCTTAAGGTGAATGGATTACTCAACCCCTTTTGTTGTTCTCAGAAGGGTTGGGTTTATCAGCAGCTTGAGGCTGCATCGCAGCGAGAGAGCCAGTCACAATAAAGATGGAGGCTTTATCACTCAACCGTTTGGAGTCACATCAAGTCTCCATCAAGAAAACCACAGTGCGCAAACTGGGGAACTGGCCGTCAATGTACTGGAAAGTTGCTGGCTGTGCGCGCGCGCTTAGTGCTAAACGTTTGGAGTGATGTGCATTTCAGCGGCGTCGTGCGCTTTGGCATTCGTAGGCAATAATATTCCTGCTCCCTTGTATCGTCAATTGCAGCGCAAAGGTTGGGCATCGCATCAGTGTAGGCTTCTCGCATTTATTTCGCGTATGTTTGAATGTGCACATGTCATTAAACCAACGTACTAATTCACGTGTTCATTAGCACGTGAATAAAGTAATAATAAATGTCATTCAGGTGTTTTTATTTTCCCATATTAACCTGAGGTACTTGTGTGGGTGAGCAGATCAGCAGCAACTATATCTCTATTTTCCATCTGTTCTATCATTTCTCCTTCTGTTTTGCTTCCGCTCTAATTTTCCGTCTTTCCCATTCCACTATGAGGTTTAATTCCCTCATTGCGGAAACAGGGGAGGCGACAACCTCATATCTGTTTCGTGACATAATTGTCATGCTTTTGTTACATGTGTCAGTAGTAAAGGAACTACCAATCAGAGCACAATTCACTCCAATTAGCTTAAAATTGAAATTATTTAAGAAACAATTTCAAAAAGATTTATTCATTGATGAATTTTTTACTTTTTTACAGTCAGAAATCAGTTACACAAACGACTAAGTCACTTTTAGATATAAATTTCAATTTTCCTAATCTATCTGTATTTTAACAAACGAAATTAATTGTACTCTGTTCGGGAGCATTTCAGAAATCCATGTTTTTTTTTAGTTCAACGGTTCAACGGTTTCTCGTCTCAAAGTATTCTCTAACGATATTAATCTGTTTTTGATATCAGCGTTATCATCCTCCAATTTCTGTGATGACTGTTTCAATTTTTCTATTTCATTTGTATTTATGATTGTTTCTCTATCCTGTTCATGAAGATTATTTCTAAAAGTTTCAATGTATGAACTCATGTCGTTGAATACTCTCTCGAGATTTGCGAAGTCTAATTTCACACTTTTTATTTCCTCTTCTTCCAACCTCTTAATCTCATTTTTCAAAAAGTCTGTGTGTTCTAAAGTACCTGTTCGAATGACCTCTATTTTTTCCTCAGATATTCTACTATGTTCATCGAGGTTTGTCATAATTTCACTGAGTTTTTCTTGAAAACCTGTAGTATTTTCATCTATAGATGCTTGGATGGAATCACTTCTGAACTGATAATTTTCATTGATAAGATTTTCTCTTACCCCTATATATTTTCTGAGATGAAGCCTCAAATTTTCCAAAACTTCGTCAACATATTTTTTATTCGTAGCGTCAAATTCTTCGATTGGAAAAGAAATATTTGCAAGTCTTCTATTATTTAAATCGAAATTTTGATCTTCATCAAGATATTTAAAACCTATTCCAGGAGGTCCTGGTTGTGAAGATAAAAATGATTTTTTTCCTTGTTGTCCAAAAATATTTACGCCTATCATTTTTTATACATAGAATTTTCAATTCTCTAAATTTTCTCTAACTCTCATAGATATCAAATTGTTTACTCGGTCACTCAAACTTTCCACTTCCTGGTTTAATTTTACATTTTTATCAGTTTCATTCTGAAGCATTAATTTGAACTGACTGATTTCATTCTGATTTGAAATAATGTCTCTTGAAAACTCCTGGAAAAGACTTTCTACATCACTCAAGTTCTTAGCTAGTTCTTCCATTTTTCTTAATGGGACTGACTCTGCTCGTAATTCCATTATAATTTTGTTAAGATCATTGAATTTTTCTTCACTGGATGAGGTTATGGATGACTCTAAATTTTTCAGCTTATTGTCAACTTCAACAAACGAAGGTGCTAATGCTACAGTTCTTTCCATAACAAAAAGGTTTCTATCACTTAATTCAGTTAGATGTGCCTCTAAGCTTATACTTTTTTCTTCAACAGTATTGTTCAGTGTTGATTCTAAACTCTTCAGCTTTTCTTCAATTTGATCATTAAGTGATGTCTGCAAGCTCATTTCTTTTTCATTCACAACATTAATTATACTAATTTCTTGTTCTTCAACTTTATTACTCATTAATTTGTTCTTTGAATAAATTTGATCATTAATTTTAGTTTCTAAAGTCTTCAGTTTTTCATCCATTTGATTTTCTATAACTGACTCTTGATTCTTGAAATTC
This sequence comes from Morinoia aosen, assembly GCA_030386875.1. Lineage (NCBI taxonomy): Eukaryota > Metazoa > Arthropoda > Malacostraca > Amphipoda > Talitridae > Morinoia > Morinoia aosen. The sequence goes on along the minus strand of CM059568.1, from coordinate 1,484,378 downwards.
TCTTGAATCTCAGGAATTTTAACATCAATCAAATTGGTTATCTTAGAGTCCACAAGCTCAAATTTAGCTTCAACTCCTTTAATCTGATCGGTTAATGCCGACTCTTTAACTAAGAGCTTTTCATCGATTCTAGTTTCAATACCTGACTCTAGACTCTTCAATTTGTCCTCAATCTCTGGAATTTTTACGTCTGTTAGGTTGATTATGTTTGAATCAATGTTTTCAAATTTAGCATCAATTTCATCAATTTTCTTCATCAATGTTGAGTCTATGCTTGATAGTCGTTCATCATTTGAAACAATTTTTGGTTCGAGAGCAACGAACTTTTCAGATAAATCATAAATTAACGTCTCTAAGAATTTAATGATTGAGTCTACATCAGAAAATTTCACTTGTATATCTGTTTTCAGAGTTACATATTTCTCATCATACTCGTTTATAATTGATTCCAATTCAGATCTTTCATTTTTGAGAGCTTCAATTGTGTCTTTCAATGACTCTATATTAGAATCTTCAAGTAAACTTTTTATTTGCTCTACATTCTGCAAAAGTCCTTCAGAATTATTTTCACTATTTTCATGTTCATGATTTTCTTTACAGGAAGGTAAAAAGACCAACTTTGCTGCATAAATATTTCCACAAGACATTTTTTAAAGAAAAAAAAATTAACTGTAGTTTATTTTCTAAAAACTAGTTTAGGTTTTATATAGATCTAAAAGAATTGCATGAAAGCTTTCATTTTCTAAACGCTTCAGCATTTCTAGACATAAATGTCCACAAATTACATCACCTATTTTCTGGATTTTGTAAGTAGAGAAAATTATGTCAACACAATCTGTTAAGTAGTCTTTAAATTCAATTGGATAAATCAAACCATAACTGTCAAAGTAATAACATATGTTATCTTTCTTATACCAACAAGTCCAATGCGTTCCTAATCCTTTTTCAGTGTCTAAGTTTAGGATTCCGCATTCCGTTTCTAGAGAGTGTTTAGGTAAAGTATCTCTCATGTAAATACCTCGAAAATTCGGAATTTTCAATATATTTATGTAGTATTCCAAATCATGTTTAGATAATGGTTGGTTAGGTATTACTTCTTTGGTGGTTTCAAGTAGAGACCCTTTCCACAAGTTTTTTTTTTTCTCGGAGTTATCCGTATACCTGAACCTTTTTTACTTTCCATTGCTTCATTGTGCCTTTTAGTTTCTGACAAGAGTTTATCATCAGCTTTTTTCTTATTGACTGCGGATGCTATTGCAGCAGCACCTCCAGCTAAAGAGCCAGCAGCCCCAAGGCCAGCTAATAAAGCTGGAATTGTAAATATAAAACCACCTTTCGTCGCAGTATCTTTAGAAACAAAAGAAGTCTTTGTCTTTTTACAAATAATACACATACCTTTGACAAGTATCTTATTGTTCTTTGTAATTAAATATTGAGGATTATCAGTATCAGTTTTCTTCTTACACTTTACACAATACATTTTTTAAACATTATTATGTGAATATATTTTAATTTTTAGTAGTTTAAACTCATTTTATCACCGTCAGATTGCAATCGAATTACTCTGTCAGATAGAATCAGTGCATATGCATGTGTATCATCAGGAATATTAGTTTTAAATTCTGCTTTAATTTTAATATCAATTGTAGTTTCCTTGATGCGTTCATTTTGTCTGCTGATATCAAACACATAGATGGGATACAAATATTTAAAGTGTCTATATTCGATAGCACAATTTTCATTAGGTACATAATCTATTAACATCTTATAAGCTGTAGCATAATTGTTAGAATCGAAATCAATCTGTAAATTGTGATCAGGGTATCGTTCATTATTCAGCTGAACATATGCATTCGTCAAGTTACAATGATCGAAAATTGCATTGTTTACAGCTTGTGAATTAGCTTTCTTAGTTTGGAATGCTAAAATTATGTATCGAGGTCTTTGAGATCCTGAATTTGGAGTTAAAGTCCAATCTAAGAATTTCTGTTGAGAGTTTACAATTGTTTGTTCCAATTGTCTATTCAGATATGGAATAGGTAATGTTATTTTATCCTTAATTTGACGATATAGCTTTATTTTATACTCATCAGACAGTTTGTAAGCTGGCATTTTCCAAATTAATTTTGTAATAGTAATTTTACCATCAACTACTTTATCTTGCTGGTTTGCATCTTTCTCATCTGATTTGAATATAGCATTAGAATTATCACCTCTTCTTAAAGTCAGAGCATGTTTCACTCCATAAATTACCTTCTTATAATTTTCACAAAATCCAAACACATGTTCAAGTGGGATAGCAGCGCTGAATTTCCCATTAGCTGAACTTAAGTAGTCATTTCGATCGCTAAATCCTTCGTTTGATTTTTCATTCTTTTTAGTATCGACGCTCCAGAAAAATATCATGTTTTCTTTAACATTTCGGGGATAGCTAACTAATCCTTTTAGAGTTGTTGTAATTCCAGGGTAACTATAACCTTCAATTTCTTCATCTCCAATTCTGTAAGAAACTCTATCAAACAAATGCATTAATCCATTGTTGATTATTGTTATTTTTTCATCTTTAAAATTATAATCACTTCCATCTTCTTTATTCAAAGCTCCTTCTATATAAATGAAACTTTTACTAGGTAATACGAACTGATCTTGATTCTGGATAATGATCTTGATATCGTTATGTTCACGATTCAGATCAGTACCTATTTGTGGTTCATAGTTATGCGTTTCAATTTTTTCAATTGATTCATCAACTTTAATGTTTTCATTCCATCTTAAAGAATCCATTTTTTAAAGATAATTTTATCAAATTATTTTAATTTCTAGATCTTAGGTGTAATCGAACAGTTACTTCTTCACCTCTAGTATTCAGAGTATGTCCATTTTGATCAGTAAGCCAAATTCTCAAATCATAGAGTAAAGGTTGATATATCGGTAGATAAATTGGTTTATTTGGATTTTCTACAATTTTATATCCTGGTGGGACGTTTGGGAAAAAGGAATATAAAATATTATGCAAAGAACCATTAAGGTATGAGCCGTTAATTGCACTACAATGAACGAGTATTGCGTTAACAGACATTATGTTCACTATATTTATACTTTCATGTTCTCCAACACCTTCTAAGATAATTTCTCCAAATCCCAACATTGTATTTAAAGATTTTTCTTTATTGAAAAATACTTTTAACGTAGATGAATGAAGAACTATGACGCATTTCAGGGTATTAGTATTTGCTTTGATTTCAATAAAGCCTGCCAATGTTTTTTGAATGAATTCGTCTATACTTTCTATTTCATAACAACCTGTTGGAAGTGTAATTACATTTTCAACACCATTTAATTCATAATAAAATTTATTATTATTTTCATCAATGTTAGGAATAGAATGATACATGTCTAACCCAACCAGTGCCATTTCGTGAAATTTATTTTTGTTCAATTCTATTGCTGGACTAAAGTTTATACTTATGTCACTTTTTCTTTCACTAATTACAATGCTTTGAGATTCCATTTTTTAAACAATAAATCATCAAACACCTTTACTTCAGCAGTATTTAATAGACCTTGTTTTAAAAGTTCATGCGTAAGTATTTGCAGTTCATTAAAAACTCCTGTATTTCCAGCGGTAAACGAACCGAACAATAACTGGTGTCTTTTTAAAAGATCATTGATGTTAGATGGCAATACAATAATACCTGATCCTGAAACGTCTGAATCCTCTCTGTGAGGATGACGAGGAGGTATAGGAGAAGATGTAGGAGAAGGTATAGGAGTAGGAGTTGGTCTAAAAGTAGACCTTCGTGACGGGTCGAAAATTGGTCTTTGACTTGTTGAAGGAATTTTGTATCGACTCGAAATTGAGGATTCTACTATTCTTGGGTTTCCTAAAGGACTTGGTTCAGGGCTTGATTCACGACTTGATTCACGACTTGATGGACTTGCTGATCTAATTGTTTCAACTGCAGCTTGAGCTTTTTTTCGTTGAACTAAACGATAGAGGGGTTTGATAAATTTAGAATATTTCTCACCCCTATTTGCTTTTACGGTACCGTCTTCCTTCAAATAAGCATCAGTTGAATACAACATTTCATAATAATTATTTTTATCTTCATCCCTAAAATCAATAGGATTTTGCTTTGTTAATAATTCCCATAATCCAGTTGTGCCTTCGTATATTCTATCTCCAATTTTCAAATCATTACCCAAAATATCTACCTTTTTATTTCCTAGCATAACTTTACTTCCATCCCAACGAATGCCATAAGCTTTGTCATACTCATTTCCAGGTTTCCATGCAAAACGCAAGAAATCCAATGCGATAGGCCCAACTACAGTGTTGGATTCAGAAGATGGCAAAGCTAGTTTCTCAACAGGTTTTCCTTGGATAGATTCAAGTTTTTCATGAGGTATATCTTTTAGTGCCAACCTAGTTTGTTTAGTTTCGTCAACAATTTTAGATAAAGGTTCAATCAATGGTTTGTAAACTTTTTTAACATCATGGTATAAATCTTGTTCGATTATTCTATCATTTGTGAATTGCTTTTTCAAACTCTTTGCTAAGTTTAGTAAATCTGATTTAGTTTTGATATCAATCAACGCCATTTTTTAAAGAGAAAAATTCAAAAAAGACTTTAACTTAATATAAGTTCACTCTGAACTGACATTAAGTTCAGTTGCTGAGATCCATGAAGGTTCATCATAACCTTTCCACTTGACCAGAAGTTTTCCTTTACTCTTCTTGAGAATTTTCTCAATTGCATAAACATCACTAGTATATTTTGATAGTTCTTGTTCATAAAAACTTCCTTTTATTTCTTCACCATCCATATCTTTTAATCTATAAGTAATTGGTTCAGTAGACAGTATTTCGGATACAATGAATAACTCATTAGTGAAATTTGGCAAATAACCCTTCCGAAAGTCCTTCCGTTTCTTGCTTATTCTTACTCTATCCCCAATTTTGAGTTTCGGTGATGTGAAAGTTGGTTCGGTTGGAGGGAATAAGTTATCATAAACCTTTTTACTGTTTTTTTCCAGTGATGCTTGGTTAGGTGTCATTTTAATTGTTCTATGATAGCTATTATTGTAATTTTGCATTAAATCTTGTAAAATATTCACCCATTTTTTAGTTTTCATGTGTGTAAAATATTTCCACATTTTAGTTTTTAACGTCCTGTTGAAGCGTTCCACAACTTGAGCTTTGGTTTCATTTTCTGAACTAAACCACTGAATGTTATGTTTCTTGAATAGTTCTTGAGTGGATTTATTTGTAAACTCTAATCCTTTATCTGTCTGAACTTTAGAAGGAATTCGTATTTTAAATAGTTTTTGAAATGAAGTTTTGATTTCTTCACCTGTCTTCTTACTTATTGGAATCGCCCATGCATATTTACTGAAAATGTCAATTATTGTTAAAATGTAGTTTTTTCCTTGATCTTTATAGTTTTGCATGTCAACCAAATCAGCTTGCCATTGATCATCAATTTTTGATACCTTCACTCTTCTCGTTTTGAAATTATGTTTTATTGGTTTATGTAGAGTGTGAGTTTTTTGAGTTTCTAACCAATTTCGTACGAGAGTTGAAGATAAGCCGGATTTTTTAACAAGTTGATTCATTCCAGTGTAACCAGTCTTTGGATTATAATATAAGTCATTCAAGATTTTATCGCTCACATCAGTGAGCGTGTTTGATAGTTTTTTGTCGACGAGAGGCCCATTCCTGACCAACTCTTACCTGCCATAATTGCGTTAACTAATTTAGCATCTTGTCGAACGTATTCTGATTCATTTGGATCAGTTGCAATTTCAGCGGCTCTTTTTGCTAGAATATCATCAGCATAATTTCTGTCTTTCGTTTTTGGATGTTGTGAATAAAATATGTCATGATTCTTACAAGCCTGATCGAGTGAGTTAACTCCTCGATAACCTTCTTGAATTCGCTTCTGCACCTTAGTTCCTGGACCGCAAAATGAGTAGGTATGTTTATTGTTGAATGAACCGTTCGGGACTTGTTCAGATTGAATATTAGATGGTAATTTCAAATGCATTTCAGGTAATGGAAGTTTTCTAAGCAATGTATTTACAATACCCTTCCCAGTTTTTTCTTCATTAACTATTGATTTCAAATCACTCAAATACTGTTCATTTTCATTAGATAATAAATCTTGGTTATAGAAGTCATTATTGTTGTAGATAATCATTTTTTATACTTTATTTAATTAATATATTTTATAGTGATTTAGTGCTAGTGTGTTGATACCATCTGGTAATATATGTCGCTTGTCATCATTACCATTTAATGCAACCTTATTTATTTCTTTAGTATATAATTCGTGGTTAACACTTTGGATATTATACATCGTTTTGTATATTGTTTCATTATTCAATGCTCTTTTATATTCATCCATTGTGATATTGTGCTCAGTTATGTTCTTACTTACCCCTTTTGCTTTCTTACTCACGGAATTTTTCGTCTTGTAACAATATAGTTTTGCTCTAAGGCCGACGAATTCTTCAATTGGTATTCCACAAGTTTCGTCTTTCATTTTCCCAATCACTTTCATATTATTAGTTGAATATAGGAAGTGTTCTTTAGAATAGTTTGATGTATCATACAAGTCTTTATTTCTTTCCATATCTTTGTACAAATCTTTTGTTTCGATATCATAACATAATGAATCTGTATCTGTAAACAACAACTTTGCCTTATTACCATATTTCTTTTTAATATGATTATAATGGAAATCATACATTAATGTTTTACTTATATCTAATACAGATAACCCTACGTAGATTGGTTTATCAAATTTCAGTCTTTGTTTTTGCATATGACATGCTATCAAATTTTCTGAGAATATTTTAAAACTGGTAAAGTTTGGTTTATTTGCTAATTTAATTAATTCTTTCTCTGACTTTACCAAACACACATCTACTCTATTTCTAATATTTTCCATTGTTTTACCAAATACTGAATTGTTCATCAGCTTGTAGAAGTCTTTTTCAAATTCAGATTTAGCTTGCTGGCGCATTTTTGTGTTGATATCAATATATGATTTCATCCATGGACTTTCATCAAACTCTAATATTCTGTGAATTTTCTCCAACTTCAATCCTAGATCTAGATATTGTGTTAGAGATTTAAGATGTACAACATATTTTTCTCGTTTTCCAAGATGGGGAACTAATTTATTTACATCGTTTACTTTGATATTTTCTGGAGCTAATGGTAAATCATTATGTAGAGCATGTAAGTCTTTTGGATAACTTAAATCAACTTCTAATATATAACCTTTATCTGCTTTGAGTTTCGACTTTGGATCTTTCCATTTAAAGTTACCAGTAGGTAATGATCGACACATAGCCCAGCCGTAAAGATTATTTGCATCTATGTATGTGATAAAACTATTTGGTTTTCCTTTATCGAATGTTTCTGGAATATATGGATTGTTTGCTTTTGCATATCGTGTTGATATTGTAGAAATCCCACCTCTTATTCCTTTTTCAATGAATAGGAGCATATCAGGATCTTCAAACAAGTCCAATTCTATTTTTGTATGTTTCAGTAGAGCATCGAAAGACAATCCTGGAGCCGTAAAATAATGTGCTGGATCTAGAGAATAAGTTTTCATGCATGTTAGTCTAAATTCTTCAAATACTTCTGCTAATAATAATGTATCCACTTTTAGATATAAATTATGGTAATCTTTGAATGTTCTACAATTAAAAGCTCTCCATACTTTGAGTGCATGCTGATATTCATTTTCTGAAATATTTTTATTATTTAATCTACTGTAGAATTCACTTTTAGCTGGTAAACTATTAACGTTCATTTTTTCATAACTATTTACATATTCATACGGATAAATACCTTTTTTGTTGATCAACTCTAATTGTTGTTCATTGAGAAAGAACTTCGACAATTCTTTGTGCTCAGATAAATTCTTTGAAAGTTTATCTAGAGATGAAGGTAAAAACCTGTAGCTGTCTAAGAACCTTAAGTCTCTGGTGATATCTTTAATTTTTCCTGTATGTTTACATACATAGGAATCTACTTTTATGGTTTGTGTAAAACTAATATATTCTTCATCTGTTTGTGGAATAACGTTCAACTTTCCGGATATATTTCCCAAGTCTTTCACGAACAAATGAGCATCGTAATTAGACAGATTGTGTAGAAACACAGGTATAAAATTAGGATTCCTAATTTTTAAATTACATTTTAAATGAGCTGGACCTCTGTAATGACCTGTCAAATGATTGTGGTCTCTAACTTTATAGTTATCTTCCGTAAATTCTCCGCCACATACATAGCATCTTGTGGCTTCTTTATATTTTTCGAATTTATCTGATGGTAAATACATTTTCTTATTCATTTTCAACAGACTATAAATTCTCTTGGTTTCTTTTTCTAAATATTCTACAAACTTTTGGGAAGCATCCTTACCATTATATATTTCTAAACGGGAATATTCATCTGCTTCAGATTTTGTATAGCAACAGAATGAATTAGGATTGTGCTTCTGAATGTTCATGGTGTAACTTGAGTTTTGATTTGGTTGACACGTATCTATTTTTGTCAATGTTGATTCGAAGTCAGCATAAATTGTGAAAGGATGTCTAATTGTTTTTTGGTAATGTTTAAATTTCAATTTACCTCCTTCAAGCACATACTTTGTTGGAGTGTGAACTGAACAATCATTAATGTGGTTTGTTAATAAACATTCTTTTGTGAATGGCCATAAACAATATGGACAGACATGTTTTTTATGACCATCTTTAGTTTGCATAAATGGACTTAATGACTTCATTAATACATAATGACTTCTATTTTCATCTGTTAACAATAAAAGTGATATAACATCTTCATTTTTTACCTTTGTTATTCTCAGAGGACATAATTCTTTCAAGTAATTAAAGTTGTAAACATTTACTGACACATTATTGTTTCTCTCAAATTTATCGATATCTTTAAGTTTCACTGGAAATGTTATGTCTCTGAAATTTAACTTTTCAGCTTCAGTTTTTAATCTTTTAGATATTCTATTACCGTTTTTCTCATCTCGGCAATAATATCTCGCTACACTCCACATAAAGCATTTATTATCGGTATTTTTGATATTAATTAGTTTATAAGTCGACTTTTGAAACTTTTCAGGTAATTCTATACAGGGTGTTTCAAAAATACACGGCATAATTTCAGGTATGTATTTCCCACATGTAGACAATCAAAATAGTTCATTACAACATATGTCCGGAAATGCTTCATTTCCGAGTTATGGCCTTCACAACATTGAAATTCACCGGAACGTTTTTCTTTCCGCAGGTCGTTGCCGTCAAAGGACACATTAAGAGGGCACTCTGACAGATCATTCCTAGGCGAAGGTTAAATTCAGTGTTGTGTTTGGCGTTCGACTGTGTGTCATGTACACAAATCAGGAGCTGGCAGAGATGCACTTGATCTACGGTAAGGCAGACGGCAATGCTGCGCTGGCTCGTCGTTTGTACCAGGAGAGGTACCCAAAGCGACAATGTCCAGATCGGAAGACATTTGTAAGTCTCCATCAGCGTCTGTGCGAGTATGGAAAATTTGACTCTCCTGGATTGGGAAGGGGACGACCAAGATCTACAACTCCAGAAGAACAGGAGGAGATTCTGGAGATTGTGAACAGAACTCCTTCTATCAGCACACGAAGGTTAGCGTTGCAAGTGAATGTTCCCCTTACGACTGTCTGGAGACTGCTGAAAGAGTATCAATTGTATCCTTACCATTTGCAACGTGTACAGGCGCTGTCACCAGCAGATTACCCTGCACGAGTTAGGTACTGTCAGTGGTTCTTGCAGCAATGTGCTGCAAATCCGAACTTTCCTGCCTTAGTATTATTTACAGATGAAGCACAGTTCACACGAGATGGCATAACAAATCTCCACAATCAGCATGTATGGGCGTATGAAAACCCAAATGCAACTGTTGTATCTCATCACCAGGTGCGGTTCTCCCTCAACATGTGGGCCGGTATCATTGGTGATCGGTTAGTTGGACCCCATGTACTTGTAAACAGACTTACGGGGCAGGCGTACACAAACTTCCTGGAAAACATCATACCTGATGTTTATGACGACACTCCACTGATCGATCGTCAGCACGCTCACTTCTTGCATGACGGCGCTCCTGCACACTTCAGTCGTACGGCTCGCCGGTACTTGGATCGAAGATTTCCTGATCGATGGATAGGTAGAGGTGGCCCAATTGCTTGGCCTCCACGCTCACCTGATCTGAACCCTCTCGATTTCTACTTGTGGGGCCATTTAAAATCATTGGTTTATTCGTCTCCGGTGCCTGATTTGGAATCCCTTCGGAATCGAATTGTGGCACGCTCTGAGGACATACGCAACATTCCTGGAGTGTGGGATCGTGTTCGCAGGTCAATGAGACATCGATGTGAGGTCTGTATTCAAGCAGGAGGTGGTCATTTTGAACATCTTCTGTAATGGCAACGACCTGCGGAAAGAAAAACGTTCCGGTGAATTTCAATGTTGTGAAGGCCATAACTCGGAAATGAAGCATTTCCGGACATATGTTGTAATGAACTATTTTGATTGTCTACATGTGGGAAATACATACCTGAAATTATGCCGTGTATTTTTGAAACACCCTGTATAACTAGAACCTTTGATAGGCTTGTATTCAATAATTTTTACATTAAAGTCTAATAATTTATCTGTTATCCAGCCCGAGGAGTTTTTTGTATATTCTTCAACCTTTCTAATAGCTTCTTTATACAGATCATCAATGTTTGTAAAGTTTTTCGATATGTCTACAAACTTACCTGTATTCATCCATGCTGTTGAATATACTTTTTCATTTTTTTCTTTGTATTTATAAAATTGAACTAAAATTGCCAATTGTATCTTCATATTATCAAACTTTTGCTCTCTCAAAATTGATTTCACAACCGGGGTCATATTCCTCATGAAAACTGTCGGATCTATAACTGATATATCAGAGAACATATATTCCAGGCATTTTTCATTTATAGCACATTTTTTTCCTCTGAATTTACAGCCATAAACGTTTCTAAAATGCTTCTTTGATTTCTTATGCTGTTCTAGATTTTTTACTTCTACTTTACATATTTTACACACTTTTTTCTCAAAATATGAATCGGAAATTAATTCTTGATTTATGTTTTTAATATGCCTAGTAGATTTTAGATGTGTTTTTAGATCAGAGACATTTATATTACATATATTACAGAAATTTTTGTTTTCATCAACATACAGATCCGAGATTAATAGTTTACTCACGTTTTTATTGTGTTTCATGCTTTTCTCATGTCTTCTCAAGTTGATGATGTAAATATTACATATATTACAAAAATTGTTACATGAAGTCATCTTTACTGAAATTTTCTTTAAATTATTATACCTTTTTGTATTCTTAGTATTAGATAGATGTGATACATTAAATGATTCCATTTTTAATAAATTATTTTCTCAGCATATTTTAAAAATTTCAATGTATTTATCCAATGTAAATTTCAAAGTATTCTGAAAATTTATATTAATCAAAATGAAAAGCAATATTCCATATGAAGTAATAGATGCTCAAAAATTGCAAACTCGATGTAGTTACTTTATTTACAACCAAAGATAGCTCATTCTCTCGTTATTGCCTAACGAGACAACCATAAAAAGAAAAATACATTGAAGAAATAAACTTAATAAAATGGAAGATATTATTACAGATATTCAAAGAGAAGTTGTTCTCAATACTGCAAAAATAAATCAATTGCAATTAGATGTTGATCAAATTCAAAATGATGTCGAATTAAATAGGGAAGTTATAACTCAATTAGAGTCAGATATCATTCATCTTGAAACATTAATCAGTAACGATTCTTATGACACCAAAGGTAGCTTTTTCTCTCGTAATTGCCCAACGAGACAACCAATAAGAAAGAAAAATACATTGAAGAATTGAACTTAATGAAGTAGCAAATTTAAAAAAACAATGTTTACAATTGCTGCAAACAGAAAATAAATTTTGGAAAGTCAGTTGTATTTTATTAGTTAAATAAAATGGTGTACATGTGGAAAGACAGTAATAGAAATAATCAAAAGAATCACTTCATTTTTCCTTCTCCTGGCTTGAGATGTCTTATCGTAGGGAGATCAAACTGTGGTAAAACTTCTTTATTAATAAAGCTTCTGTTAGAAAAATTTGTTGATTTCAATCATCTTTTTCTGTACAGTAAATCAATACATCAACCAGAATATAAATTGTTAAAGAATGCTTTTGATAAAGGCTATAACCAATCTGAAATAATTCAATTATTTGAAAAGGGCCATGGTAATATTGATGATTTCCTTGAGAATTTACCTATTAAAAGGAACTCAAAATCTAAAATTGAATATTTTCAAGATATGACAACTATTCCCGACCCAAGTGACGTAGATTCAAAAAAGAAAAATCTTTTTATTTTCGACGATATAGCAACTGAAAGAGATCAAAGTCCAGCTGATAGCTTTTACACTAGAGGGAGACACAACAATTGCTGTTCAATATATTTATCACAAAATTATTATTTATTACCAAGACAAACAATTAGAACAAATGCCAACGTTCTGATTCTTTTTGGTTTAGACTCAACTGATATGAAGAACATTTACACAGATATCATATCTCAGGACATGACCTTTGAAGAATTTAAAGAGTTTTGTTCTAACACTTACAAAGAACCATATAATTTTATCTTTATTAATAAAGACAGACATCCACTTCAAGGTAGGTACTTTCAAAACTTTGAAAAAATATATATTCCTAAAAAATACTTCAAAGAATGGAATTATTCCTAAACATACTATTTATTGTTTTTGTTTATTATACAAAAAAAATTAGGTTTAAAACTGAAATAGGGTAAAAAAACGCAAAACAACCCCGAAGTACCGGTCCTTCATCAGATCTCATCACGTCTTCACACTTGGTGAAGATCGGTGAGCTCTATTACATGGTCTCTTTAGTCCATAACACACTGTGTATTGGCGTCGTAATCTGATTTTCACGTCAGCCGACGCATTTCACACCATTCATACAGACTTCTGATTCCATGAAATATATTTGGGGTTGTCTCTCTTCAACTTAACGTATCGTTCACAATTCAACTATGGCCACTCGTTGAATTGCACAGATACGGTTCGTTTAAGAGCCACGCGTGGAAGGCAAGATATCAAAAGCAGTACGAGTACTGTTACATATCTCCGAAACCGTGAAAAACCCTTCCGGGAATCTCAGGAATCGAACCCTCAGCTGCAATGGTTTTCATAACGTTAACCCAACACGTTACCACTGAGCTAAAGATTGTCTAATTTAAATTGAAAATTTTGGTCTATTTATCTTAAACACTCTTAAACTTTTCTGAAAACATTTAAAAATGCTTCAGTTTTACATTTTTTTTCAGTCTTGTTAAAACTTTCATTACTTTCATTCATTAAAAGAGAAAAAAACAAAAATACTTAATATAGGCATCATTCCTACTTAGGATTTACCATTTACCATTGATAAGTGTCTTTTAAACCGTTTGCATAAGTTAGAAAACTTTCACGTTAGACGAGACTCGAACCCGCGGAGTCCCGACAATAGCTTCCTGCGGTAGCGCCTTAGACCACTACGCCACAAGATAGGTGAAATTGATGTGAAATTGTTGTGTATACTTTTTACATGTCTCTTCATTATATAAATTATTTCGTTTTAACATCTCTGTTCAACATTCTATTTATTATTTTAAATTCAATTTTGTTTGTTTTCAATAGTTTTTTTATGTAATAGTTCAGACGTAATCATATATGACTGAAATTTGACAAGTCTACCACGAAATCTCAGTTCATTTTCTATGTACGCCTTAGAAAAAATGATTTAATGGGATACTAATTTGAATTTGAACAATTTTTTGCAAATAAGGAAAATGATTAAAACGGAAGTAGTTTTTATTGATGAAACCCTTATGGTTAGATTAAGAAAATTGAAATTTATATCTAAAAGTGACTTAGTCGTTTGTATAAGTCGTTTTTGACTTATAAAAAGTCAAATTCGTCAAAGAATAAATCTTCTATCAAATTTTTTTTCTTTAATAATTTCAATTTTAAGCTAATTGGGGTGAATTGTGCTCTGATTGGTAGTTCCTTTACTACTTGTGTCACAATATTTTTTAAGCCTAAATTTATGCATAGTGAAGAATTCATTCGATATTAACATATTGTTAATGCTCTTCATATATTCCAATGTTTTCTCATGTTTGCTAAAGTTCTAAACAGATACATTAGAGACGTTACAAAATTCATTGTATGGTATATTCATTTTCAAAAGATTTTTTTCTAAATGTATTTTATTTTTTCAGGATCAAATGGAGTCTATATTTTCTTTGTTTTTTTCGAGTATCTATGTTTGAGTGAATTTTTACTTTAAAATAATAAGCATAGATCTGACGATTTATGATCTACCATTTATATTACAACATAAGATCAACTAATTTTAAAAAACGTGAGTCCTGTACTTGTGGGACAATCATCTTTATTTAGAAACGATAAAAGTTCAAAAACTGTCCGATCTACTGGCACGAATTAACAGTGGAAACTGAAAATTTTATTTACGGTATAACAATGCCTGATAATGTAGTTCTTCATTTAGTGCGTGACGTTCTCTTGATTCGGCTCGTGTCGTAGGCTCGTCGCTCCCAATCGGTGTGTGACGTTCTCTTGAGTCGGTTCGTGCCGTAGCTTCCAATCGGTGTGTGACGCTCTCTTGATTCGGTTCGTGCCACAGCTTCCAATCGGTCTGTGACGTTCTCTTGATTCGGCTCGTGTCGTAGGCTCGTCGCTCATAATCGGTGTGTGACGTTCTCTTGATTCGGTTCGTGCCGTAGCTTCCAATCTGTGTGTGACGTTCTCTTGATTCGGTTCGTGCCGTAGCTTCCAATCGGTGAGTGACGTAACTCGCAAAAAAGTGCATGACGTAACTCCCAATCAGTGTGTGATGTAGCTCGCAAAAACGTGCGTGACGTAACTCCCAATCAGTGTGTGACATTGCTTGTGAAAAGGTTCGTGATGTAGTAGCCTACAGATGCCTTATAGTTGATCCTTCTCTTCAACAATCTTCAGACGAATTCAATTAATTTGTTAATCGGACAAGCACGATATTTTTGAACTACAAACAGCTCTATTTCTTTACTACATACGGTGCTCTCTCTTATTTTGGTAATGTTTTTCACAGTGAAATTAATAGGCAATTCAAGTTTTATAACGAATGGATACTCTCTCAGAAACCTGTTTAACGTTAAATAATTATCAATAGTTCTAACTGACACTTCAACATTACACTTGAATTGCTTTTGTTTTGATTAGGCTGATGTAACAGCCAAGAATACAGTTCACTTTTATATAACATGTTTTCAGTTTATGCAGAGCTCAAGAAGAAAAACGCTTTCTGATTTTCATTGTTTTCGCACACGAGCTATCATATTTCTCTTGTACTCTGGATCATATGTACTCTGGAGCTATCATATTTCTCTGTACTCTCTGGACTCGGACTCGGACTCGGTCGCGGTCGGACGTGCGGGGAAATGGTGCGGTAATTGTTAAAAATACAAGGGGGAAATTACCTAGCCGTGCATAAAAATTATACTATCAGTGAATGTGTTTGCTACCTGTGGAACTGCGAAAAGTAAAAAATAACTTTTTTCTTATTTCTGCTTAAATCAGTGCACTTTAAATGAAAAGCCAACAAAGCAGTGCTGGCAAGGGGTGTGAAATGGTGTGCTCAGCCCGGTCTCGAACGATAGGCCTGAGTGAAGTGTGAAGTGTCCTTGTTCCCTCAGTCTCCCCTCACCAAGCCCGCACCCCCCCCCCCCCCCCTTCCCGTACACCTGCCTCCCGTCATCTGACCGTTCAGAGCATGGCAAATCCTGAACTTTTCCGCTTCAAGCAACCAAAGAAATTACGTTTGTTTTGATCAATTTTTGGTAATGTCAAACCTCTCAGTTAAGTTTTTGTTCACTTCCTACGTGGCCGAGACGGCAAATGTGCGCGAAAGAATTATTGTGTTTCGTACCTCCGTTTCCCTACTGACACCGAATATTTTGAAGACACCGATATTTTAAAGTGAGCTACTAGTAAGAACAACGGGTGAACGAGAAGTTGAAAAACATTTACAATCACCAGGAAAAATAGTATAAAAAGTGCAACTTGCCTAGAATTTGTAATTCAAATATGTTCTCACTAAAAGCGTTAGTCATCCTATAGACGATGTGTTTCTTGATCCTGCAAAATTTCCTGCGAAATTACTTCAGCGAAAGAAAGCCCATCCGAACGAAGGAAAAGACTGAAGATGAGGCTGCATACTAAGATACGTTCCCTTTATAATCAATGAGACTAAAATTAAAAAGTTGTGCTGTCCCTCAATATCATCATATCACATTTTGTACCAGATCTCATTCTGTTGAATAATTAAAGCGTCCCTTAAATTGAAAGAAACTATCGGCCAAAAAAAATCACGACTCGTGTCAGAGACTGAGACCTGGTCGTACAAAATGCAAAATTGCGTGTCATTGTTCGCGGCCAACCCCAAGCCTCCCAGTTCCTCGCCTCTGTCCTCCAGCATTAAAGGGCAACCCCTCTTCTCTCAGCTGTGAGCTTCAATACCTCGATGAACGGCTTGGATGATTTACCTCACTTTCATAAAATACTTGCTGAGCGAGGTCAAATTTAGCAAATAAGTATCAGCGATACATATACAAAAACTACTTCGTTCTCAAAATTCAGTCATAGCTATGCAAATATAACGCACAATGCATCATTACGAGACTCGCTTCGCAGGCCGGAAAGTGCCGTTCTCTGCACAAATGTTGCCCTACACAACATCCCGAAAAAATGGTTCTCTCAGGGGCAAAACTACGACCTTACCAAGCAAAGTGCCTGCAAGTAGGAAACCTACATCCTCTCACTCACAAGATTCTAATGCTCAAAAGACAGGAGACTTGCTAACCGCTGCCAGTAACTCCGTCAGAGAATGTGTGTCACTTTCCGAAACAACGTCAGTGGAGACTATGCAACCAATATCGCCGGACGAGGGAAAACATATCTGCCAAACCTCCAACAATCATTTGAAGGTTCGAAGCAGTGAAGTCTCAGCCGCAGCACCACAACCACCTGCTACTCCTCATCTGAACAAGCAGAACAGCGTGCCAGCTCCCCAGCTCTGCGTCAACAACAACGCTCCAAACTGTCCGCCAGCGACGGGGACACAAACGCCATCCTCATCAGTGGTACAAGACAGAATAGTTTTTATTAATAAGGACATTTCAAGCGTGGTAGACTCTCCTCATTCTCCAGATTAAATGTTCGATAATATTCGCGCACAAACCGATACTGGCAGTAAATTACCTCAGAGCGCAGGCTGTGAAAACAAAATATAATTTCCAGTACAGAGCAATAGAAAAACCACTGTTGCTTCTTTTAATGGCTACTTGCACCCGCTTCAAAAACCAAGCTCTCAAAAATTTCATGAAATTGTTAACAATTTGTCTCTAACAGCAGCATTTTTCAATAAATCCCTAAGACAACGTGAGCCTCCTAGCCCGTCGTCGATTTTTTCTACAGTATCAAACATTCAGAACTTAACCGAGCAACTTTTTGCTTTAAATTCACATATAAGTTCTCGTGACCCTGCAACTGCGGTACCTGCTAGTATCTCTTGTGAAGTCGACTCCAATTGTCGAGAACCTTAAGATACTTTGCTGTTAGGTGATAATATCCTAAGCACGATCAGAAGGAAGGACATCGATCGCTCGTGCTGGATCAAAACTGTTCCATCTGGGCGCTTTGACGATCTTCTCCGTGCTATAAATTGCATGCCTAGATTTAAAAATTATATACTAAGTTTTGATGGTCTCTGCCACTCGCCCTCAGACTTTGCTCGAATCAAACAACAAATTGTAAGGAAGTACGCACTTTCTAGTATTTATATTGCCAATGCTTGCAGTGCGAAAGAATTCAACAAAGCGATGAATTTTGCAAGAACCTGGGTTTAAACTTGATTCAATTTCAAACTTACCCAGATAATGAAAATGGTGACGCACTCAATAACATTCAATGGCCTCGCACCCAGGCAGAAAACTTATGTTTTCTTGGACAACTTGCAATGAAATCAACATTGCGAATCACCGTGCCATATTGTCCTTATTTCAATAAATGTCAAGCAATAAATGGAATTTTAGATCATTCCTATGAATCGAAAACTTCACGGAAAGAGACAAATAGTCTCACTTTAAACTTTGGAAAAGAATATAAGCCTATGCACATCGCTGCCCATGGTACACCAAATCCTTCAAAATTGATTGCGTCATCAAGCAGAGCTCTGAGTAACTCACCCAACCACAACATGAGGAACGTGAATAAGCCTAGCCTTTTCCTGACTCGATCTCAGACAAATATAATGTCAGTACGAAAAATAAATTTGCGTTACTTGCAACAGACACAAATAGTGATTGCTACATGCCCTCCTTTTCAACCAATTCTCAACTTTCCAGTGAGTACGCAGGAACCGAGGAAAGTCAAGTTAATAACGATATTCAAAACTATTCCAAAGAAAATTAAATTATTCGAAAAAAATCTGTTGCCTCTGCCAGGCCTCCGTCGAACGACCAAACCGATACTGCTACCGCAAAATCAACAGTGAATCAAATTGGCACACGAGTTGCAGACACACTGGACGACTTGAAACGATCGCTCAAAATGGAGCCTGCTTACACTGTAGGTGACGGACACTGTCTCCTCCACGCCGTAACGACGCAGCTTGCTTCACAACAAATATCGAAATGGAATTATTCATCTCTGAAAAAAACATCAAAACTGAAAGCTCCAGAAACAGGGACCAGTATGCAAAATTCGTTGACAAGAACAGTGGCAGTTTCGAACAACTCATCGATAAATACATCGATAGAAAAGTCTTCGATCATGCAGTTGGAGACCTCATACCCCAAATACTATCTAATGTAACGAGAACACCAATTCACGTATTTGATGAAAGAGACAATGGGATTTGGAAGACGACAATCTCCCCTACATCAAATGCTCTGATAAACTGTCCTCCGGTAAACACACACCGGAAACAATACAACTATACCATCCTCTTGAAAATGCGTGAAGAAAATCGTGTTGCTCCCTCCCCCATTTTGTGACAAAATAACAGTGATCACATTGAATTTGAAGCTGAAATCACAAACAATGAACGCGGCAATAAAGACCTAGAGACGAATACTAAATGCCCTGCTAGACCTAAAAAATGCAATAACTCCACTAAAGATCTGCCTATTAAGATAAATAATATCAAAATATTACACATAAATGCTCGCAGTCTCAATGGCAAAATGGATGACGTACGAGTAATGTTGATCACTAACGATATCGATATTTTATGCGTATCTGAAACATGGTTCGATTCACGAGTCGAAAGCTCAAATCTCAGCATTACCAGGTACACATTGTACCGTTATGACGGAGTCAAGAGTAATAGAGGTAGCGGTTCATGCATTTTCATCAAAGATGTCTACTCTACATCCTTATTTCCGATAAAAGAAAAATGCGAAGACATAGAAATGGTTTGGCTCAATGTTAAAGTAAACAAACACAAGTCTTTCATTATCGGCAGTCTTTACAGACATCCGTCAGCATCTCTACGTCCAACATTAGATTTCATTGAAAATACGTTTAAATTAATCTCTGCAGCCAAAAAATCTTTCTATGTTTTCGAAGATTTTAACGTAGATCTGACAAATAAAAACAATCAGCTAAGCAAGATGCTGCACGGACTTAATCTTTCTCAAATGGTCCAAGAACCAACGCGAATTACCAACGCTTCCAAAACTATTCTTGACCTAGCAATTACAAACAATCCCCAAGCAGTACTCAGCACAGAAATCTTACCGTCCCTTTCTGATCACCATTCCGTAGAATGCCAAATAAATCTGCAAAAGAGAAACATAAATCTAGTTACATTACATATCGCATGAAAAACCACTACTCCCCTGAAATATTTCAAGAAAAGCTATTAGATAGATGGAGCGAATTTCAAGGCATGGAAAACACCGATGATGTCAATTTACAAGTTTCGCTTTTCAGCAAAAATTTCGTATCAGCTCTTAATGAATGCGCACCTTTCACTACGAAGAAAGTTAAGCCAAGAATTTCTAAATGGATAACAGATGAGATAAAACAGTTGAGCAGAGCTAAAAGAAATTTGCAGCGTGAGTACAGCATGAATAAATCAGACAGTACGCGTCGAAAACTATATAAAGATCATGAGAAGATCCTACGAAGAAAAGTTAAGGAAGCAAAATGGGACTACTTCCACAAAGAACTCTTGGCGGCAAAACAAAACCCAAAAAGAACTTGGGAAATCATTAGAGAAGTTGCTCAGTATCAAAATTCGGAGTGCAAAAGCACTTTTTACAACCCCTCAAAAATGGCTAATGACTTTAATACTTTCTTCTCAAAAGTTGGCGAAGATGTTTTCAATGAAGTATCCAGGACAGTTTCAGACACATCTACAGGGGCAAATCTGAGCGATGTATCATCCCCAAATAGTAGAAACAAATGGAGACCAAAGCCGGTAAGCGTCATAGAGATACGAAAAATCTTATACCCACTAATGAATACCAAAGCGACTGGACATGATGGCATAAGCCTCCAACATATAAAAGACAGCTTCCCTGTCACAGCACCACTCATTCGCTTGATAATAAATACATCTATAGCCACAAACAAGTTTCCCGACCAATGGAAGTTATCCCTTATTAAGCCATTACATAAATCTGGTGATATCGACATAGCGTCAAACTACAGACCAATCAGGCTCCTGCATGTTATGTCCAAAATATTAGAAAACGTAATAACAAACCAGCTCTCGTCTTACATAGACGAGTCACATCTACTGCATCGCAATCAATATGCTTACAGAAGGAATACCAGTACTCAGGACGCCCTGTTAAACATAACAGAAAAAAATTACAATGACATTGACCAAAAAAAATTAACTCTCTTACTATTGCTTGATCTCTCCAAAGCTTTCGACAGTATTGAGCAACAGAATCTTCTACAAAAAATTTCAAACCTCAGAATAGACACTCAGTGGTTTGAAAGCTACCTACTAACCGCTCTCATGCAGTGTGCTTGGATAAAAAAATGTCATCATTCATACTAAATAATTTTGGCGTTCCTCAAGGTTCAATCGTCGGCCCGCTCCTATTTTCAATTTTCATCAATGATTTTCCCACCATGCCGGCAAACACAAAAATATCAATGTATGCTGATGACGAACAAATTGCCATGACAAGCTCAACAGCGGATTTAAAAGAAACACAAGCCAACGCTGAAAACCTTCTGAGAAATCTGAAATTGTGGTATGACCATAACGGCCTCAAACTTAACGCAAGTAAAACGCAATGCATTATTTTTGGATCACAGAATGCGACTGAAAATTTACCACCATTCAAGCTAACATTTGGAGACGATACAATTGAACCAGTAGAGAAGGTAAAAAATCTGGGTGTTTGGTTTGACAAAAATATGACTTTCAATTCACACGTCGAAACAATGTGCACCAAAATAAACGGAACCTTAATGTTCTTTCATCGCATTAAGAACACACTTGACGAAAAATCTAGATTGTTAGTGATTCAGCCTTCAGTTTTATCGCGCCTGGACTACTGCAGTCTTGTGTGGGGAAATTTACCTCAATATCGTCAGGAAGAGTTGCAAAAATGTCTAAACTTCGCCGAAAAGTGGTATGCAAAGGAAATTCCCATAAATACGATCATGTCACCCCTCTTTTAAGAAAACTCGACTGGATCCCAAAACCGAACAGATTCATGATCCAAAAAGCTCGATGAGTGTTCTCCTCTCTGTGCCTCCCCCAAAGTAATGCAGAGGTGGTAAAAATTTTTCCATCTAATATCCCAAACAAAAAACCAAATCGGAGGAATGATGTTTTAGTCAGTTACCGTTCACCTAACGTGGGACAAAAAGCTTTCTCAGTTTCTGGAGCTTTTTTGTGGAACAAGCTTCCCCAGCATATCAAAAACTCTTAAACTGTAAAAGAATTTAGAGTAAATGTGTCACGTCATTTTGCATCTCTGTCATAGAGCCTGCAGCATTTCGGTGTGAATTTCCCATCTACCAGAAATTTTAATTTTCCTGAAATTTCTGTTATAAAATCAGAAACTATTTCATTTTACGTTTGCTAAGCATGAGCACCCCAGCCGTGAGTTCAATACAGCAGAACGAACGTTTTTTCCATAATTAGGAGTATTTCCTCATCTTTATTTTGTTATTTTTTCTCTTTTCTGTATTACTATTTAACATCCGTATGGAAAACATACTCTGAAATACATTTTGTGTGTACACCAATATACAGGTTTATAGATGTGAGGGTTGTGCAAAGTTTATAATGAATTAAATTTTGGCTAACGTTGTCTCGCTATTTCAAAATCATTCTCGAAGATATTTTCAATCGATTTCGGCTGAGCTGGGGGGAGGGGGTAATTTGGGCATTTTCATTTAGTCTTTTTATATTTTTCCGTGCGTTCAGTGCACACTAGCACTAAACTTTAAAATCGGAAAAAACTGTTAACTTCTGTAATCAAAATTATCACTTTGGACCATTGCTTAACCTACCTAGATGTGCCAAATTTTGTAAATATTCTCCACTCAGATGTGATATCCGGCTACATTGTTACTCCATTTTATCCCATGTACACATGTCCGTATAACTCTGAAGAGTTGTGTTGTTTCTTGACTGTAACCTGAGTTTTCTTAAAAGTTTCTATGAATAAATTAGAAACCAGTTCATTTTTACGTTTTTCGAAGTCTTCTTTTCTTTATAGTTATTTTTTTCAAATAATTTCTTAGGATTACACTGAGCTCAACTGTCATTATCGGTGTAATAGATGGTAGGTTGCTTCTATCTTTTTATTTTATATATTTATTTTTTTCTTATATATCATTCTCAATAAGTATATATATTAATATGTGTGTGTACGTATGTAGGTATATATATATATATCTACATAAATAGATATACATGTTTCTATTTCATTTCTTTACACAAAAACCACCCGGTTAATAAATTTTATTGTACTAGTGAAATGATTCAAAATTAGATCTCTCACTTCCCCAGAGCTAGGATCTGTGAATCGGATTAATGATAAATTCAATTAATGAAATTAATCGCAATTTGAGCGTATGAAGCGTGGTAAAATTATCTTTCTATCCGTATGTTGTACAAGCTATAAATTTTGATATTGCGTATATGTTTGTTTGCGCTTTTCTGCCAAAATTTTGTAGATATTTGTCAATCATAAGTGGTAAATGGCTTACACGGTATCTCCATTTTATCCCATGTACCCATGTCCGCATGATGTTGCAGAGAATATCGAGATGATATGATATATGATATGATATATTGAGGATATGATATGTTTTTTTGTTGTTGTTCCTCGGCGGTAACTTGAGTTTTCTTAAAATTTCCTTTAGGAAATTAAAAAACCATTCCATTTTTACGTTTTTTGAAGTCCTTTTCTACTCCTTATCTTTCCTCAGCTTATTTCTTACGATTCATCAGAGCTTTGGCTGTCATTTTAAATATTGAAAGAGCAATATTATTTTTCATGTCTAGTAGCATTTTTCTTATATTCATATTCAATACGTATATATATGAATATGTGTGTTAGTGTGTGCATGAGTATGTATGTGTGCGCACGCAAACATAAATATCTATGTATCAGTGTAAACATGCACACGTTTCGCACACATATATGCGCACATGTACATATATAGGTTTCTATTTCTACTTTTTGCATAAAAAGCAAAACCTCAAGACACATTACATTTTACCTAACGCTCTGCGATCAGTTAACACTGCACCAAATTTCAGAAATAAACAAATTGATTGCGCTTGCTTAATGATTTATAAATCGATCTTTCACGACCCCGAAGGGCATTTCTGTGAACAGAAGAAATTAAAAGTATAAACAGACAAATGAAATAAAGCGCTCGTGCAAACATTATCTCTATATTTGTATGCCGAACAAGCCATGCATTTCATTTTTGAGTGTAAGTTTGTTTAAGCATATCTGGATGAGCGTGCTGTGTTGCGCGGTGTTCTTTACAAATTGTTTCGAGACTATCTTTTTCTCAATACTTGAAGGTCATTTACGGTGGTGTTTCGGTCTATTACGGTGTAGCGTTTTTTGTATTTTTCCTGCTTCGATGATCTTATAAATAATTTCGAAAACTACTGGAGAATTCTTCGAAACTCCCAAGTTCTTAGTTGAAGTTATCGAAGTAGGAAGGAAGCAAGAAGCGCTGTACCGGGCTCTCTTGGAATATAAAATATCCAAGAGATAATATTTCTCATTTCTCATTCAACTACCCTTGACAGAGTTAGACTATTAGCGCGCCACGTATGGTTCGTCTGTTAGTACGCCTTGTATATTTGTTCTATCAATGTGCCTCGTATGGTATTTCTATCTGTACACCTCTGATAGTATTGTCTAATAGTACATCTCGCATAGTTTGTCTATTATTGTGTCTCGTATGGCTCATCTATTTGTGCACCTCGGATGGTTTGTCAATTAGTACTCCTCGTATGGAGCTTTGTTGGACTGTTAGCACACCACGAATGGTTTGTCTATTAGTACGCCTCGTATATTATGTCTATTAATATGCCTCGTGTGGTCAATCTATTTGTACACCTCTGATAGCATATCTATTGGCACACCTCGGATAGTTTGTCTGTTATTGCACCTCGTGTGGCTTATCTATTTGTACACCTCG
Source organism: Morinoia aosen (assembly GCA_030386875.1). Classification (NCBI taxonomy): domain Eukaryota; kingdom Metazoa; phylum Arthropoda; class Malacostraca; order Amphipoda; family Talitridae; genus Morinoia; species Morinoia aosen. The sequence continues at coordinate 1,459,496 of CM059568.1, read as the reverse complement.
GATGGTTTGTCAATTAATACTCTTCGTATGGAACTTTTGTTTTAAGACGTCTTATATTAAGAAACTTTTAAAAGCCAATATCTTGGCATGTATCTCATGTGGCAACTTGGAAATTAACGGTTTTTGTTTAATTGCATATAAAACAAATTCAATATCACGAAGTTCTTTCTTACTTAACTCAAATAATGAGTCAGTAAGACTAACTTTGCATTTAAAATGTTGCAGGAGATTAGCCCAGTCAAGGTAACTGAAATCTGGTTTGACCTCACAAATTTATTTTTGTGAAACTTCAGCACCTTCCTGTGGAATTTCAGTACCTCCTTCCAGAACTCCTGCCAGAGAGCGTCTGAAGTGAACACGGAAATTTTTGCCTCTCAACGCAAGAATTGCTCATATTAGACTGCAAGGACATAACAAGAAGGTGTAACATGATGAAATCTGGCCTCATGTGGAGCAGCTGAAAAGTTCTCAGAGAGAATTGCATCATGATGTACTCGTTAAGAATATTAGAAAGAAATGTAAAACGTGAAAGGATTTCATAACTATATGCTTGAATCATTTGACACACTTCTAAGCGCACACTCATTATACAATTGGTAACCTTTTTGGTCTAAATTTGCAGTGTAAAATTAATGTGTTGTATTTGTAATACAACAGTTGATCCTAATAAATTTTTTATAGCTGTGAAAAATAGAGAAGTTTTTGTGGAGATACTTAATAGCTTTATTGAAATTATGTATTTTTTTGACAATTTATTGGGTGTCAGGGCGTAAATCAAACAGATTTAAACAATTGAAGAGATCTCTACTCCTAAAATTGACCTAATTTACTAAAATTTTCAAATTTCACTTCTCGCATTTCCATTGGGTTAATGTTAAAAGAGATGCAACTAATCGATTTTCGAAATTTTGTTGCCCGTATCATGGTAATTACATCGAAATAAGCAACTTTTCTTCCATGCACTTTTTGGGCAAATGAGTATTTAACGAGGTAGAGCGGTAGGTTTAGTTTGGGTAGAGTACGTTTGGGTACTTTGCAATTTATTATTTGCCGGCCCCGCAGAGCCTGAACCCGCTTTTAGGACCTTTTTGTTGATAACACAATAGAAATTATCACCGAAAAATAACTAATTATATCGGTACGTTCATTTTCATCTTAGATGGCGGGAATGCGCGCGACCATTGGATCGCGTCAGAAAGAAAGAAAAAAAAGAAAAAAATTATTTCCAATAGAGATTGTACAATATTACAATCATTGATTTTTAAATATCTCAAAGTTAATACACTAAGATGATACACACACATGAGTCTTGTAATACCCATGTCACTAGTCGAAATGAAATGATTGAGGGCAATGTACTCCTAATCTTGCTTAATCTACGTTTGATAATACATGTGATGATAATTATAAGAGATGAAACAATTTCATGGACGATGCATTTTCATTTTGGGGTGAAAACACTTTTGACAGTTTACATGTACATGACATAAAACTTCGCAATTATTGATGCCAGGAAATAATATATGAATCGCTTGTTTCGGCCAATGTTCAAAAGTGTCATTTTAAGGAAGCATGAAAAAAAATATTTAAGTACATATCCATATACATATACACATCTATATATATATTTAATGTATACATACATACACACACACACAGGTAATATATATGTACACATAATCATGAGGACCAAGAAGATTATAAGTTTTGTATTTCTAATCCAACAATTTTAGCATAACGGTCGTTAGTTAATAAGCATTTTATTTAAATATAAATGGATGATCGCACAACAAATGAATAGTTTGTACATGAATGCTTTACAATAATAAAGAGATGACGAGTTAGGTAATGTTACAAGTTGAACGTGAACAGAAAAAATACCGTTATCTCTAGTAAAATGCTAGTTGTCAGTCTAGTGCACACATATGCGCACATATGCATGTAGATATATACACATACACATGCACACACATGCCCACGCACATACTTATACCAAACTCGTAAGCATACACAAATGCATTTCTATGCATTGAGGCAATTACAATACATACGCATTCTATAAAGTGTCATACGCATAGCGTGCATACGTACTCATATACACAAGTAAGCATGTGCGCAAATATCAGCGTAATCTAATCAGTATAAACCAGCATTCCAATCGAGGGAAACGGAGAAAATATCTTTTATTATGGCATGAAAATTTTATAAAATCTCCGTACTGAAATTAGTGGCACAAAACAGTCTACCTAAGCCAGAAACAGGAGATCGATTGTGGGACGTGAATAAGAAAGAAAACATTAATGTCCTATACGGGTTTCATATTAGAAAAAATCACATTATCTTTGAAATATGGCGCAAATTGTCGGCAATTGATAAACATTCATAGGTATCCCATTATTATAAGCATATAACTATAAGCATTATAAGCATATTACTGCAGTACAAATGGATGATCACACAACGAATTTATTGTTTTTTTACATGGATGCTTTACAATTTCATATTAGAAAAAAATCACATTATCTTTGTAATATGGTGTAGAATGTCTGCAATTGATAAACACACACACACATATAGGTACCATGACGGTCTATTTTAATGCTTGCACAGAAACGGAGAGGGATGATATAAAATGCAACCTTCGACTGGTTTATCTACTCTAGTGCACACAGGTGTACAGACACACATATACAAGTAAGCATGTTTGCAAATGGCAGCGTATAGGCAATCAAATCATAATACCTAAGCGTACTTCAAAACTGTTGTGTGATGTCTTGAATTTTAAGACAATGATCGGGGGAGATTGTTCAGAAATGGAGATACCAGGAAAATGAGATTCGTCAATACTTATTCAGTATGTTCTGTAACTAAGAATTATTTTTGAGACACAAGGTGACGAGTTATTTTGGCTTTAAATTCTCTTGGTCTTTGAGGGATTTTAATACTCAGTGGAAGTTTGTTCCACAATAAGGCGCCTGATATGTACAGAGCCTTCTGCCCTACAGTGAGATGAACCATAGTTCACTAAGACATTATTGTTTCTGTTCGGTTTTCGATTGGTTACAGTGGGTGGATGGAAACGCACTATCTCAGCATTGCTCTGAGGTATATATGGCGAGGAGAATACGTATTGGGCCTTCTGCATGAGGAGCCTTCCTTGGATAGGAATCCAGCCGGGTTTATTGAGGAGAGGGGTTACGTGATCACTTCTTTTGAAATTACCGTTGCATACCACTTTGGCCACAAAGTTCATGCGCTTTTTTAAGTCCCTTTCAAGGTATTGAGGTAAGTTTCCCCATACTAGGTTGCAGTAGTCAATGCGCGATAACACCAGCGATTGAATGGCTAATAATCTGGACTTTTCGTCTAGCATACTCTTTATGCGATGAAAAAACATCAAAGTTCCATAAATTTTGTTGCAAGTATTCTCAACATGAGATTTGAAGGACATGTTTCTATCGAACCAGATACCTAGATTTTTTTACTTTTTCTGATGCATTAATTTTATCATCTCCAACTGCAAGAGTAAGATCTGAAGTTTTTTAATTGCATCTTCGGATCCAAAAATAATGCATTGTGTTTTATTAGCATTTAATTTGAGACCATTTCGGTCGTACCATGATTTCAGGCTAGTCAGTAAAGTTTCGGCTTTAATTTGCGTCTGTGGTATTTCCGTTACAGAACTTGTTATTGCAATTTGAACATCATCTGCATACATTGAGATCTATGTGTTAGAAGGCATTGGAGTGAAATCATTAATGAAAATAGAAAACAGTAGCGGACCAAGAATGGATCCTTGGGGAACGCCAAAATTGTTTTGAATGAATGGGGACAATTTGTTTTCTATGCGGACTGCATGAGATCGATTTGACAAGTAACTTTCAAACCATTGCGTGTCTATTCCCGAGTTCAGTATTTTGCGTAGAAGTCTATTATGTTCGACGCTATCGAACGCCTTTGAGAGATCGAGTAGCAGCAAGAGTGTTACATTCTTTTGATCGATGTCACTGTATATTTTTTCAGAGATATTGAGCAGAGCGTCTTGAGTGCTAGTATTTCTTCTATAGGCGTATTGATTTTGGTGGAGTAGATTTGACTCGTCCAGGTGAAATGAGAGTTGACTTGGCACCACTTTCTCCAAAAGTTTGGACATGACAGGCAAAAGACTGATGGGCCTGTAGTTTGATGCTGTATTTACGTCACCACTTTTATGCAACGGTCTAATAATAGAGTGTTTCCATTGGTTTGGAAACGCGTTGGTTACTATTGATGTATTAATTATCAGACGAATCCATGGTGCTGCAACAGGGAAACTGTTTTTGATATATTGAAGACTGATACCATCATGTCTAACTGCGTTTATGTTTTAGGTGAGTATAAGATATTTCGTAACTCCGGTAAATCCACAGGACGTGGTCTTCACATGACATCAGTCCTCGAGGGTGCAGTGGGGCATGAATTTTCAATTGTCGTTTCATCTGGGTTGGTACACACCTCACTGAAAACTTGAGCCCCTACTTTTGAAAAGAATGTGTTGAAATCCGCGGCTGTTGCCAAGGGATTTTCAAAATTACTTATACGATCTGACTTTTTATATGGGGCTACCTCAATAAGGATTTCCCAAGTTCGTTTCGGGTTATTTTTAGCCATTATCAGTTTCTGGTGGAAGTGAGTTTGTTTTGCTTCAGTGATTTTCTTTCGAAGAATTTTTTCATGCTTTCTATATCTCTCATATAAGTTACTGTTTGATCTATTGTTTTTGTACTCTCGCAAGTTAGCTTTCTTTATTCTGCTCATCTCTTTAATTTCGTCAGTAATCCAAACAGTCCTTTTTGGCTTGGTTTTTTTTGGTGACGTAAGGTGCACATTCGTCGAGAGCTGCTGTGAAGTTCTCGTTGAAGATGGACACTTGAATGTCAACAACGTCAGATTGCATCATTTTCTGGAATTCGGTGGACCTATCGAGTAGTTTTTCTTGAAATAGTTTTGCTGAGTATTGCCTTTTCGAGCGATAAGTCATTAAGCGGTATTTTTCGTCTTTCCTTTGCAATATTAATTTCACATTCTATAGCGTGGTGATCGGAAATAGAAGGTGATATTACAGTACTAAGTATTGCGGTGGGATTATTTGTGATTGCTAGATCGAAAGGAGAGTTGCAGAGACTTTAGTGATGCGAGTTGGTTCTTTGACCATTTGTGATAGGCTTCGTTTATACAATAGTCTGCTTAGCTGATTGTTTTTGTCCGTTAGGTCAACATTAAAATCTTCGAAAGCAAAGAATGACTTTTTTGCCTGAAGGATTTCTTTGCAGGTTTCCTTAATGAAATCTAGTGTTAGATATAGAGGAGACGATGGGTGCCGGTAAAGGCCGCCAATGATTATTGATTTGTGTTTATTTATTTGCACTTCTAACCAAACCATTTCAATGCCTTCGCAAACTTTATTTGCTAGAAGTGAAGATGTAGTGTACATTTCGTTCACAAAAATACAAAATCCACTATCTCGGCTGGTTTTAGCGCCATCGAAGCGGTACAACACGTAATCAGGAATGTTAAAAAATGAACTTTGGGTTCGTGAGTCAAACCATGTTTCTGAAACACACAAAGCGTCAATTTCTTCAGTGACCAACATTACTCTGATTTCATCCAATTTACCATTCAGGCTTCGAGCGTTTACATGCTTGATTTTGATTTTACCTATATTAGCACTCTTTTTAAAGGTAGCGAAGGTACTATCTCGATGGGATCGTTCAGGGGATTTATCGATTTTGTCTACGTTGCCCAGGGTGTTTGGCCCAGCATCTGCTATGTAAGAAAGTCTACTATTTGGGTGGGCAGCGGCAGTCTGTCAAGATGAGATAACCTCGGTCTGATTTTTGCCTTGTGTGACAAGAGCACTGTATTGATCGTTTTTACGATGGAGCAGTAGTAGTGTAGGGTTATCATTTAATAACTCTGAAAAGGGATCGACTGATATTTTCAAAACACAATGATCCTGTTCATCCAGGACGAGAAGTTTTTGGCCTGTTACATTTGAAATGATTAGTGGTATAAGGTCTATAGCAGCTTGATCAAAATTTTTGTCGTCAATGTGAATATTTATTAGGTTTTGCATGTCTCCACTGTTCTTGTCAACAAACTTAGCGAATGTGCTGTTGTTTGCTTTACTCTCTGTTTTGATTGCAGCCTTTAAGGAATTGTAGTTCCATTTTGATGCTGGTTGTTTTGTAAGTAGATGAGCTACTGCATGGAGGAGGCAGTGTCCATCGGCTATGGTGGGAATCAGCTCTATTTTCCATGATCGTTTCAATTCATCATTGTGGAATTCATGCGTTCACAAATGGGGCTAGAGACGTTTTTTTCGTACTTTTTACATCATTAAGAGGTTCTGAGAGGTGCGGGGAATTTACGTTTTTCTGGCTCTGAAACTGAAACTCTGAAACTTTTGGCTGTGGTAATTTCTTGTATGGGGATTTGCAGAGAACTAAGAAATGCTCGTGTCATTTCTATTTTTCTGGTGATGATTGTGCATGCAGTTGGGTAGTGGATTTTCCATCAATTGTCGACTGCAATTTTGCTGCGATTTCTCTCTTCCTGTTGATTTCACTGCTTCCGAGTATGTGATTGGATGTTGATTTAAACTCGTGTCTAAAAGAGCCTTTTCATCCTCTGTATCAGCATTGGATAGCAATGAAAACCTATTTTTGTAGACACTCCGCAATTGTTTGTGGCAGAGGAAGGAGAGGGTTTGTTATATGAGGGCAAACATCGGGAGGAGAGGGGAGGAGAGGGCTTGTTAGATAAATGCAAACATCGGTTTATGCTGCTGGAGGTTTCACGTGGAAAGGCGGTCAACTGAGAACAATCATTCAACTCATTCAGCTGTTTTGCATAATCATTAGAGCATTCAATTTCTTCATTCAGGTCATGGGAGTTTCTGACACAGGAGGTAAAATGTGAAGTTAGTCTCAAAGGTGATCTTAAAGCAATTTGTTGAAGAAAATGATGCGTATCTTCTCGCGTAACAGGCCAAGTACGGGCATTGTTGTAAGCTTCATTAACAGTAACGGTTTTTACATTTGCTCGCAGCGGAATCAGTTTAAGACCAATTTTTCTGCACAGGCTCGATGACATGTACAATGGCTGACCACTGCAGACACTCACCACACAAATATGAGAAAAATGATTCTTTGTCATGATCAGATTTTTTAACTTAGTAAGGTTATGGGACGAGAGGCTCAAACTTTTGAAACTAATTATATAGTTCCTGAAAGAAGGTGCGCGTTCAATCTCATCATAGAGATCATTTAGACGTTCCGAAGTTATGGTCTGAATCCTGCATGCGCTATCAATGTCATCCCTGTTGATTTTTGAGAGACTATTGTTTCCAACGAGAAAAGTGTCTAGAGGAGATTTTGCATAAGGATGGCTACTCGCAGCTACCGCCGGCGTAAAATCATGAGCGCTGATACAATAATTTAAAGCAAAAAGCTCTTCTGTAATCATTTGAATACTTGATACAGTGGAAAAAATCGACGCTGGGCTTGGGAGATTATTATGTCTCGAAGCTTTATTGAGAAATGCAGCTGTAAGTTGTAGTTGAAGCTGCGGTAGTGAGAGGAGGTGAGGTGTCGCTGCTCCAGCGAGGAGTTGTTTGGTGCTACTATTCAAGCACCTCAAAATGTGATGAAAAACTGTTGAAAAACTGAGCATCCGTGAATGTACTTTCTACATCATTGAATCGTGAAACTGGAAAAAGTCATCAAAAAATCAGCTGTGAAAAGTGCTGAATTTCATCGTGCAAAACTGAATGGCGCCTTCTGTAAACTATGTTTTAGACTCGAAGTGCGTGCAACAGACCCCGGAAATGGTCACTTCCGTCTCCCTCCCTGGTGAACCGCAACAACCCCCTCCCTCCTCCTCCTCCGCATCCCCTGTCACCCGCACCGACTTGAACCGAAACAAGCTTACCACGAATCCTAACGTGAAGCAAAAAATACCTGATGAAATAGCAAAGTTGAATCTTGTGAACACCAACATAAAATACAGTGATAAATTTACGCAATTCTCATCTGTTATTGCGAAATTTATGTTGAGTGTCAGTGAATATGAATTGAGTGTCTGTGGGTTTCTTTTTATCGCCTGACAGTTTATTTTTCATCCCATTTTAAAAGCAATGTCACCTATGCCTCCTACTTCTCAAACCATGGAAACCAAAATCGCAGCAAAATAGAAGTTGTACTCTGGCAAGACCGTGCCTCGTGTCAATGAACTCTCAGGGATCATGCTTTGATAACGATTTCAATAACTTCTAATCAGTGAACAAAACCTAAAATATCTTTCACGATGTATTCATATGAAACTCGCTCTGCTACTCGTAAAGCGGCTTTATCTGGAGAAATAACATCCCTCACAACGCCGCTTGAAAACTCAAAGCCAAATCAGCAGAATATATCTGAACCGTTCATGAAACGGAAATGAAAACCACCAAAAACGTCACGCGTAAAATCGCTCGTTCAAAAGCCTCAACCGCTCAAAATAACAGAAGGAACCCCGACGGTAAAGCAGTGCAACGTCAACGAAAGCACCGCAACACATCTACCATCACCAGAGCAAACCGACAGAGAGTCGACGCATCGAGCGGATGACTGACGGGGGTAGCGGAGCTTGTCTACAGTTTTCTTAAGTATCGAGAGTTCAAAGTCAAGTCAGTTACGAACAGTTACGAGTAGTTACGGAAAGCTACTGCAGTAGCTTTCCGTAACTACTCGTAACTGTTCGTAACTGACTTGACTTTGAACTCTCGATACTTAAGAAAAATGAGAAAATATATCTATCGGGCCAAGTTCGTGCCTGCTTTCACTGTGCCAAGATTGCTTTCGTTGAGCTTCGACCACCTTTTAGGGTGGTCGGTAGCGCGATCGATAGCGTTCTGGTGCGGTGAATTTAAGTCCCGGGTTCTAATCTCGTGAGCTCCTCGTACATTTATTTGTTTGAAAAACCTTGTGGAAGCAGTAGCTTTCCGTAACTACTCGTAACTGTTCGTAACTGACTTGTCTACAGTTGTTGAGACGCGTCATTTCCAGGAGCAACTCGGAAGGCGTATTGTCTCCCAGCGTTATTTTAACGATGGCGTTGTAGTTTGTTTCTTCGTCGTGACGCACGAAACGTTGCGTCAACGCCGCCTTTAATGCGTCGTATTTTCCGTTTGCCGGGGGATTCAGTAGTATCTCTTGTACTCCGGATACAATGTGCGTGGGTAGTCCTCCTAGGAGCGCCCCGAACTTTGAAGCGTCGTCCAGATTCGGGATTTGTGCGAGAAAAACATCGCAGTGAAGGAGCCGTCCCTTGATGTCCCCACTGAAGGCGGGTAACCGGACATCTCTCCCAGCCATGCTTCCACCTGCCGGGTCACTCTGGGGTCACCAGTGTGGTGTTCTCCCTCAGGCTGCTTTACACTCCGGGCAGACTTGTGAATATCAATTGACTTGTGAATATCGATAGACTTGTGAAATATCTTTGCCCGAAGTGAGTGCCTGAGGTGCAAACGAACCCGACAGGATAAGTAAAACACAACTGGAATAAACGCCGTATTATTATGAAGATTGCCGACAATAATGGCACAAGGGAATATGACAGTTGAGCAGTACAGCAACCGATGACGTCTTGGCGGACCGACGGTTGTCGGGCAGACGCTGCGTAGCTGGAGGACGAGAGCAGACCGGTGGGGCTGCTGCTGGCAGAGCGTCCGACCAGGGAGTACCAGAGGCGCAAGCAGGGAACTGGTGCGTCTAGCAAGCAACAAGGCGTGGCGGCTGGCAGTCGAGGAGGCGGTGAAGGCCACGGGTGAGGTGCTGGCGGAGCGTCGAGACTTAGTGTGAATATCAGGGACGCTGCGAGTGTACTGAGGCTCCGCTGGCTGCGCGGCTGTTTATATAAGCCTCGCTGGAGGCTGACTCTACTCATCCAGGTCTCCGATTGGCAAAGACTGGGGTGCCCACTTTTCGCCGTCTAGGCTTGTGCTATACTTACGGAGGTTTCTATCGACGTTGCCTGACTGTTTGAAGCAGGCTGCTTATAAAGTTCGGTCCGGCACCCCAGCGCCAGACTTTAGCTCTGAATTATTGGTCGTTTAGTACTGGCGCTTTGAGGCTATGAGGTGGCGCTTCTAAGCTTGTGTGGTGGTGTGTGTTCATACCACCACAGGTGCCCCCCCGTTGTTTTTTAAGTTTCCGAGTATCTCAGTGGAGGTTTGATTCTTCTTCCGTATTTAGTTACGATTCCTTGTTCAGGAGCCACCACTGCCTGGGGGAAGGGAACTCCTTCGTAGACATCGTATACTTTTGCGCTTGTTGGTTCCACGTGCTCCGTTTCTGTTTCGCTGCTGTCGGGTAGGTGCGCTGCTTTCACCCTGTCAATCGTTATTTTGGTAGGTTTCCCTCGTATGTCTAAGGTGAAGTACTTCGGGGTCCTTTCTAGAACGCGAAAAGGGCCATCGTACGGTCTCTGCAATGATTTTCTGACCCCTCCATGTTTAAAGAAAACGTTGGTTGCCGTTAGCAGGGCGTTTGGGACATTGATGTCTGTAGGCCCCTGCTGCCTTGGGAGTACTGGCTGTAATCGTGTCATTGTTTCTTGTAGCTTTTGCAGGAATTCTCCCGCTGGGAGAGTTTCGTTCTTCATTGCAGATAGTAGTCCGGTGCGGCGTAACGTCTGCCCGTACACCGTTTCTGCCGGCGAAACGTTGGCGTCTGAGTGTGGTGTGGCTCTGATGTTAAGAAGTATGAGGGGCAAAGCGTCCACCCAGTTCGCGTCGGTCACAGTAGATTTCAGGGCTCCTTTCAATCGTCGATGTAGTCTTTCCACCAAGCCATTGCTTTGTGGATGGTAGGCTGTAGTCCGGTGTCGCTTTGTGCCCAAAGCTGTTAGGAGGTTCCTCCACAGAGTTGATTCGAACTGTACTCCTTGGTCCGTGATGATCGTCGTCGGAACTCCAAACGAAGACACCCAACCCTGGAGAAAGGCGCGGGCAGACGTTTCTGCCGTACAATCCATCATTGGCATAGCCGTGCACCATCTTGTGAAACGATCGATGCACGTAAGAAGGTACCGGTAATTCTGCGATACGGGCAGCGGTCCGACGATGTCCACGTGTATGGTTTGGAATCGTTCATTTGGAACTGGCATTTTTCCAAGTGGGCTCTTGACGTGCTTCGTAATCTTGCTCGATTGGCACGGAATACATTCTCGTGTCCACTTGCCGACATCTTTGTTGGGGCCGGGCCAGATTACTCGTTGTCTCAGGAGATCTCGCGTAGCTTGAATTCCGGGGTGACTGGCTCCGTGAAAATGCGTGAATATTGTTTTTCGGCAACTCTTGGGGATGTACGGCCTCTCCTGGCCGGTGGACACATCGCACCACAGGGGTATTTTGACGCTGTGTGTATTGATAGGTCGTATCTTCAGAGCACTCATCGACGCTGGATTCAGGAGCTCTTCTAATTCTGTATCTTCATTCTGTTCCTTCATTATTCCCTCGTAGTCGATTAAAGGTTCTTTTGGCAGGATTGCTGACACCATACGCGACAGCGCGTCTGCTACAGTGTTGGTGGTGCCACTGATGTGGTTGATCTCACAGTCGAACTGCGAGAGATATGACAGTTGCCTGGCCACGCGTGGATTGCTGCCCTCCGTAGATTTGTGAAGAGCGAAGCAGAGTGGTCGGTGATCCGTTTTGATCTCAAAACTCCGGCCCTCCAAGAAATGTTCAAAGTGTTGGACTGCTAAGAAGATGGCCATTAACTCCCGGTCGTAGGTGCTGTATTTGCGTTGCGTGTCGTCCAACTTCTTTGAAAAGAAGGCTACTGGTAGTTGCTCTCCTTCGATTTCCTGTTGCAATACGGCCCCCACCGGGGTGTCAGAGGCGTCCGTAACTAGGATTGTCTTGCCTTCTGAAGCCGGGTGCGCTAACATGGTGAGCTGGGAAATCTCGTTCTGCAATCTCACAAAAGCTGCGTCTTGTTCCGGGGTCCAATTGATGATTTTCTTTGAGTTCTGTGAGTAGCCTTTCGTTAGTTCGGTGAGAGATTGCATTTTTTCTGCCGCAGCTGGGAGAAATCGATGATAGTAATTGACGATTCCCAGAAACTGTCTTAGTTTTTTTATCGTCGATGGTCGTGGGAAGTTGCAGATGGCTTCTATTTTCTGTGGAAGCGGCGAGATCCCCCGAGCAGACACTCTATGCCCGAGGAAGTCTAGTTGGGGCACTCCAAAAATGCATTTTGCTGGGTGCACTTGTAGTCCCTCTTCTCGCAGACGACGGAACAATTGCCTTAAGTGATCTTTATGCTCCTTGGCGGAAGAAGATGCTATCAGCACGCCATCTATATACGCCGTGACAAAATCCATGTCTTTGGTGATCGCATCGATGTAGCGCTGGAACGTTTGAGCAGCATTCCGGAGTCCGAAAGACATTACAGTGTACTCGTACAAGCTGAACGGTGTGGTGATGGCCGTTTTCTGGATGTCTTCAGCTTTCACCGGTATCTGGTGATAGGCCTTTACGAGGTCGATTTTTGAGAAAATTGTCTTCTTGTGCAGCTTGTAGTGGAAGTCTTGGCAGTGTGGAATGGGGTAACGATCGGGCTTCGTAACTGCATTGAGTCGCCTGTAGTCCCCGAAGATTCTCCAGGCCCCGGGTTCGGACGACTTAGGGACCATATGCATAGGAGACGCCCAGGCGCTTTTTGATGGTCTGATGATGCCTTGATCTAACATCTTTTTGAACTCGTCCCGTGCTGCTTCGAGTTTTTCTGGAGGGAGTCTCCGCGGTCTCGCGTACACCGGGGGGCCGACCGTTTCGATGTGATGCTCTACATCTTTTCTTCCTGGTTGCGGAGTGCGTTCGTGTGAAGCCATTATCTCGGGGAACTCCTTACAAAGGTCGTTGAACTCCGGCGATGCTTGATGATCGAACCTGTGAATTTTTGCGCTGCTCAAGTTTGCTCGCTCACAAGGAATTTCTGTTTGTGTAGTTTGGATGAAAAATCTTGCATTTGCTGCGTCGACGTTGATTTTGTTCGCGTGTAGGAAATCAATTCCTATGATGGGTTGACCGACATCGGCCACCACAAAATCCCATCTTACGAACAATTGAGGGGCGAGCTGGATGTTCCTTCCTGCCGTTCCGTATGAAGCTATTGGAGTATTGTTGGCTGCTAGCAAATCGTAGGACGGAGGTCTGGTCGAACTTTTTCCGTCGGGAGGGATTAAACTGACCGCCGAGCCAGTATCGACCAGATATCGGACGTTGTTCGCGTCTTTAACGTACAACAGCTCGCCTGCTCTTGCCTGCGCGAAAGATGGGGCGCCTACCATCCTCCGCGGCCGTCGTTTCCCGCAAGGCTGCACGGTTGCGTGCACTTTCTTGCACGATCGCCGAAGGTACGGTGGTGGTAGCAGTAAACTTGTTCGAGCCTGCTTCCTTTGTTAGCGTTTTGGACGTTTCTGGGCGCCGGGGCTTGATTCCGCCAATTCTCTGCTTGGTGGACATTTTCTTGCGGGCGTAACGCCCTTCCTAACATTTCTTTGAGTTCTGCTATCTCCTTCATAGCTGCGTCGAATTCGGCTCTTGACACTGTCGGAGACAGTGATGGCTTGACAGCGTTTACGGCGAGGGGCTCAGCAGTTGAAGACCGACACGCGGATTGCCTTGCTGTGACTTGATCGGCAATTTCCCTGTACTCTTCGTCCGTTTTTCCTCTTCCTAAAGCTTCAATCAGTGGCTGTGCTTCCACTGGCAATTTTGAAAGGTGCATCGAGCTGATGACTGACGGGGGTAGCGGAGCTTGTCTACAGTTGTTGAGACGCGTCATTTCCAGGAGCAACTCGGAAGGCGTATTGTCTCCCAGCGTTATTTTAACGATGGCGTTGTAGTTTGTTTCTTCGTCGTGACGCACGAAACGTTGCGTCAACGCCGCCTTTAATGCGTCGTATTTTCCGTTTGCCGGGGGATTCAGTAGTATCTCTTGTACTCCGGATACAATGTGCGTGGGTAGTCCTCCTAGGAGCGCCCCGAACTTTGAAGCGTCGTCCAGATTCGGGATTTGTGCGAGAAAAACATCGCAGTGAAGGAGCCATCCCTTGATGTCCCCACTGAAGGCGGGTAACCGGACATCTCTCCCAGCCATGCTTCCACCTGCCGGGTCACTCTAGGGTCACCAGTGTGGTGTTCTCCCTCAGGCTGCTTTACACTCCGGGCAGACTTGTGAATATCAATTGACTTGTGAATATCGATAGACTTGTGAAATATCTTTGCCCGAAGTGAGTGCCTGAGGTGCAAACGAACCCGACAGGATAAGGAAAACACAACTGGAATAAACGCCGTATTATTATGAAGATTGCCGACAATAATGACACAAGGGAATATGACAGTCGAGCAGTACAGCAACCGATGACGTCTTGGCGGACCGACGGTTGTCGGGCAGACGCTGCGTAGCTGGAGGACGAGAGCACACCGGTGGGGCTGCTGCTGGCAGAGCGTCCGACCAGGGAGTACCAGAGGCGCAAGCAGGGAACTGGTGCGTCTAGCAAGCAACAAGGCGTGGCGGCTGGTAGTCGAGGAGGCGGTGAAGGCCACGGGTGAGGTGCTGCCGGAGCGTCGAGACTTAGTGTGAATATCAGGGACGCTGCGAGTGTACTGAGGCTCCGCTGGCTGCGCGGCTGTTTATATAGGCCTCGCTGGAGGCTACCCATCCAGGTCTCCGATTGGCCAAGACTGGGGTGCCCACTTTTCGCCGTCTAGGCTTGTGCTATACTTACGGAGGTTTCTATCGACGTTGCCTGACTGTTTGAAGCAGGCTGCTTATGAAGGTCGGTCCGGCACCCCAGCGCCAGACTTTAGCTCTGAATATTATTGGTCGTTTAGTACTGGCGCTTTGAGGCTATGAGGTGGCGCTTCTAAGCTTGTGTGGTGGTGTGTGTTCATACCACCACAAGGTCGCCCGACTGAGAGTCGAGTTTCTGAGTCACTCGCCACAGACATAAATCTCCCAAGCGCTGCTGGTAACAACGAAATCTTCATATCGGCATCGCAAGCAGTCAAAACAAGCCCTAGCAAGAGCAAGGAAGAAGCCCCTGAGCCTGGATTCTACAATCCAAGCAGTCCTCGAGAAGATACACCAGCGAAAGAATCAAGAAATATCCCACGGGGTATGATGGGTAAAAATGTAGATTTGTCACTAGCTACCGAGAATGATGCGATGAATGAGCCTAATATTTACGATTCTAATATTTCTCATATTTATAATTCTAGTGATCAAAATTACCTGAATATTGCATCAAACAGCTTGCACCCGCTTCAAATTTCAATGTCCCATTTCATTCACCAGGTAAACAATAACCTGTCTCTCACTGCAGCCCATTTAACGAAAATGTCAAAACAGCGGACGCCTCCAACTCCACTTTCGATATCTTCAACCGCTTCAAATATTAGGCTCATTACAGAACAACTTTTCAAATTGAACTTGCATGTAAGCTCTTTCGATCTTACGCCAAAGATCCCGTTTTCGACAAGCCAATTTTCTGACTCGCACTGCAAAAAACCTCTGGATACTTTTCTTGTCGGAGATAAAATTCTCACGACGGTCCAAAGGACCGACATTGACCCCTCTTGTAAAATACGAACTGTAATTTCCAGTCGCATTGATGATCTCCTGAACGTAATTGACCAAATGCCTCAATTCATTAACTACATCGTTTGCTTCAGAGACTTAAGCCTCTCACAACCTAACATTGCTAAAATCAAAGAACTCATATTTTCTAAGCATGCGTCAGCCCGTATTTGTGTCGTGAGTGCGTGTAGCGGTAAACAATTGCATCAGGCGTTGAACTTGTGCAAAACAAACGGTATTAAATTGATTCCGCTCCGAACAAACGGTGCAACTGATCTCATAACTTGCAATGATGTTCGTACTTGGCCCGGTACAAGAGAAGAAACACACCATTTTCTTCAACAGATTGCTCTCAGATCGAGTCTAAAACTCACTTTACAATCTAGCTCATGTCTCATAAACTCAAATGGCCTAAATGACAAAACTGAATGCTCCAACATCAGTACAAAACAGCAAAATGAATTGAAGAATTCTACTCGATCACTAACTGCTTCCAGTGAAGTCTCCAGAAACCTGATTCATTGCTTGCCTGTTGAGAATGAACGTTCCCCTCCATTGATCTCCGGCTACCGCAGAGTACCCACAAAAAACAGGTTCTCGTTATTATCTGACGCGAACTCAGAGAGCGATATACCCTCATCACAAACGAGAACAAATCCTCAACAACCAACCACGTACTCGGAAGCAGTAAAATCAATACAAAGAGAAAAATTGCAGCAGAATCTCGGTCAAAACCCGATAAAATATTTACTGCCAAACCGCACACATAACCACCACCAAGAGAGTGGAAATGACAAGAGCACCCCTCATTTCTCAGACGCTCACTCAACTAAAACTGGCCACAGCCTGCAAATTCATAGCCAGGAAAGCAAGAAATCCAAACAACTCTCGTCTGAAAATGCTGAATGTCAGCCTAAATATCACTCAAGCCCCATGTACTCACTCGTCAGTACCACCATGGATGAATTAAAACGATCATTGAAAGTGAAGCTGCATCCTACTATAGCCGATGGGCACTGCCTCCTTCATGCAGTAACTCACCAGCTTAAAACAAAATCGCCCTCAAAATGGAGTTACAATTCCTTAAAAGCAGCAATAAAAAAAGAAAGCACTACAAATGAAAACAAATATGTCAATTTCCTTGCCGAGAAAAGCGGTGATCTACCTAGGCTCATAAGTAAATACATTGACGAAAAACATTTTGATCATGATGCTGGGGACTTAATACCACATATCATATCAAAGATCACTGGTAGGAGAATTTTCATCTTCGATGAGCAAGGCGATGGTATTTGGAGAACAGTAGTCGACCCCTCACCAGAAGTATCAACTAATAACCATCCGTTGATGCTTCATCGGAAAAATTATCACTACAGTACCCTTGTTGCACAAGACAAAAACAAGACTGATATCACATCATCTTCATGACAAAATACTGTTGTCCAGTTAAATGGCAGTCTCTCAAATACACCAGATGCTAGACTTGACACTCTGGGCAACAATGATAAAATCATTAAATCCACGAAACAGTCCCTACTAAAAAATCCCTCTGATGCCACAAATAATCGCCATAAAATAAAAAACATTAAAATTAAACATATCAATGCTCGTAGCCTCTTTAGTAAGCTGGATGACATTAGAGTTATGTTGGTCACAGAAGACATTGACATTTTATGTGTTTCCGAGACATGGTTCGATTCGCGAACTCAGAGCTCCTTTTTCAATATTCCCGATTACGTGCTGTACCGCCATGACGGCGTTAAAAATAGCAAAGGTAGTGGTTCTTGTATTTTCGTAAAAGAAATTTACCAGTCGTCTTTACTTTTAACAAACGAAGTGTGCGAGGGCATAGAGATGGTTTGGTTGAAAGTGCAAATAAATAAACATAAATCCATCATTACCGGCAGCCTTTACCGGCACCCATCAGCTTCTCTACCAACAACAGTAGAGTTCATTGAGAAAATTTTCAAAGAAATTTTAGCTACAAAAATGTCATTCTTTGCTTTCGGTGATTTTAATATTGACCTAACGGATGAAGAAAATCAGCTTAGCAGACTGTTGTACAAACTAAACCTTTCACAAATGGTTAAAGAACCGACTCGCGTTACAAGAGTATCTAAGACTCTCCTCGATCTAGCAATCACAAACAAACCTACGGCAATACTTAATACAGTAATATCACCCTCTGTCGCCGATCACCACTCTGTAGAATGTAAAATTAATATTGCAAAGGAAAGACAAAACTATCTTCTCATGACTTACCGCCTAAAAAGTCAATATTCGCCAGAACTATTTAATGAAAAATTTCTAAACAGGCTCACCGAATTTCAGAGCATGATGCAATCAGACGATGTGGACATTCAGGTTTCTATCTTTAACGAGAACTTTACAGCAGCTCTAAATGAATGCGCTCCTTATATCACCAAAAAAACTAGGCCAAAACGCACTCCGTGGATTACCAGCGAAATTAAAGACCTAAGCAGAATAAAGAAAATTTACTTGCGAGAGTATAAAGAAAACAGGTCAAACATTACTTTATACAGGAGATATAAAGAACTTGGAAAGATTCTTCGGAAGAAAATCACGCAAGCAAAACAAACTCACTTCCACCAAGAACCATTCATGGCAAAAAATAATCCAAAACGAACATGGGAAATCATTAGTGAGGTGACTCAATATAAAAACTTAGAGCGCAAAAGTGATTTTGAAAATCCTTTGGAAAAAGCCACTGAGTTCAACACTTTCTTTTCAAAAGTAGGTGCCCAAGTCTTCGATGAAGTGAGTAAAACCAGTCCGAGGAAATGAACAGTTGAAAGTTCATGCCCTACTGCACTTTCAAAGGCTGGCGCCCTGTGGAAGCCACGCCCTATCGATTTACCAGAGTTAAAAACTATTTTATACTCATTGAAAAACACAAAAGCAGTTGGACATGATGGAATCAACCTCCAATACATAAAAGACAGTTTTCCAGTCACAGCACCATTTATTCGTTTGATTATCAACACATCAATAGCTACTAACAAGTTTCCAAAACAATGGAAACACTCTATAATTAGACCGTTGCATAAAACTGGTGACATAAATACAGCATCAAATTACAGGCCCATTAGCCTTCTACCTGTCATGTCCAAAATATTAGAAAAAGTAGTAACGAATCAACTGTCATCTCACCTGGACGAGTCAACTTTACTTCATCGAAATCAATATGCCTATAGGAAGAACACTAGCACTCAAGACGCCCTGCTTAACATCACTGAAAAAATATACAACGACATCGATCAAAAAAATGTAACACTTCTGCTGCTACTTGATCTCTCTAAAGCATTCGACAGCGTCGAACATAATCAACTCCTACGAAAAATACTGAACTTAGGAGTGGATACACAGTGGTTTAAAAGTTACCTTTCAAATCGGTCTCATGCAGTCCTCTTAGATGACAAGTTGTCCCCATTCCTTCAAAACAGCTTTGGTGTCCCTCAAGGATCAATTCTGGGCCCGCTACTGTTTTCAATTTTCATAAACGATTTCCCCCCAATGCCTTCTAACACACGAATCACCATGTATGCAGATGACGTCCAAATTGCAATGACAAGCTCTCTAGCAGAAATACCACAGACGAAAAAAGGAGCTGAAGCTCTATTGATCAGCCTCAAGTCATGGTATGACCAAAATGGTCTCAAGCTAAACGCGAACAAAACACAATTCATTATTTTTGGGTCAAAGCATTCAATAAACAACATTCGAAATCTAGATCTAACTCTTACAGTTGGGAATGATACAATTCACCCATCAGAAAAGTAAAAAATTTAGGTATTTGGTTCGATAGGAACATGTCCTTCAAATCCCACGTTGATAAAACCTGCAACGCAATTCACGGGACCTTACTGTTTTTCAATCGTATAAAACATATGCTTGACGAAGAATCTAGATTGTTGGCCGTTCATTCTTTGGTCTTATCACGTATTGACTACTGTAGCCTGGTCTTGGGAGGTATATCGAAAGATCTTCAGAAAGACCTACAAAAATGCATGAATTTTGCAGCAAAGGTTGTATGCAACGGTAAATTCAAAAAGGATGACTACGTAACACCTCTCCTGCATAAACTTGGCTGGGCTCCGATTCGGGAAAGGTTCCAGGCGCACAAAGCCCAATACGTTTTCTCCTCTTTATATCTTCCTCATAGCAGTGCTGAAATAGTGGAATTCCACTCCCCTACCGTCACGAACCAAAGGCCGAACAGGAGACGTGATGTCTCAATCAAATACCGTTCATCTAACATCGGGCAGAGGGCTCTGTCAGTATCAGGCGCCTTACTATGGAACAGACTCCCCCAGAGCTTCAAAACCCCTCAAACACTGAGAGAATTCAAAACTAAAATGGCTCTCTATCTTGCGTCAACACAATAAGTGTGAACTGCAGCACGCGCTGGAGGAGTGCGTACATGCAGTACGTGTGTGCGTATATGCGTATGGATATCGGTGTACGTATGTGCGTGTCTGTATGTTTAGAACGTATTCCCTTTTAAAATGCTCATGTTGATCCTGTTGTGACGCAGTGTCGTCCTTTACACTCTTCCAGTGTGCTTTCGGCCACACCATTTGAGGTTGTTTTGACTTTCTCGTTTTGCCCCAGCAATCTTGATAATGTTACGGTTGGCATGGTACATCGGTCCCTCTCATCTATTTTGAATCCGGTAAATTTTTCTGTGCCAAAGCTTGTAGTAGACGAAATTTAAATTTTTCCGTTATTGTAAAATCGTTAATTTCATCCATACCAGGTATTTTAGCTTTGATACAAAACAATGTAAAACTGCCTATAACATCAACCTAGCAGTCAAAGATGCAAATTAATTCTGGATCTACCCGTTGTACCTTCAACCTTTAATCCCTCATTTCACTAGTTCCAACGTTCGCAAGCTCAAATTTCAATATGGAAATGCACCAACTGGAGTGTTCTTAACAACGCATCACATGTGCAATGTTTTCCTGACCCCTTGAAATAAAATCCAGTGTTAAAATCAGACCAACAAAACGGAGAGAATGCATTTATCTACGTACTTTTCTCCTAATTATTTGTTCCAAAACTTAACCGATAGAAATATTACGATCCTTATGTATTTGATATCAACACAATGGAAGGAATGCATTTTTTCTTTGTACTTTTCTCCCAACCATTTGTTTCAAAATCAATCAATATAAATAATACGATCCTCATGTATTCGATCTCAAGTCATGGTCTTAACTTTGAGATACTCGTAAGTACTTTTCGCTCATATTGAAGCTTTTTGAACATGCGACGGAGTTCATTAGCAATTTTTTTTGTGTATATTGGTGTTCCAGCTGTGTAGCAAATATTACGGGCTCGTGATCCAATAACACGCACCCTAACACGAGTATTTTCAGCTATGTGCCACAGGGATTTTGTGTTCTTAGTGACTCACTTTCATCTTGCATTTCCAAACCCAAATTAATTACCGCAAAGAGAGAGAGCGGATGTCAAATGTGAGGGTATTTTAGTACATACTTTCTCTACTTCGATCTCGTTGAAACATTTAGAAAGGCCTCGGATCTGACGAATGTCATAACTTTGAAAATCCTCATTTTAATCTTCTTATTCTGGTCTCGAATTGCTGTCGTAAACTTTGTGTGGTAAACTCTTCTTACCTTTTTATTCTCGTGAATACACTACGACAACACTAATTTTAAATAGTTAACTTTTGCACGGTTCCACCTATGTTGAAAATATTACATCTAGCGATGTAAAACAATACTTTTCATGTCTTTAACCCCGATGTACTCTTTGCGAAAGTACTATTTGCGCAAGTAAGAAATATCATAACCATTTTGTGTTCTGTTATAGCGAATATAATCGTTGGGACGCCTTGCATGGGGATGAAAGATCGGATGTGGGCTTTCACCGGATGTGAGATATAAACAAATGAAAGCGTAACCAAATGTAGAGGCATGACCGGATGCGGGGCATCACCGGAAGAGGGAGTGAAGTGTCGTCGGATGGGCGAAAGGAATTCCTGGATTTTGGAGTTGATAATTTATTAGAAAGATAATACGCTCCATTTCCATTTCCGGGCACCACAGATGAAGTACTGCATGGTAATTGTGGAAAGCAACCTCATTCCGCTGCGTGGAACCAACAGTTGTGATGCTCATTTTGTTCGACCGGAGTAAGCAAGATCAATATTAAAATGACTTAACGAACGTAAAACAAGATAAATTTTCAATCCCCAGCAAAAATTTCAGAAATTGAAACTTAGAAATTGAAACACAGAAACTGAAACTTAGTGCCGCCCTCCAAATGCAAACGATCCTCTTATACATATTATTGTTTATTTTTTATTAACTTGTGCTTCTCCCTAAATCCTGTGTCGACAACCATCATGTGTATTACGATAACCATGTATGAATAACAATTAAGGATCTAAATCATATGTTCCAACACTTAACATGGATATTACGATAACCATGTATAAATAGCAATTAAGGGTTTCTATGCTAAGGTATTTGAATGCATTTTTCGCTTTCATTTTTCAATACTTATGCGTACTAATGAGAGTGTTTTTCAAATGAACGTCGCGAGGATTGTGCTCTCCTAGTTTCAAAATCAGATTAGGCAAGCTAGGAAAGGAACTCAATTTTGTTGTACTTTTCTATCAATCATTTTGTTTCAACATTTTACACGAGTATTACGATCCCAATGTGTTATAATCATTTAAGGATGTTAATGTTAAGGTGTTTTAAAAACCAATGTATCGACATTTCATGTTTGTACTTTATTGGAAATAAAATGGTTTTTTTTTGTAAGAGACAGCATGTTATTTATTTCGTGAATAGTTTGGGAACTGGTCATTTGGAGAGGATGTAAGTACCCTGTCGCGTCTTACAAGACACGAAAAAAATTTATAGAATTTTGACAATTTTATTTCGGCAACATTCTGCGGATCCGCGCTGGTCCGCAAGAATGACGCCAGCATTCTATTTGTTTGAAGTGCGTGGGAGGAACAGGTTCCCGGATAATCTTAAGTTTCTGTGTCTTTTAAAAGTGAATTCGTGTTAGAAATTTATTTTAACTTGAACGTGTTACCTTAGTGGCTACATTTGTCGATCGCCTTAACATATTTGTGTTTAGATAGCGGTGAACAGCCGGCTTCTAGAGCATTCGAGGATGCTTCTGGTGGCCGGTGAACCACCCACATTAAGCCAGACTAGCCGTCGTAACGTTTCATAGCGAGTGCGCTGCAGTGTAATGTTTGGAAATGGCAGGTTCCATTTTGGCAGTACTTTAGTAGAGAATGTATGATTTGACTGATAAACTGATTCCTATTTTTTCCTTTCACTGCTCCAAGTGATTATGTATTAACGTCCAAATGTTTTTTTTTTCTTTTTTCTCAGCAACATTTGCATAATAGTCAAGCCATGTCAGCTATGTTGTCATAGAAAGTAAATATAACGTTGTAAACAGTGTCATAGACAGTAAATGTAATATGTAGAAACTCATTTCAATGCATTTGAATTGACACAGAAGATTTATCTTAAGTTTATTACATTTCATGGATGAACACAGAAATAACACAATTTCATATTTAATTAAGAATACAAATCAACCACTGCGTTACTATTCAAAGATCTGTGTATTAAAAATACAAACTATATGGTGGTTCTTCCATGGATTAGACATCAGTCGTTGATAGTGAGAAATTTACAATGGCACGTCGTGCTAAACTTTGTACCAACTTTGGAAACGTGATTTTCTTGTCGTTGTATGGTAGTTCCTATAATGTTCATTAAGAAACAGATATAATATAAAGTAAAATATTTGTCTCACAGAAATTTATGAGACCACTAGCCCAGGTGATTTGTGTTTCAGGGCGATGTTGGTCAGCGTACTTGTGCCCTGTATTTAAAATCAAGCCAGTTAAAAAGAAAAACTGGCGAGGCGTGTCAGACTTTTTCAGCATTAGGCTAGCCAATGAGATATCTGTTGTTATCTTTAAGGATAGGGTTCCTGACTGATCTACTATAACCTAAGTAGCTTATCCCTGCATCAGAGACCTAATCTAAATCATTTCCCCTCCCACAGGTAGAGCAAAGAAAAATAAGTAGCCACTTCTCTTGTAGATATAATTAGGTTTTTACGAGATTTCTAGCGTGAGGGACCTTCCCCCACCGTCTGTAAGTATTCTAAGAAGTATTGTCAGGTTGTTATATCAAGGGGTAACCAGTGGTATTGCAAATGTGTCCTTAGAAATGTGTTCCTAGCAATGTGCTCCGTAGGTGGAGACTTGTTCTCTTACCTGTCAATGCAACGGAAACCTTTCTTGTTTGTGAACTTATTTCCTAGCTTACTGTTCCTGTGCACCTTGTGCGTAGATTCCGCGTTCCCCCAACTCCACGCTAGATGGTGCCTTCCTCTTTTCTCTCTTGGGACATCTTTGTCGTGGTTAAGGGAGGCTAAAACTTTCTTATATAATAATACTAGTAATAGTAATGCGAATTGTTGTTGTGCTACGTCGTTAGCAGGGCGGCGAATTCCCTTTTTTATGTGCTACTATTCTATGGCCTCTTATGTCTCACTCAGCTATTTCTCGTGTACCCTCGAGGTATGAATTTACTTTCTTGTTGTGCGGTGCTATACAAATGGTGCCTTCCTCTTCCCTCTCTTGGAACATCTTTGTCGTGGTTGAGGGAGGCTAAAACTTTCTTATGTAATAATGAATATTGTGTTACGAATTCCGTCACTAGAATATCATACCTAGTTCTAACAACATTTAGCCGTTCTCTGTGTCTTGCTCAAGAAGTAGAAGATTCCTTTCTCGTTATGCAGCACCATATACATTAATTGCTTATTCGACTGTGATCTTAAATTGTGATCTTATCTTGTCATGCAATTCCTGGTCCGAGTCTGAATCATACCTGTCTGGGCAGATTTACGGAGTCGTCTGGATAAGAAATAAAACCGAAGAAACCTCGCATTCTTTTGGAATCCTTGCGCCTTCCGTTCTATTGTGTGCCGAAGCGAAGATAGAAATTCCGCTAGCGCACAACAATACATACCCATCAAAAGCGGTAACAGGTCTGTTTCTATTGTTCTCCACTGAAAATCTTAATTTATCCCCGCAGTTTACGCTCTGAAATACTTTACTGCCAGTGTCAGCTGCCGCGCATGCATTTTCAAACCTAACTCCACCGCCTGAAATGCCTACACACAATTTATCATTAAAATTATAATTAAAATTACCCCTTTTACTTTCTGACTGGTTGCTCACATCGAAAATTTTATCGCGTTCCAACGTTGACGTTGGTGTTGGTGTCGTCGTCGTTTGTGAACAATTTTGAGCTTTCTCAGTGACGCAGGACAGGGGAGATGTCGCCATGACGCAATCGTTGGGACGAGACGAAGGAGGAAGAGCTGGCGGTGGTGCTGTGGCAGCTCCCGCCAGTGATGAAGTACAAGCAGCGCTTGGGAGATTTTTGTCAAAGACGGGCGACTCTGCTGTTCGACTCTCTGTCGCGCACCTCTCCGTCGATTCTCTGTCGGTTGGCACTGGTGATGTTTTGGGAGTTGCGGTGCTTTCGTTGACGTCATACTGTTTCTCTGTCGGAGTTTTTGTAGTCATTGTGAGCGGCTTAGGCTTTTGAACGAGTGATTTTACACGCGAGAATTTTTGTGGTGTTTGCTTTCGTTTTGTGAACGGTTCAGGTATATTCCGCTTTTTGGGGTTTGAGTTTTCATGCGGCGCTGGTGTGGGGGATGTTATTTCTCCAGATAAAGCTGCTTTCTGAGTAGCTGAGCGAGATTCGTAATGAGGCATTGTGAAGTTGTATTGGATGAGTGAATAAAGGTGAAAATAATTCAAAATTTTGTTCATTGTGTAGCTGTTACGGAGTGAGTAACGATCGTCTTGGGTAGAAGGGTAATCGTTTACACATGAATGAGGGCTAGCTTCTCATTTAGAATTTGAAACACCCAAAAATATTGCCATAAAAACATCACCTAAAAAAAAAGATCACCAAAAACGTAAGAAGATAGGGTTGCCCTTTAATGCTGGAGAAAGGAGGCGAGGAACTGGGAGTGTTGGTCGGCCGTGAATAATGACGACAATGAAGTTCAGACTTTTGCAGGTTGACACATTTTACTCATTCAGTTTCTCAACGTTTCATAATTACAAAATTTGTAATTCCTCATTCACTTTTTATGTCACTATTCACCAAAGTTAACTGGTGGGTCACTATTTCACCAAAAGAAAAGTTAATTTTTTTATTCAGAGGAGGTTGAAAAATTGGGTGATTTATGGGGGTACCGTTATTTTCTGTTGGTACTTCCCCGCGACTTTTTCAAAAGAAAGTAGTCCTATTTGAGGGCATTAATAGACGGGGAAGATCACGGTGTTTATTTCATATTTACGTGGAAATCAATCCTAAGCGACAAAGAGCAGTGTTTAGGACGCGTAACTCAACGCCGGGCTAGCGTGCTAAAGCGAGGTGAACAATTATAGAGAGTATCTCGAAGTGGGTAGTTCGGATTAAAGGAAAGTATGTCCCATCCAGAAAGTAAATGATATCAGCGATATAGGTGTACAAAGGAAAAGGGGGTAGCACGATTGAGGATCTGCACAACACCTGAAAACCAAGCGTTAGCAATGTAAGTCGCCTAACAGAGGAATAAAATACATAACTGTACAAACCAAAGCATTTAAATGACAGCATTGCTAACCGTATTCGAATAACAATACGAGATAGGTTTATTGGCAATTGTAATAGAAATGGCGGGCGTAGGCGAGATAATTAATTCAATCTTGGTAATTTAATTTAATTCGTTCCACTCATCTCTTTTAATACCACTTGAACACGCGCGAGCTAAACTAATTACTTAATGCGTAGGGATTCCTAACTTAACATCATTTAAAGAACGAGGGAACGTACCACTGAAGAAGTTGTCGTAACACTTATGGGCTTTGCGACGCCCGCCACACAATGCTTGACACTACGAGCCGGTCGGCTCGTTCATTTGATATTATCAATTTTACATCATCAATACATGACTTAATACTAAACACTAGGATACACCATTGAGATTCTTAGTTTCACGAAACCTTGATTCGTACTTGACACTGCCTAAAAGGTTTTAAACACACAAAAAGGTTATAACCGTGTTATAGATCATAGACGGAGATATAATATTAGTACACACCATCAGACACAAATAACACATCAATAGACAAATGCAATGACACAGTAATTTAGGTAAATAGTTCACTCACCTCTTGGATACCTTAACTTAAATATTCAATGTGCAGTACTGTGGCTAGCAAGGGTAGAGCGGAAATAGACGGGAATATATAGAATAGAGTAGGATAGAATTAGTACATTAGTTTAGAACTTAAGAAGTTAGATACCAACCACAGTAGGTAATTATATGTATACACACTCGGTCAACATTTACTTGTTGTTGAACCCGAGATCACTAGCAGACTGACTTGCGAGTGTTGCTCTCTCGAGCGTTGCCAACTTTTGGTCTCTCTAACTAGAACTTACACTACTCGCTATATTACACCCCTCCCTCCTTAATTAGAAACCCCCCTGTATCCCCAGTCCCCTTATTCGATATAGTCACTCCTAAAGGTCCATTCTCACCACAAGCTTCCGAGCCCGGGTAGACCTGCGTGAGATGCTAGCAGTTGGAGGCTCGTGCATCCTAGCCTCCTGGGTGGGAATCGGGTAATCAGGTGTTTCGGAGTCAGGTTCATTGGTCGGAGGTGGTGGGTATGAATTTTGAGCAGGTTGTGGAAACACATCGGTTTCCTCCGTAGGTGGTTCCAAGGGTTCAGGGATGGTGTTCGAGCAGGTAATAACTTGGTCCTGGTGTCGACGAACGACCTCTCCCCCCTTCAGTTGGCACTTGTAGGATACCGGGCCTGTTTTCTCAATGGTGGTAGCAGGGGTCCATTTTGGGGAACCCGGCGTGTATTGACGGACCATCACAGGTGACTCCGGCGGAATGTCAACCGCGCGAGACCCTGGGTGGTATCTTTTCTGAGCGTCCTGGCGTTGAGCAACTTTGGACGCGATTGCTTCTGACGGCCAAAGCAGATCAAGACGAGAGCGAACTTTCCTGCCTAACATCAGTTCGGCCGGCGTAACACCTGTTGTTGAGTGAGGTGTCAGCCGATAGTTGAATAGAAACCTGTCTAGTGCTAGGCGTAGGGGTTCCGTTGACTTCCGTATATTCTTCTTGAACGTTTGTACCATACGCTCTGCCAGTTCATTAGTTGAAGGGTGGTATGGTGCGCTCGTAATATGTCGCATACCACATGCCTTCACAAGTTCTTGGAATTCAGCCGATGTGAAACACGTTGCGTTGTCCGAAACAATTGTTACTGGAAATCCAAATGTCGCAAAAGTGTGTTTCAGGCACGAGATTGTTTCGCTAGAGGTTGTAGTAGATGTGGGAAAAATTTCAACCCACTTAGAGTGTGCATCCACGATCACTAGATAGTATTTTCCATCCATTGGGCCCGCGTAGTCAATGTGTATGCGATGCCAAGGCTTCGCAGGCCATTCCCACGGATGGAGTTCAGCTTTCGTTGGTGCAGCTCGAGTGCTCAGGCACTCGCTGCATGACTTAGTCGTTTCTTCTAGATCTTTGTCCAGCAGTGGTCACCATACATAGCTGCGGGCTAACTCCTTCATCCTGGATGATCCAGCATGGCCAGAGTGAAGTTCGTCCACAATGGCTTGTCTGAGGGCTTGGGGTACAATAATTCTTGCTCCCCAGAGCACACAGCCATTTTGTGTGGACAATTCGTCTCGCCTCCTAGTATACGGAGCGAGATCAGGGTCACCAATTACCGTCGAAGGCCAGCCTACTTGGCAGTATTTGTATACCTTTGAAAGTACTGGGTCCCTTAGGGTGCCGTCGCGGATGTGGGTGCTTGTGACTGGAGCTGACTCGAGGAAGTTTACTAAGGACGTCCATTCCGCAGGAATAGGTGTGGCTTCCTCGGGAGTTGTCAAAGGTAGACGACTGAGAGCATCAGCCGTGCCCAACAGCTCGCCAGACCGGTGAGGCAAGGTGAACTTGTAGGACTGCAGTAGTAAAGCCCACCTTTGAATGCGCCCGGATGCCATCGGAGGAATGCTTATACCCGGATCAAATAGTCCTAACAAAGGTTTGTGGTCCGTGACCACAGTGAAATCCTGTCCCCACAGGTAGCAATGAAATTTTCGAAGTGCGAACACCATAGCTAGGGCTTCTTTCTCAGTTTGAGAGTAGTTGCGTTCTGTTGCTGTTAGAGTTCGGGAGGCAAAATAGGCGGGGCGTTCAATCCCATAAATAAGGTGACACAGCACCGCTCCCACACCATACGCACTACTGTCAGCCACTACCACTATGGGTTTCTGAGGGTCAAAGTGGACTAGAGTCTGAGAGTCCAGGAGGGCTTGTTTAGATTTCTGGAAAGCTCTCTCCTGACTTGCATCCCATTTCCAAGGGGTTTTGTCTCTCAGTAAGGTATTTAGGGGCTCCAGCATAGTTGCAGATGATTTTAGAAATTTCCTATAGAAATTTAGCAGCCCAAGGTAGGCTCTCAGTTGAGTTACATTAGTAGGAGCTGGTGCATTCTGGATTGCTGCTACCTTCTCTGCAGTGGGGTGCAATCCATCCTTGTCGATTTGGTATCCAAGGAAGGATACCTGCGGCACTCTAATTTGGCATTTATCCATTTTCAGTTTTAGCCCTGCCTCCTGTAGTTTAGATAAGACTTGATGGAGACGCTTGTTGTGCTCTTGCTCATTAGTGGCACCCACCAGGACGTCATCCAGGTAGCAGAACACTCCTGGGAGGCCCTTCAATAGTCCTTCCATGGCACGTTGAAATATTCCAGGTGCCGAGGCTATGCCAAAGCTTAGCCTATTATAAGCGAACAGACCTATATGGGTGTTGATCACGGTGAGCTCCTTGGATTCATCATCCAACGGAAGTTGGGCGTACGCCTGAGACATGTCTAGCTTGGAGTATATAACTCCTCCGGCTAACCCGCTAAATAAATCTTCCACTCTGGGTATGGGGTAGGTATCAAGCCTAGTGGCTCTGCTGACTGTTAATTTGTAGTCCCCACAGATGCGGATGCCTTGATCAGCCTTGAGCACAGGGACGATAGCCGCTGCCCATCTTGAGTACTGTACAGGGGTGAGGATACCTTCCTGCACCAGTCTATCAAGTTTTGCCTCCACCTTAGGTCTAAGTGTGTAAGGCACATTCCTGGCCTTACAAAACTTTGGTGGTACGACTGGATCCACTTCTATTTTGAAATTCCTTCCCTTAAAGCAACCTAGACCTGGTTGAAAAAGGTCGGGGAATTTATTTGCTAACTCTTCAGGGCAAGTGATCAACTTGTTGACCTCATTTGCTACTATAGTTAGCCCAAGGGAATCAATCAGGTCCCTACCCAGCAAGGCTGGCCCCTCCCTGTCTACAATCACAATAGTTGCTAGCTGAGGAACCATATTACCAGATTCACGCTGGATGTTAGCCCTAATCTCCCCACAAATCACTAGTGGGGTTCCCCCATAAGTCCTAAGCTTAACATCAGAAGGTCTCAGCTCGGGTCTTGACTTAGCTGGTATTTTTGAGTAGGTGGCCATTGAAAGGATAGACCTGGCAGCACCTGTATCTACCTCCATCTCTAACGGCACACCATTTAGTAACAATTTTATATTTATTGGGGGTTTCATTTCCTCGGCTAAAGAAAATATTTCCCCATAGCATCCTTGATTGGGGGCTGGGTAGTCTGCACTGGTTCCGTTGCTAGTTCCATTAGGGTTAGGGTGGTTTTCCCTCCCCCTTTTTTCATGCATAGCATGCACAAAATTATTTTTGTTGCCTTTATCAGATTTCTGCCCTTTTGTTAGTTTGAAACAACATTTTTTTAGATGACCTTTTTGGCCACAGCCATGACAATCACTGTCTTTATAGGGGCAATCTCTACGCCAGTGCAAACCACCACAGCCGCTGCATGCTGATTTGGGGCTAGCTTGTGCCTGAGTCTTGCCCTGAGGCTTGTACGCAGTTTGCTTAACTCTGCTCTGACCTACATTTAGAATTGAATTTGGTTGCCTCAACCCCACTGTTTCTCTCAGTGTGGTTTCTTTAGCAGTAGCTAGATCCATGGCCTTTTGCCATGTCAGGCCAGCTTCATTCAGCAAGCAATTTTGAATTTCATTACTGGACACACCCAAAATGAAACGATCTAGAAGGGCCTCTTCTAGCACTTCCTGTTTGAAATTACAGGTATTAGAAAGGGCTTTCAAGCTAGCCACAAAATCAGCAATGCTTTCCCCTTGTCTCTGGTTCCGCTTATGGAACCTAAACCTCTCAAAGATCTGATTTCTTGTCGGCTTAAAATGCCGTCTCAACGCTTCCACAATCTCGTCATAAGTAGCATCAAGGACTTTTTTCGGAGACACAAGGTCTCTAATCAGCCTAGCAATTTTAGGACCCACTAGTGAAATTAGTGATGGGGCTTTTTCTTTTTCCCCTATTTTGTTTATTACAAAATAGCAGTGTAATCTAGTTTCATAGTCTCCAAATTCTTCCTCTAAAGGATTAAATTCTCCCACTGAACCTATCAATGGTATTTTGACTTTTTAGTAGTCAAACACACTGTGAATAGTAAAAAAAATTTTCACAGCACATGTAGAATAAAACGAGCCATGGGCAAAATGTAAGTTTAATTTTTGTGACACCAATTAAAACAAATCTAATTTCAATGGTAAAATTTAAACGCACTATGGAAAGAGTTAACGCTTGTGCTGGGCTTGTCTACCAACAAGCCTAACCATGACACATTTTCTGTTCTTGATTACCGCTCTTCTTCTTGAGTCACCTGCAGATTAAGAACGCAAACGAGCTCTACCGAAAATTATCAGATTCTGGAGGGCAGATCAGAGCGAGGGAGGGGGCGCTTCAACACTTGAGAGCTGGAAGCACTTCAGCGCTTCAGGCTTCAGCACTCGGTCACCAGGAAAGGAAGCTCCAATAGCTCTCCTTGGTTTCGGGACATCATCATCGTTTACCTGGGACCTAGATGTAAGACATTTTCATTCAAGATTCTATTTTTGTTTATTATTCTATGAAGAAAAATTGGATGTCAACTATCGTGAAAATACGAACTTTTTCATAATCATGTAAGCTCTTCGTGAAGCTCCAAACCGAAGATTGGAGCCGGGGGCAGCTCTGCGCTCTCGTGGCCCGGCGCGGCAAGGAGAAGTTCCTGCAGCGACTTCGCGCCATTCTGTCTTCGCCTCACGCAGTGGAGGCGTTGCAGCGGCTCAGCGGCACTCCTCGGCCGGCGCACGTCTCTTGAGCCCTACTGCACGGAGGAACGGCCTTCCAAGCACGTCCTTTATGGTGAGTTGGGAAGCAATTCCAGTGCGGTGTTCTCTTTCCATCTCAGTGCGTCGATTATTTTAATAATTGCCAGTGCGAACGGATATTATAAATTAAATTTTGTCTGAGCCGTACATAACTTTAAACCTTAGGCTCAAATAAGCTTAAACTCTTTTGTAACCTAGCAACCAGTCTAGCTGGTTAGCTAAATGCCATTGTTTGGGCTAATACTGTTCAGCTACTGCAGGCTCGTAAAATAGAGTAATCTTAAATCTTTCCTAAAGTTTTGTGAGCCGCGTCAGCGTGACCATTTAGTTTCCCTGCAAGGTATAAAAATTGAATCTTAAAATTATGTTTTCTCTTGAAGGTACGAGTACTGGCCCAGACTTCTTGAAGCGAGCTGGAGGAGTGCGGAGGGTAACCGCGCTGGCCCGTTGCTAAAACTCCGGGCTCCCACCGCTACGTCATCGGGGCGAACCGTGCTGGCCAAGCCATACATTTAATGTTCTATTCATTTTTTGCTGTTCGTACCTATGCTCAGTAAAATCATGGCTGCCGCATATAGTTTCAATCCTTTGGTGACCCTTCTCCAAGGCTCATTTTCAAGAGCACAAATAGTACAATCACTTGATCAATTCTGAGTTTCTTCACTAGTCTAGCCAGTCTAGCAACACCAGTGAGCAGAACAACAGTACAAAAAAAAATTCACTAGGCAAATTCTATGTTCCCTCACTAGTCATTCCCAGCAGTTTTACCAACATCTCGTCGCCAGTTTGTGTTATAGATCATAGACGGAGATATAATATTAGTACACACCATCAGACACAAATAACACATCAATAGACAAATGCAATGACACAGTAATTTAGGTAAATAGTTCACTCACCTCTTGGATACCTTAACTTAAGGAGACCATCCCACTTTTTCAACTTTTTTAGTCCGATTCGTTTGAAAGTTGGCCAGTATATGTATTTTGTAAAAGTAAACCTTTTTTACTCCTGTCATTTTTTCGATTTAGGCCTTACTTTTTTTGACGAAAAATGTGTTTTTGGTATATTTTTATTGAAATTTCAGATTGGGACTCCTCCTTCAGTTTTGATGCTAGAACAAAAACAAAGACAGTTTTAGAACCCTTGGAACATTTCTAACAAACTTGCGTTCAGTTTTTTTCAAATTCAAATTTTTTCTATTTTTTCAAAAATTTTTAAAATTTCAAAAATCAGCAACAATTTTTTAGGTTTAGAACTATATATTTTTTCAAAGAATTCGAATTTGAAAAAAGCCGAACGAGCGTTTGTTAGAAATGTTTCAAGAATTCTAAAACTGTCTTTGGATTTGTTCTAGCATCAAAACTCGAGAACTAGTCGCAGGATGAATGTTGAAAATTCAAAGTGTTGGGTATAAGCAAAAAATAAAATTTTGTGTTGAAGTGTAATATAATGAACAATTGATGTAATTGAATGCAGTTTTAATTTTTATTTCGATACTTTCCATACCTAACTTCATATTCAAACTGTGAATTGTGATTTCATGAAAAAAAAATTATAAAAATTTTTACTCCTATCAAAAAAAAATTTTTTTTTTCAGTCTGATTCTTATGAAATTTGACTATGATATGTAACCTTTGAAAAGAAACACAATTGATTCTATTCATTTTTTTGATTCAGGCCTTAGATTTTGCAAAAATTTGACATATTGGTTTTTAGGTATTGATATTTCACTAATATTGATATTTCAAAATGGGACTCCTCCTTCACTTTTGATGCTAGAACAAAAAATAATGCAGTTTTAGAATCCCTGAAACATTTCTAACACACTCACGTTCGGCTTTTTTTCCATTTCCTATTTGTTCTCTTTATATATGGGGTCAAAATCAGGAAAAAGTTAAAAAAAATTGGGTGCTTTTCATTGATATCGATATTTCAAAATGGGACTCCTCCTTCAGTTTTGATGCTAGAACAAAAACAAATGCAGTTTTAGAATCCTTGGAACATTTCTAACAAACGCTCGTTCGGCTTTTTTCCATTTCCCATTTGTTCTCTTTTTATATGGGGTCAAAATCAGGAAAATTGAAATATTTTGGTCCCTTCACTCCCCCCCCCCCCCGGGAGGGGGGGGAATTATTGTCGTAGCGCCATAAAATTTTAGGAACGAATAGTCTACCACCTAAGGGTCCTTCTACAACAAAAACATGCAAAATGACCATGACATCGACAGGATCTGGCAAGGGCCTGGGATGGGCTCCTTAAATACTCAATGTGCAGTACTGTGGCTAGCAAGGGTAGAGCGGAAATAGACGGGAATATATAGAATAGAGTAGGATAGAATTAGTACATTAGTTTAGAACTTAAGAAGTTAGATACCAACCACAGTAGGTAATTATATACACACTCGGTCAACATTTACTTGTTGTTGAACCCGAGATCACTAGCAGACTGACTTGCGAGTGTTGCTCTCTCGAGCGTTGCCAACTTTTGGTCTCTCTAACTAGAACATACACTACTCGCTATATTACAAACCGAAAGCAGCGACTCACCAGTGATCGTATATTTAGACCCTAACGCAGCACGGTCCAGCCAAAGAATGACTCGCTGGATCGTGAGCGTCGCTTGAAGAGCGTGAGATGTTGCCAGAAAGATTCACTCAACTCGTCTCGTAAGACGGTGTAGATTTTATCTATTTTAATATTTATTTATCTTTAAATAAAAGACTTTTTAAAAAGGTACAAATTCCTTTAATGTTAAATTCTAATTTTGTATTAATTATTCAGTAATTTTTCCGGGCACCACAAATTAACTTTCAACAAGAAAAATAGCAATAACAAGATGAGGGATTGCGCTGCTCGTTCATATTTGAAAACGATAAAGACCGCCTTTTAATGCCAGATGAAGAGAAGCCGCCCGTAACAAAAAGGGGGAGGGGTAGAGGAAAAGAGAAGGTAGAGTAGACAGAGACGGGGGGGGCGGCTGGGACCAGTGGGACCAGGATGCTTGCGGTGATCCAGCTTGGCGTCTCTCGTTCGTCTGCTTTTGAAGAAAACAATACAATTTTTTCCGTGTGAAGATTGCTATGGTGAGCTATCCAACAGACGTCATATTGCTGAAAATTCGCCTCACATTGTGGAATAATGTTTTAACAGTAACCACAGATTTAAGTTAGCCACTATTACAGCGTGGCATTTTTTCTAAGGAGAGGGTAGGCTGGGGGGGGGAGGAAGGGGTGCGGGCGTAGACTTGGGGTAGCTGGGCCCT
Source organism: Morinoia aosen (assembly GCA_030386875.1). NCBI lineage: Eukaryota > Metazoa > Arthropoda > Malacostraca > Amphipoda > Talitridae > Morinoia > Morinoia aosen. The sequence goes on along the minus strand of CM059568.1, from coordinate 1,424,173 downwards.
CATAAAGGTCTATTGTTTCAGGGTATCACATTTTGTTCACTCATTTTTAAACCTTCAACATTTACAGAATTTATTTTCTCTAAATCACTTTTTACGCCACTGTTTCACAAACAGTTCTCAATAAAAGGACAGAGTTACTTACTGGTAAAGTAATTTGAAGACAATTTTGAGGATTAAAAGTCGAAATTGAGCGTCATAGACACTCAACATAATTTTTTGCAATAACTGACAAAATTATAAAAAAATTATCACTGTGTTTCATGTTTGTCTTCCCAAAATTCAAATTTGCTACTGCATCGGGCCTTTTTTGTTTCCATGCTGGTATTCGTGGTACGTTTGTTCTATATGCGGAAGATGGAGGAGCAGGTGTTACGGTTGACTAGGGAGGGAGGATACACCGAGGGTCGCTACACAGACTTCGAGTGGAGACAAAGTTTATAGAAGGCACCAGTCTATTTTTGCACGATAAAATTGGTCACAACTGATTGTATTTGATTACTTTTTTCAATTTCGCGATTCAGTGAGGTAGAAAGCACATTCACAGATACTCAGTTCGAGTTTGGGGTTTTGGGAAAGTTTCGTTCCCTTACATTTTGAAATTTTTGACGCCGCAATTACGCGGAGCGTCAGTTCACCTCCGCACCCGACTCGACTCGGAAGGGAGAGTCCATTGCAGTGTTGCCATACGACGCGCTCGACGAATTACTTGCCGCTTCAAACACTACAGTTACAGTCAGTAATTTATCGCAATAACTCGTTAAATACTCATTTACTATTTACCCCAAAAATTGCATGGATGAAAAGTTGTTTATTTCGATGTAATTAGAATGATACAGGCCACAAAATTTCGAAAACCGATTAGTTGCATCTCCTTAATTATAACCATCCGTTGCAACTAGGGGAACAAAAATGCATATCGAAATATAAAATTGAATTCTAAACTCATTTGCTTCCATGAAAAGTTTCGATTTTTGCAATAGCAAAAAGCTATTGCGCATAGATTTGAAATTTTGTAAATACCAACGTAAACCCTTCTCCTTCTGTAATTTTAAAGGTAGAAGCTTGATTTTCGTCTCATTCGGCGCGGAAAGACGATGGCAACTGGAAAACGAAGGATTATTTTGAATTTTGAATTAGAAAAAATTCATCGATACATTTGTTAAACAAATTTTTTTCTCGAAATGTCCCAGATTTTCCTCCATAAAAATCTATTTTCAAGTTCAAATGAAATTCCGCTTGGCTCCGCTGTTTCCACTGTTTTACCGCGTTGAATGAAACCAAAATTACTCTTCAACGTCTAAAATTCTAGGAGTACCGTTTTGCGAAATTTTTTATTAATTCAATATATATACGAGTATGTTCGCTCTATAAACTTTTTCTATTGCGAAAATCGAAAAATTTTCTAGATATGTTCAAAATTCAAGTTTATTTATCGATATGCTTTTTCGTTCATCTGTCGTTTACCTAGTTGCAAGGGAAATGCAAAAACTGAAATTTGAAAAATTAGGAAACTAAATAAATTTTTTGGACAAATGTATAAATAATTTTTTTTCATTCGAATCGCAAAATCATTCATCATTTTTCAGTTTCCACAGCCTTTCCGCGTCGAATGATACCAAAATCAAGCTTCTACGTTGAAAATTGCAGGTGAAGCGTTTTGCGCAATGTACTCGTATATACGGATATTTTTCATTTGTTCGCGCGATAACTTTATTCCTATTGTGAAAATCGAAAATTTGTATGCAAGAAAATGTGCTTGGAATAATATTTTACATATCCTTATGCATATTGATTGCCCTAGTTGCAATAGAAATACAAAAACATGAAGTTAGAATAATTAAACAAATTTTAGGGGTTTATTTACCTAATTTATTTACAAGTGATATAGAGGTAGAATATTTCTTAAGTCAAGTGCAATGGTCAAATTTGAGAACAGCCACCTGTGGGCCCGAATAAGTACAGCGACTTCTAGGGCATCCTACCATCAACGATATTCTAAGGTGAACAATAATAATGAAGGCATCTACGGATGCTTTATTTCCAATTTCAAGCCTGATACATATCACCTTATACATTGGATTTTCAAATGCCAAAATAATGTAATGTTTAACCTAATTCACTTAACCTAGTTACGCATTAGACTGATCAATAAAATAGTTAACTCGCTATTCGATACTTCATTTCACAAAAGAGTTTATATGGAGTAGATATTAACAGTAAATTCCATAAACAATGTAAGAGCAGACTGAAGATCAACGATATTATTAAAATGAAAAGCAAGGCGAAAATCGCTGTAAGAATTGACATTTTATTATTACAAATAGTAAAGTCTAAATGAATGAAATTGAACGTTTCGAACTAAACAGTTCATCTTCAGCAAAGAAAAGAATTCTGCGACAAAACAAAACGAAAATGAGTAAATTGAAACTATACTATGCAAACGAAAACTACAACATATACAGAAAAAGTCGTAGATGTAAAACTAAAATATAAAACAAAACAAAAAATAAAAAACCTAAACTAATGATCATGTATTTGCAACGAGAAGAGGAAAAGCACTTTGAGTATCATTTAGAGGGGGTCTGAGCTTAAAGATGTATAGCGACTCGAGGATGCGTAAATCAATCATATGAGGGGCACCTGCAAGGATTTTAAAATGATTTACGGAAACAGGGACGTTACAGTTTTCGGCATGGGATCGAACAGAGGACAGTGGAGGAGAACCAAGTGGACGACCGGTTCTACAGCTGCGCCCAGCGTGCTCGGCTACTCTGGACATAAGAGTACGACAGGTGGAACCTATGTACTGTGATTCACAACGTGAACAACTAAACTGGTAAACCACAGAGGAGCACATAGCAGTGGGCAGCTTATCCTTAAAGCGGAAAAGGGAACCGATTGTGAAATTGTTGACTAGAATAGAATGAATTTTAAGTTGCGGAAAAAACTTGCTGATTAGGAGTTGAACCTCCTGATTTAACTTGATAGATTGATGACCAAAGAAGGGAAGCTTTAAGAAAAATTTCTGTTGATCACATGATTGGAGTGCCGGCGTTCGATCATAAATCTTAGACAAAAATTTACCAATATGTTTATCGATAGTAAACAGAGGAAATCCATTCTTAAGAAAAAATTGTCGTAAAAAGTCAAATTCTTGATGTAAAATTCGAAAGTTAGAACAAACTTTAAACGCTCTATGGACGAGAGTTCGAATGCCGCAGAGCTTAAAACGGGTCGCACAGAAACTAAAATAACTAGTACCTAAACCCGAGAAAGTGCCTTTCCTAAAAACAGAACATTGGAAAGTATTATCAATTCTGCTAACATTGACGTCCAGAAACGGTAAACGGCTGTTCGTTTCATCTTCCCTGGTAAAATTAATATTCTTATGACGAGAATTCAAATAGTTGAGAAAAAGGTCCGCATGAGATCTCTCTTTGAATAGAACAAATGTATCGTCTACGTACCTTCTGTAAAAAACCGGTTTGAAAAGGTTGGGACAGTCATTTCACCAACTTTCTTCATGATGGCACATAAAAATATTGGCGAAAGTTGGACCGAGAGGTAAACCCATGCCCAATCCGTCTATCTGCTGGTAATATTTGTTGTTGAAGATGAAAAAACAATTGCAAACAGCCAGTTCTAGCAGTTTCTGCATAATCTTACGGGAAAACCCCATGAATACAGAACAATTTGAGAATAATTTGGCCAAACAGATTTCAATGGTTTCAATCAACGGAACATCTGTAAACAAACTATCTACGTCAAAAGAAGCCATGAACAGGTCATCAGTGTTATCAAAGTCTGATAAGCTCTCTACAAAAGATCTTGAGTTGTCAACGGTATAAGAATTCGTAGTAAGGGGTTTTAAGATTGGAACAAAAAACTTAGCTAGATTAAAACTCGGGGTGTTAAACGCTGCAAAAATTGGCCTAAACTGAAATTTAGAGGAGAAATCTGGCTTATGTATTTTGGGGAGACCATACAAAGTACCGGGTCCTGAGCCCGTCGCACGAAGTCTGGTGTAATCCTCTTTAGAAAGAGAACCCTCATTCTTTAAGCGTAGTAAAAAATTATTTATTTTATCCTCGATGCGCATGGAAAATTTCTGTATTGGCTCTGTAATCTCTTTAAATTTTCGATCCCCTGACAAAATATCATTCATGCTCTCAATGTACCTAACCCTATCAACCAAAATTTTCAACGATATTAACCATGGCAAATTACCTTATCAGGACCAGTCATGTAGACGACAATACTTCATTTGGTTATCTTACACGACTAGTATTTTTATAGGAAATGAGACTCAAAACTTATTTTGAATATTTTGTAAGAACTACTTTCACGGATCTCCGCAGGGATTGAGTTCCAAGTTTTAGTTCCAACGAAGAGAATACTGTGTTGCGACCGAGCCTTTGAATAATAAGGAAACATGAATTTAGTTCTATTATGGGTTAAATGATGGCGACGACCAGTTTGTGCAGTTAATAATTGTTTGAGGTTATTGTCGCCATCATTGGCCAATGTTTTATGAATGAAATTACGTATGGAGAGTTCGTAGAGATCCATAAGTTCAAGTATTTGTACGCTTTTGAATGAATCATTCGTGTGAGCACTATATTCTAGATTCTTTACCGCTCTGATGGCTCTTTTTGGTCAATGTGAAGCGTGATGCGATCACGGATAATAATAATTCCGACCCCAATAATCACTTAAGGAATCCATTTAAGAACGTTTTACAAGAATGACATTCTGCTCGCTGCTGATGCTTTATTTTCGAATTATTAAGCTTTGAAGTTATAGGTGAAATCGCTTTCCAGCGCAAAATATGCAACACAGAGTACGACCAGGTTGGGTCGGGAAAGGCAAAGTTCGGATCATGAGGTGTTAAAGTTTTCGCCTGAACTTCGTAGAAATGAAAGAATGATAGAAAATGTGGTAAATCTGAAGGATATGTCAGTTATCGATTTTGTAAATTTCGATGCCTTAGCATAGTTAATTAGATCGAAATATACAAGTTTTCTTCTATGCACTTTCCGTCCCAAATGAGTATTTTATTAGTTATAGCGGTAAATGACTTGCCGAAACTCCAGCGTTTGAAGCGGAAAGTTATTCAAGGAGCACGTCGGACAGCAACACTGCAATGCGCACTCGCTTCCAGCGCGATCGTCATCAAAGACGAAACCAAACCTACCGCTATACCTCGTTAAATACTCATTTGACGAAAAAAGTGTATAGAAGAAAAGTTGTTTATTTCGATTTCATTACCATGATTCAAGCAACAAAAATTCGAAAATCGATGAGTAGCTGTTTATTCGAGCGCATTCGTCACAAAAGACGAAACTAAACTTACCGCTATAAATCGTAAAATACTCATTTGAGACGGAAACTGCATAGAAGAAAACTTGTTTATTTTGATTCAAATAATTAGGTTCAGGCACCAAAAAGTGGAAAATCGACAACTGACATATCCTTCAGATTTACCGAAATTGTTGATAAAATAATAAGAAATATTGTCATCAGTTAATAACACAAAAAAGGTATCGTACTCTTTTCTCGTACTTGGTGCTTTTTACGTTTTTTTAGTCGTCATTATTACGTCGTCACCTTTACAGTCAGCTCAAAGATGGCGCCATCCGGTACGGCCGCCGCCATCTTGGAGCAGATGGAAACACAATTGTTGACGTGCCCTTAATGGGTTGCTTTGAACCTTTATATATAATTTTCACTAGAAGAACTGTGGCTCCCCCTCACGACCCAAGCTCTTTACGTTTGTAATAGGGGGCTAGTGTCCGTTATTAATTAAATTCCGCTTGGCGCGCCCGCAAGTTCATCAAAGTTGAATAATTCGAAAATAACGCATCAGCGAGCAGAATGTCGTTCGTGTAAAACGTTCTTAAATGGGCTCCTTTAGTGATTCTTGGGAATAAAATTCCCATTTCCTTTGATCGCATCACGCTTCACATTGACCCTCTTTTTTTGCGAAGTAAAAAGTATATTGGTTTAATTTTTATCAGTTCCGTGCCATGTTTCTATTCCGTATTGCAGGTATAGTGAAGTTAGAGTTCGGCAAAGTATTTGTAAAACTGTTTCAGGCAGGAAATTTTCAACTTTCTTTATAAATCCGATTGACTTTCAGTACTTGGTACTAATATGGGCGATGTGCTCTTCATAGTTTAGATGTTTACCTAATTTGATGCCCAGGAACTTACACGAGTCAGTTTCTTTGATTTCACCTTCGCCAATTTTAATTCACGAGAGAGATATATTTTTCTTGCATGAGAATTTAATATATTTTGTTTTATCGATATAAAGGCTTATTTTATTAGGTTCCACCTAGCTGTACGCGCTCACCACCACACAAGCACAAAAGCGCCACCCCACCGCCACGAAGCGCTCTCGCTGAACAACCAATCAGCGCTGAAATCTGGCGCTGGGGTGGCGGACCAAGCCTCTACAAGCCGCGCGCACCGAGCAGCCAGGCAACACCTCGTATCACTCACGTACGTTTAGCTGAGTCTCAACTGCTTCATAAGCGCCACCCCGAGTCCTCTAACCAGAGGGCTGGCTCGCTTCAGTGAGGCCGCTACTAGCCCTATATAACGAGCTGCGCGCTATGCGCAGTTCAGTTCGCACAGCTCACTCAGTGCGCTCGCAGGAACCCTGATATTCACACAAGTCTTCCTCCTGCGAGCCTCGTCACTGCAACGGCTCACACAAGCCTTCCAGCGAGCCTCCTCTCACAGCAGCTCACACAAGACTTCTCCCTGCGACTCTCCGCGCAGTGACTCCGACATTCACTAGTCTCGGTTGCTCAGCAAGCAGTAGCCTCGGCCTCCATCGCCACCTCGACGGCACCGCTACGCCACGGCACGCACAACGCGCCTTACCGACAACCGTCGGTCCTCCAAGTCGTCCTTGGGTACTATACTACCTGCCTGTAAACATTTACCTCATGTGCCATACTGTCGGCGATCTTCTCGATAATACGGCCTTTATTCCAGTTGTGTATTACTTATCCTGTCGGGTTCGTTGCACCTCAGGCACTCACTTCGGGCATAGATACCACAAAGTCTAAAGATATTTACATAGTCTGCCCGGAGTGTAAAGCAGCCTGAGGGAGAACACTACATGTTTACCTAATTTGATGCCCAGGAACTTACATGAGTCAGTTTCTTTGATTTCACCTTCGCCAATTTTAATTCACGAGAGAGATATATTTTTCTTGCATGAGAATTTAATATATTTTGTTTTATCGATATAAAGGCTTATTTTATTAGCTTTAAGCCAAAATGAAATCTTTTGCAGCTCGTTATTTATACTCTCCGCAATCAGAGCGGAACTTTGGTTAGGAAGGACCGTAGAAAAGCGTACTGTCATCGGCAAAAAGTATGAATTTGAAAAATGATGTAGATTTAATAGTATCATTTATTAAAATTAGAGATAGGAGAGACCCAAGGACGGATCCTTGTGGCGCTCCATGGCTAATTGTCTGTGGGTCTGATTTTGTATCGTCAATGACAACGTATTGCTTCCGATTTGTTAGGTATGATCTGAACCAATCATGGGCAACCCCACGAAAGCCATAACAGTGTAGTTTCGAGAGTAATATGTTATTGACCACACAATCGAATGCTTTTCGAAAGTCAAGAAATACAGAGAAGACAGGCTTTCCTACATCTATATTAGTGTAAAGCTATTGTAAATCATTTAATATAGCCTGTTTAATATAAGTTGTCTGTTGTTGATTGTTTAGAGCGAAAACCAAACTGTTCATCGTACAGAAATTATTTTTGTTCAAAACTGGAGTGCACTTTTTATGCATAATTTTGTCGAATACTTTGCTAGTAATTGGTAGCTCAGAGATAGGTCTATAATTGTTTACACAGGTTTTTCCCCACTTTTATAAATAGGGGTTACTCTAGCAACTTAGGGGAGTTCGGGAAAGTGCCTAGGAAGAGAGACTGGTTAATAATATTGGATATGAGCAGGGCTACAATATCAGCAATAACTTCGAGTACTTTAGTCGAAAACGTTTGTAATCCACTCGATTTATTTTTCTTTAGGTTGTTTATGCACACAATTACATCAGAAGAGTTGGTAGGCGTAAAGAAAAAAAAGTTGTGTTCTCGAATATGATCCATGTATTCCAGGTAATCAGCTGGTTCACTTTGAATGCCATCAGGTATAGTTTTTCCCTACATTTACGAAGAAATTGTTAAAAAAAATGAGCAATAACTTTCTTTTCCTGGTATTTTACATTTTCTTGAACAACAGATTCAATTTTTTTCTTATCGGCGTTGTTCGGTTTACGGCAAGAATTAGAATGCATTGGTATTTTCTTTTTCAGCTAGAGCATCTCCATATTTTAGAGGGGTATTCAAAAATATTGGTATTGGTACTAAGACAACACCTACAACCCCACCTTCCTATCTAAATATATCTTCAACGAGATATGTTCATGTAGCGATATTTGACTAGTGGCTTCTTCTGCTCCTATTTCACTAGATCCTGCTCAAGTTCCACATTTCCTTTTATGTATCAGGTCCTACCATAAGTCCAGGCCGTTTTCATGTGGTAACGAGTTTGAACTTGTTTACAGAGAAAAATATAAATTGTTGTGATCTATTTTGCAAGGTAACCAGTTCACTACAGTCTTCATACACTTTGTGAAGTGAAATACTTTTGGATATGTAATAATTTTTTAATAAGGAGCCATCCACCTGCCCCTGTCCACCTTTGCATTCTCGCCAACTGCACACATTTTTTGGATGGGTTTGTTACCGGAGACGAAAAGTGGATTATGTACAACAATATTAAACGATAACATCAATAGTTCGGTCGACATGTAAGCCACAATCACAATTAAATACAGGATATCATCCTAAAAATGTTACGCTGTTGTTTTCTTAGAGAATGAAAGGCATCATTCATTATGAGCTTCTTCAAAACAACCAATCAGATCTGCAGAACTGCACTGTCAGCAGTTTCAAAGTTTTAATAACGCTTTAAAAAAGCGAACACTTTGGTGAACCAAAAAAGCGCCATCCTTTCGCACAACATTGCGGGACACAATAGGAATGAGGGAAACATTGATGTATCCACCCTATTTTCCAGACATTGCTCTTTCCTACATCTACATTTTAGGAGTCTAGACAATCAGTTAAGGGGAAAACTTTGCAAGACAAAAATACCGAAAATGAACAGGTCTTTTTGGATTGAAAAACCAACGACTTCTATGAACGAGGAATTAAAATATTTGTTAGTAGGTGGTCAGAAGTTGTTAACAATGGAGAAAATATTTTGCTGAATAAATGAACATTACTTGATATGCTTTTACTCTCCTTATCGTACTAGTAGAAAAGGGTAAGAACTCATAGTGCGACCTGATATCTCGTGAAACTCATAACTCCGTTCAACTACGTTTTGTTCCTGATTAGCCTAAAAGATCTTTGTCTTGATTATGGAGTCATATAAGTTAGTTCAATTTACTTTTTGTTCATTCGATTTGTTCGACTGGTGAGCGTTCCACCTCTCAAAACCAATACTCTACTAATATGAACTTCCAAATAAACATGTGTCACGTACGAGCACCAGTTATTTAACCAGTTATTTAACCAGCGTCAGAACAGTTCCAAGTAAGAAGCGGAAGACAATTACACCACACTAGCAAAAACACTGAATGTTTTGCGGCCTTCTCTCCACTTCAAATATATGTTTTTGAATTATTAGTAATCTTCGTCCCAAAGCAACAGAGAAAAATTTTAAATTCCCACGAGAAATTGAGTTTTGAAAAGTGATGTCTAAGCACTGTTGGTTACATTTCCTTGACGTACTTCCTTTAAAATGAAAATTTATACGGTCTCAAACAGCCGTCATTTCCTCATACTATTCAAAGCCTAATAAATACTCATTCTGGCGTCATGTCTCTTTTCTTAATCCTAACTAAAACCATATTTGTTAGGCTAAGTTCAAGTTTAGAACCCTCTTCTGATCTTCAAAAGGGAGACGAAGTCTTTTAACAACGCACAAAGAATTAGTATATATTTCTTTCACTACTGTCAGCATTCATATCCTAATTTTGCACATGTGGGAGATTTTAAATATTTGATTAGTTTGCAACTCGCTAACCGCAACAAAGCTATCTCCGACAGAAAAAGGATGAAGGCAGTTCGAAAAGGAATACGGAGAAAAGAAATCCAGCCCCAGGGCTTGTTCCTACACCTTGCACTTGAGAATAGCAACATTACAAAATTGAAATTTGTAGATGGAAATAGTGCGTGCTGAAAGAAAAGACGGCAGTAAATCGAAAAATAGCTTAAAGTAGAACAAAACCTTTTATTTCCACAATGAGAAGTCTTCCCTATCAGCTCGGAAACTCGTATCTTCATCATTGGAACGCTCATTACAGTACGGTAATGTCGCGGGGGTAACGTCGGAATAAAAAAACAAACCACATTCGGCTGTATATTATAGAAATAAATCTATTTAACACATTTGTTTCTTTCACTGCATAGACAATTCTAATAACAAATGTAACGGGGTCTTCACCCCGTCTTCTGTCATTTCCTGCAGCTACGCAACGTCGACTACCGCTGTTTCCTCCGAGGCAACCACCTAATTCAGTTTCACACTCGTACCACAAAAAATTTCACTTGTCCAATCAGGAATATACCCATTTTTCCCGGCAAGATAGCATCACTACATCGTTTAGGACTGTTTTCTTTGTTAAATTTGCATTTCAAATATTTCAGTTTCCGCCCATAGTCTTTTTCAAAATTTAATTAGGTTTGAGATGAATAACAGAAAACTGAATTAGAAAACTGACTAAACATTCTTTTGCCAAACACGCCATAAATTTCCGACTCGTCAATATTTCTAACAGTAATAAAGTATGTAAGACAGAAATTATTATTCGTATAATTGATTAGACGGAAATAACTTTCTCATAAGGACTAAACTAGAACTTTTTGGTAAATTATCAGTCAATTTAATTTTAGTTCATTTTTCAAAGCAATGTTACTTAGACTAATTCTTTAATCAATACCCTTAATGCATTTCCAAAACCGAAAGCATATATGATTTTTTCATGACCAACAGAATAGAAAGTACCTTTAAACAGAAACTTTTCTTAATTTCTCAATTTAGTATTGGTGGGTTTGAGGACAATTATGAAAGTAAAACAAACGAGAAAGGTATTCATGGCAAGCAAAATATCAATTTTTACTAAAGACAGATATAAATTTTCAACATAGAACAGAAATATGAAGGAACTATAACTGGATGCCAACAGTAACATTACTGTAAACCGAAGTTTCTAGTTTTATTTTCAAATCAAGCTAGCGGTTTACTTCCAAGATATCCAATTTCAAGAGCAGGCGCGTGAAGAGAAATAAGAAAATTACAAGAAGAAGCATACTTTACATAAGCTGGTAAAAGAACATAAAATGCACAAAAAACACAACGTTATCTCAAAGTTCCCTTTATTGAGGTATCCCTCATAAATACGTTACTTCTATTAAATTTAGGATAACACAATCCGCGTACGTCTAGATCTTTTCAATTTTAGGCTTCTCGAGTCACTCTCCATTGCTGACCAGCATTACATGCCACTATTAATGAGAAAGCAGCAAACATGTTTTAGGGGAACAAAGAAATATAGATTAAACTATTTAAGCTGAGAATATGTTTAATTGGCATTATCTTCATAAAGAGCTCAAGTGAAATCTTTCATTGCACAATCCTTCCAATGTCTTCTGTTCAAATGAGACATAGCAGATCCATCCCAATGCCACAACACCCAGTGTTGCACAATAGTTGAAGTTATGCAGCCAGTTCTTACCAGGGATTGACACTAAATTTACGGTCATGATACCTTATAAGAATTCCAAAACGAATAATAAATTCATTGAAGTCGTCAGATATATCGAGGTGCGGGTGCTCAAAACCACGGGGTTGGTAGGCAGCGACCTCTTTTACACAAGTGGTCTGGACATAATGACACAGGCGCAAGATAAATAACAAGTTTTCACGTTCGGTGGTATACAAGTGAAACGTCAGCGAACATAGCTGCGAGTTGATGTTTAGTTTCTCAAGCATCGCCAGAAAGAAGGATTCCATAGGAAGAGTCAAGTCAGTCACATTCGGACATTTTTTCAGGACAGCACTTACAAACAGTGCGAATGTATGAATAGCTTGAAGAGGAGCCAGTTTGTCCAAGATAATGACAGAAATTTTTTTCACCCTGAGGAAACTCTTGATTATGACACTTTTATCACAGAAAGGATGCCGATGCGAACACATGAGTGTAAGGGTAGTTATATTGGTGAAACAGTTGAGCAATGCCACCATTTTTTCATGGGAAATAGCTAGGGAATTGTCTATTAGGCATAGCTCTTTGATATTACGACCGTATTTCTTACAAACACCAATAACAGTTTTTAAACACGGTTCACAGTTTTTCTGAACTACGCAAATTTTCAAGTTTACAAGTTTATTGCACTTCTCGAGAATAGCTTGGAGCTTTAAATGCGCATGGTGCTGATCAATACACACGCTGGACTCGCCAATTATGAGCAAGAGACTTTCCAAGTTAATCCACTTAGCAAGGACTTCGTCAACGTAAGAAAATCTAAGGTCTTCAAAACGCAACTCGCAGTGTCCTTGCTGATGGCAGGGATTGAGGTTGATGGCGGGGCAGAGACAAGCGTCAAAAATGCTCACAGGAGACGTATCGCTATTAAGGAATTCCCATTCGAAATGGCACTCGCAATAATAGAATATCAACATTCTAAAGCAAGGCAGGCAGACGGGAAAACGAAATGGAAGGGCTAGGTACTTCAGCTTCGGAAAAGACAATGGCACGAGTTCTCCTTCACTAAACTGCTTCATGACTGTGCTCAATGGAGTGCCACGAAAAAACGTACGGCACAAGTCGTCGTTCTTGGCTACTGTGGAATGCAATTTGGGCAGAGAGAGCACTTCCAAATTCTTGGCGCGGTCACGAATGACCCGGAGAGATGACAGCTTATCAAATACATCAGCTTTCAACTCAATTAAGTTGGGTAGCATGGGTAAGCAGAGGTCGAGCACATCGTAACACAAACAGTACTGGTAAGATGCTAGAGTTTTGATTCCTGGAAACTTTTTCTTCCAAAGACCTAGCAGCACAAGGAGGTAAACGTGCTCTTTCTGTATTACTAATGAGTCACATAGAAAAAGCTGAAACAAAAAATCGATGTCAACAGAGGTGTGTAGTTCAGCACGCATCGCGACGTGGCGGCGTAGGAGACTCAGCACATCAGCTGGAAGTGTTTTCACTGCGTTGCAGAAGTACGCCATCATGAGGTCCTGTAACACAGAACATGGTCTATGAATTGAAAACCTCGAAGAATTTGATTTCCCAAGACACCAGAGAAAACAAATGACCTGAACTTCAATACATTTGATATAGTGACCTCGTAATTACGTACATCCTCAACCCAGGTTCGTAGACAATAATTAAGCGTAGCAATCCCTTCCTTTAAGTAGCGTCAATTTACAATTGAGACTTAAAAAATATAAAATTAACTTCAGCATTCAGTGCATCTTGTGAGTCATTAACAATGCAAGAGCGATTCCAATGTAATTGACACCGTCCAAGCAATACTTGCCGGCGTGGATACGGCTTCACTTGCTGATAAGCGAAAGAAAGCTAGTGGAATGATCACAATTTTCATAACGTTAATGGGAAGTGACAAAAATGAGTGAGTCGAACGGATAGTCATAATTTCGCATTTCCAGCAAATTTCCCTTCCCTTCACTCCCTTTCCTCGTATCATCGGAAGTTAACATCTTCCCACTTGCAGCGATAGCGTCTTCTGTTCTAAATACGACCATGTCGAACTTAAAAAACAGTGGATAATTTGACACGTTGCTCCCCGCTTTGTCATGTGCAGTGAAGCCAAGCAATAACCAAAAGGTTCACTGAATGTATGCAAACTTGACTCCCTATATTCTTTCCACATCTTGGAATCAGACTCACATGAGTAAATATAAATGAAATCTAAACCTTTTCACTAATGAACAGTGGGTCGCTTTAAAAGAAAGAGCAACACAGAAGATTAGATGTTAGTTGACGCCTCCCTCACCACTAAAAAAAAAAGGGGTTCCAAAGAGAAGAAGGAAGGAGGCACCATTCAGTATGTAGAATAAGGGAACGCGGAATCTATGCCGAAGGGGCATAGGAACGGTTAGTTGGGAAAGAGGTTCATGAAAAAAAGTAAAACTTGAAGAAGAAAGTAGTAAGTGCTGAAAAATAGGACAGCAGTGAACCGAAAAAGGTGTTTCTTAACATAAAAACAAACATTTTATTTCCACAAAAAGAAGGCCTACCTAACTCTCAGCTCGGGCCATCCATTTTCCCGCTGGGAGTGCTAATTCCCATAGATACAATAGTTGACCCTCCCTGAGGGGAGCAACACTGAAGATATTCAAGCTCAACCATCCCTAAAGTCTATGAAAACAATTCGATTTTACACTGAAAGCTACACCGAGACATGGCAAGAGGTATGTTAGCAGTGGAAGTCATCCAAAGGGCAGCTGGCAACTCACGAAACAAGTGGATGTGCGACGTAAAATTTTCTTATCCATCCGTGATACAAACATCTCACAACTGCTTCTCAGATCCTTGGAGCGATGGAAACCACTGTAAAAAATATGAAATATGTGAAAAGCTATTTCATTTAGCAAGACATTTCTCAAATTAAAAATCAACTTTTTTGTACTTTTCAGAGTAAACTGGGAAATGGCTTTTCAGCATGAGCAATTTTTTCTGTAATTTGTTGAAAAACACGATTCCTGAGACACACGACACAATTTTTAACCACCAACGGTTGTCAACAGAAGCGTAAACCACAGAACAGGGTTGCAGAGTGGGAGGAATAAATTTGCGACTCTAAATAACTTCATAAATTAAAATGAATAAATTTAATAAATTTGCCACTCTGCCCCGTAGTTTAAGCTTCTGTTGAAAGTTTTGTTGCCAAAACTCGTATTTCATTTATATTACCGGAGAAATCACTTCCGTCGAAAAAATTATTTCTCTTTTACTATGAGAAATTCACCTATTCAATATTAATAAGATGAATATTTTATTTTCAAATGGTTGCAGGTGTTGTAACCTCTATAAATGGTTTTTATTTTCTTTATCTACGAACAACTTTTAAATCGGCAACAGAATGTTAAAAATCTAGTTTTACCATTATATATATACATATCTAATCTTCCCATACCATAAAATCTCCTATAATCAACACTGTATAATGAATTGCCAGGTGTCTTCATAAATTTATACACATACTTTTTTAAGCGTAATTTCTTCTATGTTATAAAAATGGGAAACATAGATACCATTCATATTAAATAAAAAACTGGTATCTGCTCCCTTTGTTTATAAGTAAAAAATATAGCTTGAAAATTGAATCTTAAGGAAAGGCAGCTTATCGCGATGAAAATGATGTAACAAATCTTTCCAAAACTTCCTAGCTAATACTAATCAATTAAATAACAATACACAATTGTTGCTCGCTTGGTCGTTGCGTGTGTCTGTAACGTTCTCGAGGATGCCTAAGGACAATGTCTCCCATATTATGAGATCATGAGTGATATTGGGATTATTGCTGCAATAGAAAACTAACCTAATTCACAAGCATGGGAAGTTGAGACTTTGTCTTATAGAGCTCTCATCTCTTTATCTTACAAGTGCGTTAAACCAAAACACTTTCTCTAAAATACTCCCCCATTTGCTCCTTAACCCTTTACGCCCGAGTGTGACGAATTCGTCACACAAGAAGTACGAGCTTCTCACGTAGTAAATTACAAACAGAGCTTCTTGCAAACGAATGTGCAGACGCAGGTACATGTCCTCTCCAGGCTGAGTAGTGTGTTGTGTCAGTTTTGCGCGCGCTACCTCAGTTGATAAACAAACTTTGCGAGGGGGTGACGTGTGGTTCGCACCGCTCCTATTGGCTATATAAAAAAACGTTATGGATGAAATCTCAGGTAAGTTTCATGCGTGTAAAAATTTTTGAATGTTAAGTAGCGTCTGTACAATACGTTTATCAAAGGAAAATGGAATTTAAAGAGTTAGAAAGAATAAAATATTGAGTTACATCAGTGTGACGATTTCGTCACATCAGGGACACAAAGCATGTTTTGTTGCTACCGTGTTTGCATCGCAAGCGAAGAATGTTGGCAAACCTTCCTCTTTTATAATGCCAGTACCGTCTTAGATGCTAGTCCAATTTAATATATAGGTTATTTACTCCTTGGTAAAGATGAAAATATAATTAAAAATTACAATAAAATGAAATAATGGGACTTCATGAAAAGAGTGATTGAGTACTACTGTTCATTTATATAAATTGACGTTATGTTCTATTATACGAGCGTTTGTTTTTTACAGGATCATTTTTCTCACCAAGATTATTCTATGGCAACAAGAACAACCGTGATAGAAAAGTTATTTTTGCGAGTGATAAATTGAAGAATTAGATGAAGATGACGTTGTAGATCCTGACTAAATTATTGCTGAATCCGACAAGGACGCGGAAAAAAGTACGTTGCTAATCAGTGTTTAGAGAAATATTTGTAATAAATGCCTTCATAAAAATGTATTTTCTTGACAAATTGCCAATTTTCTATTCTAACTTCACGTTAGATACGCTGTAATGCGTTGTATTTTATTTCAGATTTGAACAGGCAATTGACGTCGACGATCCATCAGAAATTATCGAAAATTCAGCAGTTGGGATTGAGATCACAGCATCTGCTTTTAGAGAAAGCAGACCACAACCGCGCACTCGTCGGCGCCAGTAATTACATCATAAACGATGGCTCTGTAAGGACCTGACATAATGGATAACGAAGATATTCTTTTCCCTGCAATATTACAAGCAATTATTATCAGATTTCACTGATCCAGTAGTTCGTGAAATCAAAAATTGAAAATAACCTCAACAAACCTCTGAATGTGACCAACTAAGAGCTGAAACAGTGATTTGGGCTTGCATGTTACATCGTTTTGAGTCTAAGAGCAAGACCACTATTGGAGCGTTATTGTCTGACATTGGGGAGGACATTGCACCCAGAATTGCTGAAACGAGAAACAAATGCAAGAAAGAGCACTGCATTGGAAGAACTATTTACTATAAGAAATGTAATGCAAGCCTATGTCTCATTGCTAAATCAAACAGGTTTGAATCTTATCATGAGTAGTATGAGAAAAAAATTGTAGGTAAAATGTACCAATGTTTGTTACTATGCTTGTACCCAGTAGTGCAGCCAGGGAGGGGGGCCACTGGGGCCACTGGGGCCATAGTCCCCCCCCCCCACCCCCAAATTTTGAGTTGGTAGCCAGTTTCAGTTTCTCTTTAAGTAAAACAATAAAAACAATAAATAAGATTGCTGATAATTGATGGCTGCCGCTCATCCCCCTTCCCTATCCCCGAAATTATATGTCGGGGATCCTGCATCCCCCCCTTCCCCGAAATTTTTGCCTGAGGATGTGTTTTAAGATTTACAGTAAATAAAGTGATAGCAACGTGTGAAATAGGTCAAAAATACTATTCAATAAAGAATTTGAAGTTATTTCCTTGTATAACTTATGAACCTTAGCTCGCGGATGTGACGAATTCGTCACAAAAATTTTTTTTTTCAAAAAAATAATTTTGGGCAATTTCAATGCATCATGTGCTTCCAGTACACCTTTCTGTCATAAATAGAACAAAAATTATTTTTTTAGATGCTTGAAAGATAATTCAGGGCGTAAAGGGTTAAACACTTAACTACGAACTTTTCTAGAGTCAATACTCGCTTGTGGGATATATCAGTTGTGTAGGAAGTGTAGGAGGTCAGGTACATCCAGTGAAAAATGAGACTCATACGTTCACTCGTTTGCCCGTTACAGGGGTTTGAAAAATGGGGAGAGGGGAGGGAGAAGGGGTATTTTATCATGTTACACCTCCCCCATGGCTCTTTCTTCTTTCTGTGTGACGTTGCTATGTCATCTTCTATGTCTCTCTATTACTTTAAAATTATTTCAAGGGTCCTAGCTGAACCCATTAACATTAACAAAGAAAAATTGAGATTGTTTATGTTTACCTATTTTGCCATTTTTTAGAGGATCAGAATGTGGGGTTTCAAAATGCTTTTTCTCCTAGTTTTTGAGCTACAGTAATGATTTTGGTATCATTGGATGGGGAAAAACAAGGGCATTCCAAAAAATTAAACGGTTTTTTGCAATAAATTTATGTTCAAAAGTTATGTCATAAAGTTGCATTTTTTTTATGACAGATTTTGTTAAAAATTTTTTCAACTAAAAAATTGGGAAAAACCATTCGAGTTTTTGGAATGTCCACGTCTTTCTGCATGCAATGATACCAAAATCATTATTTTAGCTCAAAACTGTCGGACAAGAAGCATTTTGAAATCCCACTAAAATATAGTTTTCTTCGATTCCCACTTTCTTTTCAGGAAAATCACAATTTTTCATGGAAGGTTATCGATTCTCAATCACATTTCCTATCAGTATACCAAATTTCATTGCTTTAGGTTCAATAATAAAGAAAAAGGTCCATTAGTGGGACGGTGTCCTTAATGACCGTTTCTGCGAGTTTCACACAGAGTTGCAGTTTCCGAGTCAAATTCACATGTTTTAGGGTGGAGTCGGAGTCGCTTTTCCAAATGTGGTGGAGTCAGAGTCGTTCATTCGGAAGTTGTGGAGTCGCTATTTTATGATGTCTTTGATTTTAATTTTTGCCAAAAATAATTAATGATGTTTAAAACCGAAAGTAAACAAAACAGAGTTGAAATACTTGACTGAAAAACTAAAAAATGAGCAATATTTTTATTGATAATTTTGTTCGAGGTTCAAAACAGTGTATTTATACCTATTACCTAATACGGTCATTGATATCTAGTCATAGTACGTTTGCATACATACATATGTGATACCTACGAGTGCAAAATAAAATTTTCATACGGAAGCAATAATGCATATTTTACAGTTACTAAGCCGAAATAAGTAATTGAAAGCATTGCAAATTCATTCTGTTTATCTCTGTTTCTCTCCCCTTTCAATCAATACATAGAATGTAGAAACTAGTAAATGTGTAGCAAGTTATTTGCAGAACAGCGCAGCTGGTGTAATACATTGTACTCACATAAAGAGTGGTAACCCTGTACGCTCTTACTATGTCAATATTTTATACCAGTGTTTCCTTAAAATATTTTCTAGTCATTCTTTTGGTTACGCTTTGGTGTATTGATTGACGAAACTCAGAGTAATGTGATCATATATATTTCTAGTCTTAAGGTTATGCTATATTGATAATGACTAGTCTTCACCATAACCTGAAGCTATGGTCTAATACATAAGGATTTTTAGTTTTCAGGTTACGTAATCGCTATTGGTAATGAAAATTTGATTAGTTCATTTTCATGTAAATAACTGGAATATTAGTTGATTTATACAGCTTTATGTAGTACCTATGTATTTCAAATTGATTTCTTTGTTCTGTTTACTTCCTTGTTTTTAGGTCAAGTTAACATGTACTAATAATGAAAATTTCTGCTCATTTGTTAAAGTTATTCTTTGAATTTTGTTTGGTTCATTTCAATCATTCCATATTGTACTCAACCATTTCGTTTTCATGTTCAATTTTTAACATCTGATCACTCTTCAGTTTCTAAGTAAGCATCCACTGAAATGGAGTTTTTATAATTATATTTTTAAAATTTTAAAAACTGGAAAGGTATCTGTTTCTCGACATTATATGAATTACTTTTTCTCAAGAAAGTATTGGAAATTTTGGAAGGAAATCAATATCGGTATTGGAACATATGAAAAAATAAAATAAATGCAAACAAGCTGCAGTGAAAATAATATCACAACACTAGTGAAAACTTCACTTAGTCACACACATATTGTAGTTGAAACAATGCCCTGTCTCAGCTGCAATGATTATTGCATTCATGCGATAGTACAAATTTTTCGCTGAAACGTTCCAAATTTCACCAAAAATACAAAATGTAAAGAACTTGAGCGTTTATTAAAATAAGTGTCATATACACAGTAAAAAGTCAGACACAAATAAAGAAGCTACTTTTGACACAAAGAAGCCAAAGGTAGCTTTGATTCGTAAACGAAACGTTCCAAAAACTTCAGGCCTCTGCGACGAGAGCGGAATTTTGACCAATTATAGCCGATATATAAAACAGTGTTGAGCAATAATATGAAACCTTTTCTAAATTGTTTTTTTTCATAGTGTAGATACAGAAAAGAAAAGGCAGTGTGTAAATCTTGCCAACCTTATCTACATATATAACATAATTTTTCTATTTTGAGCACAGTTATTGAATCAACTATTGTAATTTTGTTGAATTGGTGCATACTTTGTAATAAAAAACTGTTGATGCTTATCTATGCTTTTTAATGTCAGCACTGCCTACTTTTCAAATTCAGAAGACACATATCAGTAATATACAGTGGCTGCAAAAAAGAACACATTTTTGCTGCAATAAAAATGTACCCATGCAAAACCACGTGTACATTTCCATTGCGTTCCTGCCATAGGAATAATGGGAGGAGCTAGGGAGTGAAGTAGCACCCACATGATGACTGACTTCATGCTTCCCTGCCACAGCAAGCATGAGTGAGCTGCAAAAGCTCAGTGAGGGAAGATCAAATTGCAGTTCTGGTTGTAAAAATATCAAAAACCTGTTTCAGTCGGTCAGAACTATCAAGACTACACCTTCCAGATTTCAAATTTATTCAAGTCAAGTTCAATTCAATCTAAGTCAAGTTCAATTCAATCTAAGTCAAGTTCAATTCAATCTAAGTCAAGTTCAATTCAATCTAAGTCAAGTTCAATTTAATCTAAGTCAAGTTCAGTTTAATCTAACTCAAGTTCAATTTAATCTAACTCAAGTTCAATTTAATCTAACTCAAGTTCATTTTTATCTAACTCAAGTTCAATTTGATTCAAGTCGAATTCAAATTAATCCAACCTCAAGTTGAGTGGAGAATTGATGAAATCACTCGTTAATTTGAGCGTTTTTTGTGTTGGATATGTTTTTATTGGATGTGATGAGCAGGACAATCACTTTTCCTTTCAGCAAGGAATACATAAAATATCCACTGGTGGTGCAATCTAAAGGCAAACTGTCAAAATGTGCTAAGAATCTATCGTCAGGAGGCAGAGTGGGATACGGATCTTTGACCGGCATGAAAGATACAAATCAATTATAAAAACTTGGTATTGTATCACTCATTAAATTTATTTTAAAATTTTACATTAATGGTAGTATACATTCATTCAAATATTTATGTTTAAAAGGTAATTTTCTCTTACACATACACAGACTAGTAGCAAGGAATTATTTACACTCAAATAGAGATTTAAATGCATGAAATTTCAATTCATCACATGTATGAAATCATATATAAATGCAACTACAGAAGATTATCATTGGAAGGTATGTAGATTTAATACTTAAAAGTAATATAGCAATGAAGTGCGTTTTCCGTCGTTGCAACAATTTTTGTAATAACAAGTTACAATTTATTTTAGAGACATAGATGATACATATGCTATGGCCTAAATAGGCCATAGCATAGAAGGGATGACAAAATTTTTATGGCTAATTAGAGATGTGACTGAAAAAAATCATGCCGTTTTTTTTTAAAAAACATGATTTTTTTTACAAAAAAAACTGTGGCCAAAAAAAACATGGATATTTTTTTTTTAATATTTTGTCTGAAAATAACTCAGCAAGAAAAAGAACCACATTACATTATTTGTATTCATGTCAAATTACAAAATAAAACAGCATACTTCTTAATTGTTGGTTTTCTATGGTTTCATGAAAGTTTTCATTTTCTGAGGTTTCATGTTTTGATATTTCATTTATTTTACAATACATGTGAATGACCTTCAACTCCCAAAATGGTGTGTTATAATAACATATCTTTACTTATGGTCATTGATAGAGATGTGACTATAAAACCATGCTTTTTTTTAAAAAAAAGCATGTTATTGATACAAAAATTATGAATAAAAAATATGGATATTTATATATTTATGTGACCTTAAAAATTCAATGCTGTTTTTCTAAAACATTGTTTTTTAACAGAAAAATCTTGACTAAAAATCATGGCTATTATATTTTATGGGACCAAAATAAATATTTTTATTTCAAAACATTTAAAAAAAATCATGAATAAAAAAACACGGATGTAAATATCAGGAAAGTTATTTTTCTTTAATCGAATTGTCTTTAAAAACTTTTAAACAAAGAATGCTGTTAATATTGAAATCATGTTTATTAGAACTGTACTAGGTCTTAGAATAAAATATCTACAAAGAATCTATTCACTCCACAAAACCTTTCGGAGACCAGCTTCATCTTCAGTCATTCAGTAAAATTTGGTGAAATGGACAATGAATTTTCACTGTTCCTTTGAAAAACATTTGACTGAATGACTTACTAAGGATGGAGCTAGTCTCCGAAAGGTTTTATAGAGTGAATAGATTCTTTGTGGATATTTTATTCTAAGACCTGGTACGGTTCTAATGGATATTAATATATCTTATGTGACCAAAAAATCCATGCTGTTTTTTGAAAGTTTTTGTTACAAAAAAGTCATGACTAAAAAACACGGATATTAATATACTTTATTTCACTATAAACAACCATGCTATTTTTTTGAAAAACATCTTTTTTACATAGAAATTTAAAAGCGAAGAAAACGCTAATAAAACCAGTCGTATTTACTCAAATTGAGAAAGAACAAAATCGAAAACATTTCGGAGTCCAGCTCCATCTTCAGTTCTGTAAAATACTAAGAATTCAAAAAACTGCAGAAAGTACAAACATTACAAAAAATACAAGCAATACAAATAAGTAAAACGAACACAATTGTATCAACAAAATGATGAATAAATGTCGAACTATGCCTAAAAACTAGCAAAAAAGTAACTGAAAAATATACACTATGAATTTACTATTTGAAGAGGATAGGAACTAAGCGTATTATTTAGGGAAGGTTTTTCTTTCAAAATATGAAGGGATTCTAAAATTCGTAAGTCAAATTCATTGGGAGCGCTATCAATGACTTTAAAATCTTCCTCACAAACTACTATATTGCACTGTTCGGCATGGTTGCGTACGGCTGAATGAGGAGGATGTGCAAGTAAGTTCCTAGTACGGTGGCTCCTACCGCGGTGTTCTGCTATTCTTGTGTAAATACT
Source organism: Morinoia aosen (assembly GCA_030386875.1). NCBI lineage: Eukaryota > Metazoa > Arthropoda > Malacostraca > Amphipoda > Talitridae > Morinoia > Morinoia aosen. The sequence continues at coordinate 1,400,882 of CM059568.1, read as the reverse complement.
GCGTGACGTCATCCCGACGTACGCCGATGTGCACTGCACACAACTATATTTATAATATAGTTGTGTGCTATATTTATAATATAGTTATATTTATAATATAGTTGTGAGCAGTGCACATCGGCGTACGTCGGGATGACGTCACGCAGTATTTGCACAAGATTAGCAGAACACCGCGGTAGGAGCCACCGTACTGGGAACTTACTTGCACATCCTCCTCATTCAGCCGTACGCAACCATGCCAAACAGTGCAATATAGTAGTTCGTGAGGAAGACTATAAAGTCATTGATAGCGCTCCCAATGAATTTGACTTACGAATTTTAGAATCCCTTCATATTTTGAAAGAAAAACCTTCCCTAAATAATACGTTTAGTTCCTATCCCCTTCAAATAGTAAATTCATAGTGTTTATTTTTTTGTTACTTTTTTGCTAGCTTTTAGGCATAGTTCAACATTTATTCATCATTTTGTTGATACAATTGTGTTCGTTTTACTTTTTTGTATTGCTGGTATTTTTTTTAATGTTTGTACTTTTTGCACTTTTTTGAATTCTTTGTAGTTTACAGAACTGAAGATGGAGCTGGACTCCGAAACGTTTTCGATTTTGTTTTTTCTCAATTTGAGTAAATATGACTAGTTTTATTAGCGTTTTCTTCGCATTTAAATTTCTATTTGCATTGCAATTCAAGCGAAGTGATAATTTTTTATTTTTTTTACAGAAAAATCATGATTAAAAAATGTGGATATTATTATATTTTATGTGCCAAAAAACCATGCTATTTATTTTTTTAATCATGTTTTCTTTACCAAAAAAATCATGACTAAAAAACATGGATATTAATGACTTTTTGAGAAAAAAACATGGTTTTTAAAATGTCATGTTTTTTTTGGTCAGATAAAATTTTATAACACTCATGTTTTTTGTAAAAAATCTTTTGTTCAAAAAGCATGGTTTTTTGGTCACATAAAATAAATTAATATCCATGTTTTTTTTACAGATTAGATTAGTCATTAGTTTTAGCTTCCCTACCCAGCAACAAATGCGATCCAAAGAGAGGAAGGAAGATTATGAAACAAGATCAAAGTTAAAGAAGACAGTAGAAGGTGCTGAAAAACAGTACAGCAGTGAACCGAAAAAAGGTGGCCCTCAACATAAAAAAAAACATTTTATTTCAACAAAAAGGAGGCCTACCTAACTCTCAGCTTGGGCCCTCACATTGTCCCCCTGGGAGCACTAGTTCCCATAGATACAATAATTGTATCCCCCTAAGGGAGTGTGTTTTTATTTTTTACAAAGAAGTCGAGACCAAAAAATGAATAATAAAAACTTTTTAATAAAAAAAACAATGATTTTTTTGGTAACATAAAATATGTTTATATCCATGATTTTATGACACGATTTTTTATGAAAAGTACATAAAATTAAACAGCATGGTTTTTTGGTTGCATAAAATATATTCATATCCAGGTTTTCTTACACATCATTGTTTGTAAAAAAACATATTTTTTAAAAAACAGCATGGGTTTATTAGGCCTCATAAATATATTCATGTTTTTTTAGTCATTTTTTAGTACATAAACATTTTTTTGGTCTCATAAATATATTATTCATGTTTTTTCAGTTATGATTTTTTATTAAAAAGATGTTTTTTTTTAAACTGCATAGGGCTTTTTAGGTCACATAAAATATATTGTTTTTTAGTCATGATTCTTTGTAAACAAAACAGCATGGTTATATTTGGTACCAGAAAATTTATTAATATTCATTTTTATTAGTCAGAATTTTTTGTAGGAAAAAAATGTTTTAAAAAAAACAGCATATTTTTTGTTCACCTAAAATATATTAATATCTATGGTTTTTAGTCATTTTTTTGTAATGAAAACATAAAAAAGAAACCATACAGTAAAAGTGGTGGCAGATAACCCACAATTACCTAGAGGAGTCTAAGAGGTACAGCAGGAGCCACAGAACTTACCACAGAACTTATATTGATGGAGTCAAAATTCAGAGCTTATTATCTCTGCAAAGTCTGATTTTTTTGGTCACATAATAATAAAATCAGAAATAGTAAAGATAGTAAGCTCTGAATTTTGACTCCATCAATATAAGTTCTGTGGCTCCTGCTGTTCCTCCTTAGACGCCTCTAGGTAATTGTGGGTTATCTGCCACCACTTTTACTGTATGGTTTCTTTTTGATGTTTTTATAACAATAAAATGACTAAAAAACATGGATATTAATATATTTTAGGTGTTCAAAAAAAAACCCAGACATATACTTAACAAAATTTAGGTGTGCAAAAAAAAACAAAAAAACAACAAAAAAATGCATAAAAAAGATGTTTTTTTTGCAAAAAAAAACGCAATCAAATAAAACCGTTTTTTTTTTGCATCACTATGGCTAATGTAGGAATGTATCAGTGCAGTAATGTACTCCTATAAATTGTATTCAAACGGAATCGTACACAAGTGTTCAGTGAATCACTTCGTAAAATTCTCCTAAAGATTAAATTTACATAACGTCCAATGGTAATCGTATGTAGTTGCATGTATACGATTTATTGTAAAAATGTGATAAAGCGGACTTTCACTCATGTAAACCTCTTAATGAGTGTAAACAAATCCTAGATACTATGTGTAACATAAAATTACTTTTGGAACATAAAAATTTGAATGGATGCATACTACCATTAATGAAGAATCTTAAAATAACTTAAATGAGTGGTACAATACTAAATTTTTATAACTGACTTGTCTCTTTTACACCAGTCATAGATCTGAATCACATTCCCACTTATGATGTTGGATGCTTTGCACATGTTACATCTTGTCTTTAGATTGAAACATAGGCGAAAGTTTTATGTATTCCTCGCTGAAAGGAAAAACGTTTGTCTCCCTCATCACATCCAAAAGATACATATTTAACACAAAAAATGCTGAAATTAATCAGTGATTATGTCACGATTAGATTAGTCAGTTTTAGCTTCCCTACCCGCAGTAACAAATGCTATCAAAAGAGAGGAAAGAGGAAGGCACCATTTAGTATGGTGTTGAGGAAACGCGGAATCTATGCAGAAAGGGCATAGAAACAGTAAGTTGGAAAGAATATTATGAAACAAGATCAAAGTTGAAGAAGACAGTAGACGGTGCTGAAAAACAGGACAGCAGTGAACCGAAAAAAGGTGATCCTTAACATAACAAAAACATTTTTCAACAAGAAGAAGGCCTACCTAACTCTCAGCTAGGCCCCTCACATTGTCCCCCAGGGAATGCTAATTTCCATAGATACAATATTGTATCCCCCTGAGGGGAGTCATTGTCAATTGACTTAGATTAAATTGATTAAAGCAAAAACTAGAATCGAAGACACCAAAAAATAGTGACTATGATCTCGACTCCACCACATTCGAATGAACGACTCCGACTCTGACTCTACTAGATTAGATTATTGGTTTAAGCCTCCCTATCAACAAATGAGATCTAAAGAGAGAAAAGAAGAAGGCACCATTTAGTATGAAGTTAAGGGAACGTGGAATCTATGCAGAAAGGGTATAGAAACAGTACGATGAGAAAGAAGTTCATGAAAGAAGATCAAAGTTGAAGAAGAAAGTAACAGGTGCGGAAAAAACAGGACAGCAGTGAACCGAAAAAAAGTTGGTCCGTAACAGAACAAAAACCTATGTTATTTTAACAAAAAAAGCCTACCTAACCTTTAACTCGGGCCCTCACATAGGCCCCCTTTGTGCACTAATTCCCATAGATACAATAGTTGTATCTCCCTGGGTGGACTCTGACTCTACTACATCCGAATGAACGACTTCAACTCCACCACTTCCGAATGAACAAATCCAACTCCACCACATCCGAATGAACAATTCCGACTCCAACACATCCTAATGAACAACTCCGACTCCAACACATCCTAATGAACAACTCCGACTCCAACACATACTAATGAACACCTCCAACTCCACCATATCTGAATGAACAAATCCAACTCCACCACATCTGAATGAACAAATCTGACTCCACCACATCCATCGAAGAATGAACAAATCCGACTCCACCACATCCAAATGAACGACTCTGACTTCACCACATCCGTTTGAACAACTCCGACTCCTCTCCATCTGAATGAACTCCGACTCTGCAACCTTGATACAGGGTGCAACATCTTATATCCTATCTCTTACACACTCAAATCAGTCATAATACAAGGATTGAACATAATGATGAAAATGACTTGGAAAACCTACAAAATATATCTTAATTTGGTGTAGGTCTACCTTTTGAGGCAACTTGTCTCAATTTTGCGAAGTATTCATTCAAACAAATGGTAAGTTGTTAGCAAAGGAATTTTGTATACTTTTCAATCAAAACATTTACCAGTTTTCTGCATAGACTATGGCAGTGAAATTTGACTACACACTTGAATCTTTAAAACCACTAACCATAAATGCTCAATAATATTGAAGTCTGGGAATTGTGCTGTCAGATGAGATGCTGAACTTCATTAGAACGTTCCTCATGTCATTCATTAACAATTCTTCTGTTATGGATTGGGGCATTATCTTAATGGATGGTGTTCTCTCCAGAAACAGTGCTTGAACCATAGGATGAACTTCGTCGCCTAAAATTCCTTAAAGTCTCGGCTATTAATTCTTCCATAAAGGGAAATTATTGGCCCTGGGGATTTGCCACAAACAGCACCCCAGGATCATAGAACTCCTACCATGTTTTACACTTGAGAGAAGGCAGTGGGAATTAAAAGCTTCTTTCTGCTGTCTCCCAACGTACACTCGGCCCGATGTCGTGAATAAGGATGATTCGTCAGAGAAACTCACATTTTCCTACTACTTGACGGAACAATTCTGGTGGTTTCTTCACCGCTCTATACACTTCAAGACATGTCGTTGAGAGCTGTTTTCTAATTACAGTTCTTCCGTAGAATACATATTTGTGCAGCTCAACGGTTTTTGTGGAAACTGGGTTTTGCAGTGTTCATTGAAGTCTGCAGTGATTTCAAGAGCCGTGATTTTGTGACCCTCTCCAACAGTTCAATTAAGAGTCTGACTGTCTTTCTCGACATCTTCGACTTTCGGCCAGATCTGTTCTTTCCTGAGGACGTTTTTCTTTCTCCTTCATAGGCAGTAATTATCCTGAGAGTATTAGCCTGAAGTAAAAAATTCCTACCTGAACTGGATCAGAAAACCTTTTGCAGCCGAGGTAGGCGCACATCTCGATATGAAGCTGTAAGAGGAACTTATTGAACTATCAAATGATGGGGGTATGAAAATGAGGTTTTTTGCCCTTCCATTGAAGGAGTTCTGGATCTACTCAAGAACTGATTATCATGCTCTGGCTGAGAAGACTCGGAAATACTTCTTGGCTTTTGCCACAACCTACTTTGCAAAAAAGAATTTCCCACATTGACAATACTTGAAACCAAGCCCAGAGCATGGGTGTTCAACAACATGCGTTGGGCACCAACTAACATCAAGCCCGCATTGATCCAACTTTGTACGAGCAATCAAGCCCATCCAACACACTTTAAAGAAATGTTTGATAAATTTTTTTTTAATTCTGCACTTTTTTATGACGGTATTTTCTTTGTTATCTTTGGTGTTAGTATATATATATATATATATATATATATATATAAGTAATCACCTATGGCTATGTCTAATAATTTAACTTTGAATTTAATTTAAAACAAGAATAATTTTGAGGATTATTTTAAATTTTTTTTATGTTTTTTTTTTTTTAGGAACATGCAAATAGTATATTTACTGCATTATAATTATCTAATGCATATCTTAGTATGGTAATTAAATGTCTGTGGGGTCATTGGCGTGGTAAAGTTCAAGAACCTCAGACGTATAGCACTTACGGTTTCCATTTTCCTCCGTCTTTTCTCATATCCTGTTCAACTTGCAGTTCTGTATTTTCCGTCTCCCCTTACTAAATCTTAGGTTTAAATCCCTCTCATACTTACGATGCCTATTTTGCCCCGGGACAGAGGTGTGCCATTGTATTCAGGTTATAACCTAATTTTTCTTTCAGATATCTGTAAAAAAGTTAGTCTACATATAACAAATAGCAAAAATGATACAAAAAACCATATCACGTTTTGACCTCAAAACATGTTAAAAAAATATTTTCCTAAAATGTTAGGTTTTCCAACATTTTCTTCAACTTCTGCATTTTCATTTCAAATAACCCTTTCATACCAAGTCAACTTATTTTTCAGTAATGTTAAATTTAGCCTAACTACAATAAAGGGTAAGGATAAAGAAGAATGAGAAAGGCGCCATTTAGTATGGCTTCAATGGACGTCACCCTCTGCAACCGTTGGCGCTCTGAGAGCGTCACCCTCCTGATTTGGAAGCCTTTTTTTCATGCCATAGATCATTTTTATAAACCGTTTGTGTTGGTTTCCTCATTTCCATATATTTATATTTTATGTGTAGATTTTTACGATAATAAAATGTTTACTAAATATTGGAATAAAGAACATACTGGGGAGAAAATTTTTTTCATTTCTTTTGTTTCACAATAATATTCAATTGAAGATAAGATTATTAGTTAGTTTAAGCCTCCCTATCTGCAACAAAGGGTATCCAAATAGAGGAAGGAAGAAGGCACCATTTAGTATGGAATTAAGGAAATGTGGAATCTATGCAGAAAGGGCACAGAAACAGAAAGCTAAGAAAGAAGACCATGAAACAAGAGAAAGTTGAAGAAGTAGTAGGTGCTGAAAAACAGTACAGCAGTGAACCGAAAAAAGATGGCCCATAACAAAACAAAAACCCATTCTATTTAACAAAAAGAAAGCCTACCTAACCTTTAGCTAAGGCCCAACATAGTACCCCTGGGAGCGCTAATTCTCATAGACACAATAGTCGTATCCCTCTGTGGGGAATATTCAATTGAAATAATATGAAAATGCAGTTGAAGACAAACATACACGAGAAATTCGGAACAATCAAATCAATTTTTTTGTAATATCTCAAGGATATATTATATTTCCAACATAGCTTGTATCTTAGCAATCGTACCTTATATTTTTCCGAAGGTGCTTTTGCTTTGGTACGCTCATTGTGAAGGCGTAATAATAATAAACACCCTAATATGCATGGTGAATGCTAAGCATATACTGAAATGATTTTCTTCCTACATTCTCACTAGCAGACAAAAGTTTATAGGTATTTTTGAAACGGACTCATAACGTAGCTGGATAATGCTTATATCGTTTTCTCTATATATAATTAGGCTTGCAGACTGTATGAAAGTAGCTTTCCAAGTTGAGAGAAATGGAGAGAAGTAAACGGAAAGTTATATATGCCACCGGAGACGCTGACATTGTTGCGGGGTGAGAATTTCCTATAATACATCATTGATCTTGCATAATAAGTCTTTAACTATTGGTGAAATAAAACTTTAGTGTTTGTTATAGTTTACTCAGAACCAGAATATGAGAAACAACTAATCCAGAGGCACAGCAAATAGAAGAAAATGTACAGACTGGTATGATAAGATGAGCCACGAGTAGGGAGCATAGGGAGCATGGACATGAGGTGTTGACTTGCTGGCTGAAAAGAATGAGTGCAACTTATAAGTACAAGAACCGCAAGTGACTCCTATGACCAGGCTTTACAAAAAGAATAAAACAAACAAACGTAAATTAAACAGAAATCAGAAGCAAATAAATCTCAAAATGCAAAGTAAATCGAAATAAATAAAAAATGCAAATTATATAAGTAAAACGAACATAAATAACAGAACTTCAATTCAAAATAAAGGAAATCAATCAAAACACACAACACACAATAGGAAAAAATAAAAAAAGCAAACCAAATCAGAAACCAAAACTGATGAACTGAAAATTCCAACCAGGCACATGCTAATTAAGTAGAAGAACCATTCAATTCACCTCCCAAGATGGTAGGACTCAAGCAAGCCAGGTCTTCCAGGCTTAAGATTAATTTATGCACAATAATAGTTTATAGCAGAGCAAGAATCTAGGCTGGAACAAACAAAAAGAAACACACAAATTAAGCATGCCAAGCAATGTTATCACAGAGCATACAAAAACCACAGCCGATAGTGCGTGATGAAAACCTTAGGAGGCCTCCCGGTAACAACATGATAAAGAACGAAGCATGTAAGCAAAAACTGTATTTCTAAAATAACATGTAAGTTGAGGAAGAATTTTATGAAAAGTATTACCTGCTGAAATACAGGACAGCAATGCCTGAACAAAGATGCAAACACCTCTTTATATCATATGTTTTTGTTTTTACAAAACAATTGCATATTTTATTTCAACAAAAGAAAGGCTTATCTAACCTTCAGCTTGCCACCTCACATTTTGTCCTTGAAAGGGTAACTTTAACATTTTATGAATAATGTGAGCGAGCATTTATTTTGAATGGAGACAACGATTTAGCAATCAGTTATTTCTGATATATTGTTAAATCATCTGTTCATATGATTTGGTTGGTGCTAGAGAGTAGTAATGGCAATGTTTTTCTTCTAATAGTAAAATTAAAAAATAATTTTCCAAGCTCTAATACCACACGAACAAAAGAAGTAACCGGAATCTTCATACAAAACATCAATGGGGATTCCCTAAGATTGATGAGAACCAATGCCAAAGACCTGCAGGAATTAAAGTGGACCATCAAAAATGTGGTACATCAGGACTTTTGATACTAGTTGTATGTAATGAGAAAGTTAATTTGTGCCCAGAGGAAAACTCTCATGGGTTCAAAAATGTCACCGAGAGATAAAACCCAAACAATTGAACATCTTTGGAATTTACGGCAAAAAAAGCTTCGAACAGGATCAAACACTTGAAGGACAGAATGACAGGCAAGCAGCAAAATTCAGACCAGCCATTTTAAAAAACTAGATTTAGCATAGCTTATTTGCAATTTGTAAATATTCTAGTCAACCCCTAAGCTTTTAGGCAATGCGATCAAGCAAACAAAAATTGGGCGATGAATAAAAAAGTCACACTCCTGCACGAATAATCAGTTCAGTTGATGCAGTTCTTTCAGATAATTGTAGTTTTTGATTTAGTTACGATTCCTTAACCCTTTACAGACGAATTAATGAATTCTCCAATAAAAAAACTATTTTTCGTGTTTTTGAATTATAGAAACATCCTCATCATGTAACACAAAAATTTGAGAGAAACTTAAATTTTATAAAAATTATATTGTAAGGACTAATTCGTCTCACTAGGAATCCCATGAGTGTAGTGTGCAGAGGACGAATGCGTCCGATGATACATGACAGTAAAATATAAACGAAATAAAGTCAAAAATATTTATTTTAATTTCTAAACAACAACAATGGTATTTTATTGATTCTGCCTTCATGAAGGAACAAAGTAGATTAAATCATTTATGGAGTAATTTTTTCCATTATCCTTATGAGAAATTCATGATATCCTCTGGAACAAGGACAAGATTTGTCTTTGGAGAACACCAGAGAAGAAAAAATCATCACCTTATATATCCTTTACCCAACCCCAAAATAAAAATTACCGATATCCTTTGACGAAGAAGACTACGTTATTAGTCTATGAGTAATGCCCCTATAACATCTCGTAAATTATCCGTTATCATTTGATGAAAGTCAGATTTCCTTTGAAGGAGCATAATAAAATATAACAAAAGAACGATATTTGATTTCTTAATTTATCCGTTTTCAGTACGTGAGAATCACATGTTGCTTCAATAAAAAAATTATTTATAATTGTGGAACTGTGAAAAAAGATCGCTTAGTGACCATGAAATTTCAGAAAACATTTGTTTGTCTTGTTCAAGCACAGATTGACGTTGCATTTCCTGCAAACTATGTTAGTTTTCCCACTGCAGTTGTCATTTTTACACATTTTCCTAATGCTCTGAACTTCAGGAAAGTGATCAAAACGGTCAAGACGGACATAGCTATCGGGTATTGGTGTCAAATGACGTTTCACCAGTTTTGCAGCAGAAGGGCTTGGTCTGCCTCTTCAATGACTTTCTTGGCATTGTTTTCCAGCTCGCATCAGCGTATTTGCAATAGTAAGCTAGAAAGCTGCTAAGGGAAGGTTTTTTTCTTTTTAGCGATAAATATTTTGCAGACCTCCAATACAGGTTATAACTGTTCACAACAGATAAATCAATCAAATGGAAAATCAAGCGATGGTATGTTTTCTTTGACCTCAGATCCATCCTGTAGAGAGCCAGCAGAGCATCAGCAAGATCAACCCCTCCCATGCCTTGATTGTACTGCGTAATGATATTCGGTCTTACTACCTCGATGAGCATTTTCAGCTTTCTGTCAAAGCGTGAGACAGCTTCTGTTGGTTCAGTCTTGGCGAAGGTTGAAACAACATTGACAATCTTATTATCGTACCACTTGACGTAAGTTACTTCATGATCCAGATTTGTCTTCTTTTCAACGCTGGATCCTCGACCTTTTTTCATCAGATCCTTGTCAAGAGTTTTGTCTCATGCCGTGAAGCCTTGGAGGACGAATTGTCCCACAGCTCCAGATTGCCCGACTTGCCAAGTTTTGCAACTACAGAATAGAGGTGAACCAGTTGTCATGGTAGAGGATGTGGTTCTAATTACTTGTGATGGTTTTGGCGAGATGCGAGACCACGTTTGCGCTGGCATCCAAATTCGGAACACCTTCACTGTTGACAGGAGCTACTCTTCCAGTATACGGTAGGAAGTCATATACCAACCCACATTTGTCAGCAAGCACGAATATTTTAAACCCCCACTTGTGGGGCTTTGAGGGAACATACTGCTTCATTGAGCTAATGCCCTTGAATGGTACTAATTGTTCGTCTACACACAGTTCTTGTATCATTGGAATTTTTCTGAACTCTTTCTGAAGGTGATCAACGAGAGGGAGTATCTTGAAGAGTTTGTCTTCGTTGACCTTCGTATTATCCGCTAAATGCAGAGAACTTTTGATTTCCTCATATCAGTCTCGGGTCATAACATCCGATATTTGTTCTCTGAATCAGCCAATACTTGTGCTCCAATGCAACCTTGTGTAAGGCAATTTTGAAATGGAAAAATAAAGAGACAATCCAAGCCATTGCTCTAGTTCAGCACGAATCAATTTCAAAGGTTTGTTTATATTTTTCTGCGTGGCGTACAAATTGCTCTGCTCTACCATAAGGTCCAAAATGTCTTCATTGATGAATGTTTTGAAATAGTCTACAGGATGCAAGATGGTCCCATCATATTCAATTTCATTTTCAAATGTTAGGATCTTTGTAGGATCAGCGCTAGTGCTAGTAACCCAAATTGGAACATTTGTTCTGTTGCTTACTTTTGAATATGATTTTCTTTTTGGTGGGATAGAAACCACTTCTGGTTCATTTACTTCTAGTACAATAGTTTGCGGGCCTTCAAAATCTGATGATTCATTCATTTCATCAGAAATTGCAAACTGTTCTTCAAAAACAAAGTCAGGGTCGGCTACTGAATCGTCAGACCCAATAGACATGCAGTCATCTTCGCTTTCACCACTGCCTAGTGCAATAATCTCGGCATCGATAACAAGATGGCGTCTGGGAGCAATAGTTGGTCCATTCCCATAGAAAAATCTTGCTGGGAACTCTGAAATGATTGAAGCAGGGAAATTATTATCATGACTCGGTATATGGAGGGAATTTTGACAAATTCTAACAAAATATTTATTCGGAAGATATCTTCATTCCTAGTAGGACGATTACGTCTGTAGTAAAACAGTTGCACAGCAATCCGTATGGGACGAATACGTCTTGTCATGAATTAGGTATATTTCTATGTTATTATAAATTGTAACAAAATAAAGCTTTTTCAAAATTGATGAATGAATGTTAATTTTTTCATGAAATTTTTCGATACCCTGTATCTTACCTGTATGATCGGCCATGACTCTTTGAATACGACCGATTTGGAGCGGGCAAGCGCTGTACCTCTCCACTCAATGTCTAAGACTGCACTGAGCCAATGATTCAGCTTTGGCGGGTTCTGATACTTCGAATTTGTAGACCAACTACGGACGCTCACGTCCTAACAGGCTTTAAAGCATATACTAAGAATTTTCCATTATACAAGGCCTGTCTAAAAAGTATCCGACCTTTGGCCAGAAAAAATATTTCGAATACCTGTCGGAGTTGGGACCCTAATCCCCTTCAAAGTATGCCCCTTGTGCTTGCACACACTTAGCCCACCGACCCTTCCACTGCTGGAAACACCTCTGGTAGTCTTTTATTAGAATGGTGTTCAGCTCCATCGTCGCATTGCCTGTTTGACTCCTTCGATGCTGACTGTTTTCTTTGATGTCCGTGGAATTGTGCATCACGAATACGCACCGGAAGGACAAACAGTGACAAAGGAGTACTATCAGGATGTTCTCCGGCGACTTCGTGATGCAGTTCGGCGCAAAAGACCAGACATGTGGACTGCGAACAACTGGCACTTGCATCACGACAACGCGCCCGCACATTCATCCCATTTGATCCGCAATTTCTTGGCCAAACATGGAATTACGACCGTTCGCCAACCTCCCTACTCTCCAGACCTGGCTCCTTGCGACTTCTGGTTGTTTCCAAAATTGAAGACACCACTGAAAGGATCCCGTTTTGAGAGTAGAGAAGAGATAATGCGGAACGCGACGACTGAGCTGAACACCATTCCAAAAGAAGACTTCCAGAGGTGTTTCCGGCAGTGGAAGGATCGGTGGGCTAAGTGTGTGGAAGCACAAGGAGCCTACTTTGAAGGGGATTAGGGTCCCAACCCCGTCAGGTTGTTGAAGTATTTTTTCTGGCCAAAGGTCGGATACTTTTTCGACAGGCCTCGTATGAGCCATGATAGAAGTGCAGACGAATTCGTCTGCGTCGTCCGTAAAGGGTTAAGATCATCCCAGGCCCCAGTTGCTCCGATGGTCATTTTTCATGTTTTTGTTGGTAAAGGACCCTTAGTTGGTGGACTATTCGGTCCTAAATTTTATGGCACTACGGACAATAGATCCCCCCCAGGGAGGGGGAGAGGGAAGTGGACTAAAATCTTAAATTTTCAACCCCATTTTGACCCAATATAAAAAGACAACAAAACGGGAAGTGGAAGGTTTGCGAATATGAGTTTGTTAGATATGTTCCAAGGATTCTAAAACTGTCTTTTTTTTTTGTTCTAGCAACAAAACTGAACGAGGAGATACGTCTTGAAATATCAAAACCAGTGAAATATCAAAACCTAAAAACCAATGTCAAATTTTTCCAAAAACTAAGGCCTAAATCAAAAAAATAAATAGAAGAAATTGTGTTTCTTTTCAAGAGTTACATATCATAGTCAAATTTCATAAGAATCAGACTCAAAATAAAAAAATTTCATATATGACAAAAAAAAATCATTCTCTTTTTGGGTTTGGAAATCACAATTCACAGTGTGAATATGAAGTTATGTATGAAAATTATCAAAACAAAAATAAAAATTGCATTCAATTACATACATTGTCCATTATGTTACACTGCAACAAAAAATTTTGTTATGGCTTATACCAAAAAAAAACTTTCAACATTCAAAACGTTACTCCTCATTGAGTTTTCATGCTAGAACAAAACCAAAGACAGTTTTGGAATCCTAGCATCAATACTATCAATAAAATGTTTTAACAATTCTATCAATTTTTCCAAATTTGAGAAAAAAAAGTTATATAGCTACAAATCCAAAAATAATTGCTTTGTGATGTAATAATAAAAATCGCTAATTGCAAAAAAAAATTCCAAAATGTTAACATTTTCCTTCATCTTCTTGTTAGAAATGCTTCAAGAATTCTAAAACTGTTTTTAGTTTTGTTCTAGCATCAAAACTAAATTCAGAGTAGCGTTTTAAAATATTCATAAAAATGTACCAGAAAATTAATTTTTCGGAAAAAAAACTAAGGCCTAAATCGAAAAAGTGACAAGTAAAAAGTGCCAACTTTCAAAAAATACATATACTGGCCAATTTTCAAACGAATCGGACAAAAAAAGCTGACCAACTGAGATGATCTCCTTAAGGACACCGTCCACGTAGAAATCAGGATTGTGTTGATTTTTCTGCTTTTATATGCATCTTATAGAGGATTTTCTTGCGCTTCCATTGGTACTTTCCGTTTACGTCTACTCCGAATAGTGCGCCCACCAGAGGGGGGGAAAGCGATGGGGGTGGAGTGACCTTGCACCCTCCTCCCCCTCATTATTGGGGGTCAATTGAGCGTGTTTCTCTGCGGGAATGGCATTATAGTTTGTTAATGGGCTACTCAAAGTGCTTCCATTATTCAAACGAAACATTCTAACGCTGAGTAAATTTTTTTTTTATAATTTTTGACAATTTCAGAATTTAGCTGTTCTGCGGTATCTATGATACCGCAGCTTTCATTCATAGCTCGATGACAGCTGCAGTATCATAGCTACATCTATGACGAGCCCACCAATCCAAAGGGCTTGAAAAGAGCTATAAAACAAAGAAGTTGACTTGACAAAAAAGCAAATTATGGTAAAAAAATATTAAAAATTAAAAAAATTGGTTTATTTCAGGAATAACACCTATTCTCTATTGTTGTATATTTTTTCCCAGAGTTACAGAGCTACAGCAATGTAAATTATACCAATCAAAAGGGCTTGAAAAGAGCTACAAACACTCAAGAGTTCATTGTAGAAAACCCTGTAGTTCAAAAGATAAAAAAGAAAATTTTTTTTTGTGAAAAAACACGTTTTCTGGAAACTTGATAATTGGTTTCTCAAATGCTACTTCTTCCACAATTTTAGAGATACGAGAATGGTTTATATACCATTCGATAGGGCTTAGCAAGGTGTATCCACGCGCAATACCATTTTCTGATACATTTATTATTTTTAAAATTACACGACATAAAAAAATGGAAAAAGGTAATTTTTTTTCAATTCCCAAAATCCACGAAAAGAAGTTAATTCCTTATAGCGTGTGGTTATATAGACATCTAAGCAATCTAAAACCAAAGTACTGGTTCTGTAACTTCAAAATTGTAGAAGTAGGATTTAAAAACAAACCCTATTTTATCATATTTTTTGAAAATATAAATAAATCTAGTGCAGATACAAAAATTTTGTCGAACTAACACATGATCTTTGCATCACTCACACCTACTGTGAAAATTTCAGAGAAATCCATCCAAAAATAACGGACTTTTTTTTGGGGTAGACGGTCCCCTTAATGCTTTTAGCTTTTATATCACTTTCAATTGTTTATCTGTTGCATTTCGCTATTTATCCAAGTAGGTAAATTGGTAGAACGTGATGTGCGAAGTGTTTTGTTTCATTTTATTTAGTTCGATGGGTGCTTACAATTTTACCCCCCTCACACCTTCGGGCAACCTGACAATTGAAAGCGGCTTGTAGCCAAGATAAAATCTCTAACCTTATATGTACCATGGACATTCACTTTCGTAAAGACCCAATGGTGGGAAAGGAAGTCTGTAAAATTAGACCAACATTAAAATTTCACACATACCTCTTGCGGTTAGATCTTGAAAACTAATTCCATTTGTGGGTCCTACTACCGAGTTATTTAACCTAAACTTAATCAAAAATTAGATATGCTTTAATGCAGTTGATCCTAAAAGAATATTATTGGATTATTTGTTAGTTTAAGCCTCCCTATCTGCAACAAATATGATCCAAAAGCACTATTTAGTATGGAGTTAGAGAAACACGGAATCTATGCAGAAAGGGCATAGAAACAATAAGCTAAGAAAAAACTTCATGAACAAGATCAAAGTTGAAGTAGAAAGTAGTAGATGCTGAAAAACAGGACAGCAGTGAACCCAAAAAAGGTGGTCCCTAACAAAAAAAATAATTTGCTCAAAATGAAAGCCTACCTAACTCAGCTCAGGTCCACTCACATTTTCACCCAGGGAGAGCTAATTTCTATTGTTACAAAGTTGTATTTCCCTGAGGGTCCAGTTCTTACAATGAAAAGCAATGCAAAAATCCAAGTACATACCTATAGTCATTTACTAAGAAAATTAGCTATATCTAAATGGATATAATTGAACTTTTCGGACTCATCCGTTCATTTTCAGCCGAGCTGCTACGACAAAACAGAACAAATATGAGTAAATTAAAACTGAAATATACAAAAGAAAACTACAGCATACAAAAATAGTCGTAGATAAAAACTCAAAAAAACATAAAAATAGCGAACTGATGATCACGTGTTTGCAACAGGAAGAGGAAAGGCCCTTCGAGTGTCATTTTGAGTGGGGTCGAGTTTCAAAATTCAAAGAGACTCAAGGATCCGTGAATAACTACGGGCAAATCCCAACATGTGAATAACAAAACTCGTAAACCAGAGATGAGCACATAGCAGGGAGCGTCACATCCTTAAACGGAAAAAGGCAATAACAGTGAAATTATTATAAATAAATGAATTTTGAGCCGTGCAAAAAATGGTTTCCGCGTGAGATTTTTGGACTTGCTAAAATTTATTGAAGAAATTCACAATAGCCAAATTAGATCTGAAATCTTAACAAAATTTACCGTATGCTTCCAAAATTTTCGTGCTTCCAACTGTACAGTAGATCAATACAGACTGCAGCATTTTACAGGCCCTGGCAGTCTAAACTACTGCTTTGAGAAATGAGGACTAAGACAGCCAAGGCTATGCGATAGATGAGACGTCGCACGAAAACCGAGCTCATCAAGTCGCATGCAACGTGTTTCATCAGTTTCGCCCATTGAAGCAACTCGTATTGCATGAGAACCCAATAAACATTTTGTATTTGGCAACAACTCAAGCCCTGCTTTGCAGCGCTGCGTGGCAAGAAATTTTATGTATATAAATTCTAGTGACCGTAATGCTCTGCTCTGTAATGCCCATTAGCATAACATATCCTGGAAGTTTCTGCCATTGCACAGCACATCCCTTGAATCATACACCGCCGATCGTCCCTGAACAATGCATATCAATTTTTCACTTGAGGGCATTTCTGGTTAGGAGTCCATCACAGAAAAATTAAGCTCGTACGTGATACCAAACTGCAAGACAAGCTCAAGCCTCCAAGTCGTTGGTCAGTGCTAGCAAGCAGCATGGATGCCAAGCTGCACAGTATTTCTGTGTTTCATGTCCCACAGCATTGCATAGAAAAATCTTACTTATTTCAATTGGCATTTAGTATAACTATTTAATGTTTTTTTTTAGTTATTTGTGGGTTTTGAAAAATATAGGAATGTTTTTTTTACGTTATGGTGCATATTTCATACCGATTATTGCTAATATATGATAAAAGCAACTTTATACATTATCTACCTTACGCTGCCGTTCAAGCATGCACCACTTCTAAGAGAAAAATTTCTTGCATTCTCATAAACAATTCCCTATTAATTATTGTTCTATTCATCTATATACAAACAAAATAACGTTATAACCTGCACAGAAGCTAGTGACCATCGCCTCGTCGCACGAAAAATGCAACTTGCAGCATTTTGGTGCAACAGACAAATGAGGAGGAATGAAGGCAGGAGTCGCATCGTCTCAGTGGGCGGTCAGCTAGCCAACACAATGCTATTCCTACAGTGCTACAAATGAACCGTGCAATTTCGCAAAGCCAGTAGGCCCAATCGCATCGCATCAGTGAGCAGGCTTCCTAAAGGCCCTGAAACACTCAGCAAATATCACCGTGATAACCGCTAGCACACCTCGCAATGCGCCTCTCATCTCTGCACACCAGCCAGTTGGCAGAGTGGCCACCGAGCTTTCAGCGATCTGTGCATATCTTGATAAGACGAGCGCCGCAGCGATGAGCAGTACCATTTCGTGCGTTGATAGGAGAGGCATGCAGCTATGTCTTGCTCCGCAATTGAGTAGACAAAGTTCAAACGCTGAATTTTATCGACATTTAAAAATTACGACTGCTTGTGGAATGTGAAAAGCAGCTCTTACAGAAAGCTAAAACACAGCGCAATGGGAGATTTAATTATATCCTACGCTCTATACGGCTGGTCGCAATTGCGTACCTACCCGTATGACATGCTGAGGCAGACCGACGCCTTGCGTTGCATACCACGGTGCTGCATCTTGCGTGATGAGTGTATCATGTTGCCAGTTCTGCTTCAACTGGCGGCCGGATCCATTGCCGCAATTTCCCGAGTCATGAACGCCAGTGTATCGGGGGCCTTAAGAAGAAGGCTAAGTGCAACCTTACATCAAAGCGACGAGTGAACAGTTTTGTCTTCTTTCTCTCTGCTTGGCCGTGTCTTTGTCCCGCGTTGCATTGATTCGAAACTTTGGTATTGAGAATCGGCTGTACCAGTTGACCCAAGAAATTTTATTTGAACTGTAGTACTTTGCACATCCCTGATAGACTATGTCATTTGCTGGCTAGCCTTTTGTCAGGAATTTTGTTTCCATGTTTGAAGTTGAACTTCAATTATCTTAATACAGAAAAATTATTAATGTTAAAAATCGGTCCCGTGTTTAAATTTCGTGCAATTCCCTACTTAGCTCCTGAATGAAGCTCATAAATATTTCTACAATTTTAAATTTTTCACATTTTTTCACTGAGTTTTTCTAGATTATAATTACTTTTAAAGACTGGCCTATAATAAAGATATTATGTCTAAACATGATAATGGTAAAGATGTGATTTTAGTTGATTGAGTTATGCACGTCAAGAACATATTTTGTTTGATGATCGAAAATTTAAAGCAATCACCGAGCCACTACACAGATTTTCAATGCAGATAGATCAACAATTTTTTATTATGTCTGATGATTAGATTATAAATTAGTTCAACCCTTTGCTTCCCAACACTCAAATTGTTTAGAGAAAAGTTTTTCAAGATAATTGCAGTCATTACCCTGAAACACCAGCAAAATTGAGCTAGCATGTTTTTTCTGCATAAGCAGGTGTTCACTTCCTTTTTAAATTGAAAAAATTATGCTTTAAAAATGTATGACTTGACATCAAAATAATGGCCGAAAAATCTTAGAAAAATATCAATTTATTTTTGCTTAATTCTATCTGTAAATACATGTGCGTATAAAAAACTTGCTCGAGTTGAATAAAAAGGGTTTCAAATGTATTGCATTGACCATGAAACTTACACTGTGTGGATATCAATAGCAAATAGCACATGTCAAGCTTCTGGAATGTCTAAAAGCATAGTTGCATAATACTATGAATTGCCTTAATTTGGTCATTTAGTTCAAATCATTTCCCTACTAGTTGAATCACCCTGAAATTTTATCAATTTCCCTTAACTGGAAGCACTAGCCATCAGGGATCTGGAGTTCCAGTCGGGTGGCAAAGAGTTAAGCCCCCCTAACTGCTACAAAAATTAGCGTTGAGGAAGGGAGAGGAAGAAGGAAGGCACCTTTTAGTATGGGATAAGAGAACGCAGAATCAATGCAAAAAGGACATAGAAACAGTAAGTTGAGAAAGAAGTTCATGAAACAAGATAAAAGTTGAAGAAGAAAATAGTAGGTGCTGAAAAACAGGACATCAGTGAACTGATATAAGATGGTCCTTAACATAAGAAAAAACACTTAATTTCAAAAATAACAAGGCTTACCTAATTCTCAGTCCAGGCCCTCACACATTTTCCCCCGGGGAGCGCTAATTCCCATAGATACAATAGTTGTATACCCTGAGGGGTTACATTTGATGAATGATGGCTCCTCGTCCAAAGATGATTACAGCAGACTAAATGCCATGCGACCGGCTTGGGACACAGTACTTTGTATGGTTTTCCTTAGATACATAAACCTGATTTCTCAACTAAATTTCAGTTTCGGCTAATTTTTTAAGCATATACACTCCGAATTTTAACTTGGCTAAATATTTTGTTCTGATCTTGAAGCCCCTAACTATTTATTGGTTTAATGTTGATAACTCTAGTCATTTTAGTGTTCATAAGATTTTAATAATGCTGATGACCTGTTTATGGCACCATTTGACGTTGGTATCTTGTTTTGGGGCGATTGAATCTTAAAATTTGCTAACCAAAATTATTCTCGGATTGTTATCATTGGGTTTTCTTGTAACATCATGCAGAAGCTGTTAGAGCTGGCCGTTTGCAATTCCTTCATCTTTTTAACAACAAATATTACTAGCAGACTGACAGATTGGGCAAGAGTTTATCCCTTGGCCTAACCTTTGCCAATATTTTGATGTGCCATCATTAGCATAACTGGTTAACAGACTGTCCTAATAATTTTTACAAGTATTTCACAGAAGATATGTAGAGGACACATTTATCCTCTTCAACGATAGATCTCAAGCGGATTTATTTATTATTGAATTCTCGTCACAAAAATATTAGGACGGTATACGAAAGAAGATGAAGTGAACCACCGCTTACTGTTTCTGGATACAACTTGTCAGTATAGTTTATAATACTTTCCAATGCGATTTATAGGAAAGAAACCTTAGTTCTTGTGTGAACCCTGTAAAACTGTGGCATTTGAACCCCCTTCATTCATAGAACGTTGGAGGTGTCATAACTTTTAATATTTTCATTAGGAATTAAATTTTTTGCAACAGTTTGCTCTTAAGAATTGTTTCCCGTCGATTAGTATTGGTAGACAAATTGGTTAATTTTCATTAACACCTCAATTATATAATCAACAGATGTTTTTTGTCTAGCTTCCATGCTTGGGACACCAGTCGGTGAAGTTGAATCAGGAGCTTCATCTTTTAATAAATACATTTTTTTTCTATAACTCAAATTTCATTCTCTTTTCTTCAATAATTTTACAATTGGTTCCCTTTCCCACTGCAAGGGGAAACTGCCCCCTCCTATTATGAGCTCATCTCTGGCTTACTAGTGTAGTTGTAAATGTCAAGAATCACAGTGAGTGTTTTATCAGTCGTACTCCTATTTCCAGAATAGCCAAGCACGCTGGGCACAGCTGTAAAACGGGTCATCCTCTTTGTTCTTTCCCTCTATTTTCTACATTATTCCACACTAAAAACTCAAAGGTCCCTGTTTCTGAGAACCAGTTTTAAATCCTTTCAAGAGCCCCACACATGATTGATTTACATGATTTACCTCTAAACATTTTGAAATCAAACCCGCTTCAAATGACACTCCAAGTGCCTTTCCCATTAGGGAGTATAAACATGCAGTAAGGGGGCAAAATATTTTATTCCCTTATGTATCAAGAGTTCAAAGTCTAGTCACCCCCAGAAACAGTTAATGAATCTGGTACAGGAAGACACTGCTTCCACAAGGTTTTTCAAATGAAATAAATGTACGAGGAGTTCGCGAGACTCGAACTCAGGAACTAGAAATTACCGTGCCGGCATGCTATTGACCGCGCTATCGATCACCCTAAAAGATGATCGAAGCACAACGAAAGCAATGCTTGGCACAGTGAAAGCAGGCGCACAGTCCCGACATATTTTATTCCCTTGTGTATCGAGACTGTTGTTGTTAACTGTTTCTGGGGGTGACTAGACTTTGAACTCTCGATACATAAGGGAATAAAATATATCTGTCGGAACAGTGCGCCTGCTTTCACTGTGCCAAGCATTGCTTTCGTTGTGCTTCGATCTTTTAGGGCCGAATAATACAGCAAGTTGAATAAATTGCCAGATTCCATATTTCTAAACCATGTACAGTTACGGAAATTAGACTTGATATAAACAATAGCATGAAAGGCCAAACAATATATCTTGAACTCATATCTTTAACCCTTTAACGCCCAAGTGGACTGTACGGTCCACTTTCAAAAATAACAATAAAATATTGTATTTCTTATTCAATTTGTTCACTAATGTGTCCTTTGAACTTCACTGCCGAGTGGCAGTTCCTTCCACATCTTGATAACAGTGACTTCCTAATGCCAGTGTCGGTTTAGTGATATTGGTTGTGATAACAGTAATACGAGTATAAAAATGTGGGCGTTAAAAGGTTCAGACAAAAATATATAGGAACATATATAATAAATACGTAAATAAAAGTTTATTCCCATTATAGCTCCCAACATTTTGGGCAAAACTGAAGGACTACTGACCTATTCTCTGCCAAAAATGGTATCGCCAAGGAGCACCGCAAACCGCTGATTTCAGTTCTCAAGAAGCTAGTCTACGCTGAGTCCATCAGTTCCTTCGAGCACATATGGTCCGAATTCAGAACTGTTGTGAAATAACTTCAAATGTATCCTGTACGTAACTGCTTCCAAAATCATTGAAATAATAACGCACATACAAAAATTTGATATAGCTACACAAAAACATGCATGTAATATAATAACATAAATTTAGTTTTCAGTTGTAGTATATCAAAAACTGTATTGGTTTCAGATACTTCAGATCAGCAGTGGAAAGAAGGAAAGAGTGGAGTTTGCCTTAGAGGTGAGGCTCTCTACTGCGTGGTCACAACACCAACAACGTGTGTGAGAGCATGGTGATGGTGATCAAGGATATTGTCCTCAACAGGTATTGTATTGTACTGCTGATGCAGTTTGTAGAAGTTACCTTTTATCGAAGGTATTGGCTGAATAGGGAGATAGTAGCCTAATCATCGTCCTCATTTGGCTTCATTTGTGATTGCAGTTACTGCCAGAAATTGACTGATATATAGGTTCTGTAACTTTTTTCACCAATAACAATGGAATTTCTGAATATTACATTGCTTTATGAATAATTTCCTATCATTAAAAAATTAACCATGTAAGAAAATAAGATCTACCAAAGTCAATGCAAAAATAAAGTACAGCGGTGAGGATTAATTAAATTAATTTTCTACCACCGTAGCTACATTTTTTCAAGTTAAAAATTAATGCTTACAATTGTGAACCAAAGATGAAACTTATACATGCATTAAATTTTGAAAATACTGAAAGCTTGTGTGTTTTATAATAAATTTTATTCAACCCCATTAACTAGAGTGAAAAAACTTTAAATTCTAAATTTTAGGTGTTAGGAGTAAGAAATGATTAGTGCCCATATATTTTTAGATTTAGATTTGAGCACGATTTCAATCAAAATTATCGATAATGGTAATTTTTGAAAGTGATATTAATTAATAATAGTAATAATTAAAATATTTGGGTACAGAAATAAGGCCCATAACGGTGCACAGCTGCTGCTGGTGATGGCAAATGTTTACGACAGTTACCTACGTTTGCGTCTGTCAGATGTCATCCTCAAAAAGGACAGTTCTTCCAAAACTGCCACCAGCACGATTCCTCTGTCAGCTGTTACCCATAATGGAGGAGCATTTTATACACATAATTCTGTTTTGCAAGAGGGCATTCAGTACAAAGTGGACCTATCCATCAGCACGTGCAGCTGCATCAGTGGGAATACAGGCAGCATGTGCAAACATCAACTTGCAGCATCTCAGTACAGCGCAGTTTGCCTTCCACAGCTTTACACCTGCACTGCTGCTGAGAAGCAACACAAGGTGATATACGGTGATAAAGCAATGCCAACATCAACTTTTGTTGATGGTATATTTGCAGATGTGCCAGCTAAAGCAGTATTGGATGTTAACACATTCACTGCGTTTCTGCAGCTGTTACCGGTTGGTTTTGTTAGGTTGCAAGTAGTGGAATATGGAAATGTACGTGTAGGTTGTACCTACGTGTAGCTTGTACCTACACGTATTGCATTATAGGTCAACGAGCATTGCCAGGCGCCAAACAGGACAACCAAGAGGAAAAGCAACCTTATTGAAAGGCAAAATAGTAAAAAGAAAAAGAAATTCAACCCTAAATATAGATGAAAATGTGCCATACGCTAAAATTCATTGATGTCTCATAGAAAGCGACCATGCTTTTAAAAAGTCTTCTTTCATATGTTTCTTAGAGGTATTCGTTTAGTAGTTTTTTCAATAATGAAGCACTGGTAATATTTTTTATTGCAAAATGCGAATCTTTAAAATTCTATACCTCTCTCAATCTATAAATTGCAACGTTTCGATGAGAAACTATCATCATCTTCTGGCTGAAAATTGAGTAAATCATATTTTGTTTGGTTACGTTGATAAAAAAAATGACAATCAATTGTTCACGTAAATGCAGACCCAGTAAAACACAAAATTCACCATGTAAGATTACTATATAGGAGCAATTTTTTGTACGATCACCAGCAGACTAGCTTTTTCAGCCTGAAGATGATGTTTTGCGTAGAATGTTTTCCAGTAGTCATTTGTCATGAATTGAAAAGAAGTAAACTAAGATACCTGAGTTACCTCAATAATATTTTGATGTGGTGTTTTACGTTTTCATTAATTATGATGTTTGGCAAATCTGAGCAATGTTTCATCCCCCAAATAGTAGAAGCAAATGGAGATCAAAGCCAGTTAGCGTCATAGAGATACGAAAAATTTTACACTCACTAAAGAATACTGAAGCGACTGGACATGATGGCATAAGCCTCCAACATATAAAGACAGCTTCCCTGTCAAAGCACCTCTCATTCGCTTGATAATAAATACATCTATAGCCACCAACAAGTTTCCCGATCAATGGAAACTGTCCATTATTAAGCTATTACATAAATCTGGTGATATCGACATAGCTTCAAACTACAGACCAATCAGTCTCCTGCCTGTTATGTCCAAAATATTAGAAAAAGTAATAACAAACCAGCTCTCGTCTTACATCGACGAGTCACATCTACTGCATCGCAATCAATATTCTTACAGAAGGAATACCAGTACTCAAGACTCCGTTAAACATTACAGAAAAAATTACAATGATATTGAGCAAAAAAAAACTAACTCTTTTACTATTGCTTGATCTCTCCAAGCTTTCGACAGTGTTGAGCATAAGAAACTTCTACAAAAAATTTCAAACCTCAGAATAGCACTCAATGGTTTGAAAGATACATACTAAACCGCTCTCATGCAGAGTGCTTAAATAAAAAAATGTCATCATCCATACCAAATAATTTTGGCGTTCCTCAAGGTTCAATCATCGGCCAGCTCCTATTTTCAATTTTCATCGTAGATTTCCCCACCATGCCGGCAAACACATAAATCTCAACGTATGCTGATGACGCACTAATAGCCATGACAAGCTCAACAGCGGATTTAAAAGAAACAAGCCAACGCTGAAAACCTGAGAAATCTGAAATTGAGGTATGACCATAATAGCCTCAAACTTAACGCAAGTAAAATGCAATGCATTATTTTTGGATCACAGACTGCGACTAAAAATTTACCACCATTCAAGCTAACATTTGGAGATGATACAATTGAACCAGTAGATAAGGTGAAAAATCTGGGTGTTTGGTTTGACAAAAATATGACTTTCAATTCACACGAGAAACAATGTGCAACAAAATTAACCAAACCTTAATGTTCTTCCATCACATTAAGAACACACTTGACAAAAAATCTAGATTATTAGTGATTCAGTCTTAAGTTTTATTGCATCTGAACTACTGCAGTCATGTGTGGGGAGATTTACCTCAATATTGCCAGGAAGAGTTGCAAAAATGTGTAAACTTCACTGCTAAAGTGGTATGCAAAGGAAATTACAATAAATACGATCATGTCACCCCTCTTCTAAGAAAACTCGACTGGATCCCAATACTGAACAGATTCTTGAACCAAAAAGCTTGACGAGTGTTCTCATCTCTGTACTTCCCTAGAAGTAATGCAGAGGTGGTAAAATTTTTTCCATTTGATAACCCAAAAAAAAAAACCAAATCGGAGGAATGATGTTTCAGTCAGTTACCGTTCATCTAATATGGGACAAAAAGCTCTCATTTTCTGGAGCTTTTTGGAGGAACAAGCTTTCCCAGCATATCAAAAACTCTAAAACTGTAAAAGAATTTAGGGTAAATGTCACGTCGTTTTGCATCTCAGTCATAGGGCGTGCAGCATTTCGGTGTGAATTTCCCATCTTCAAGACATTTCAATTTTCCTGAAATTTCAGTTAGAAAATTAGAAACTATTACATTTTATGTTTGCTAAGCCATTCGTAAATTCATCTTACTTATTTCTGTCGGCAATAATTATCACCACAGCCGTCAGTTCAATACAGCAGAACGAACGTTTTTCCATAATTAGGAGCATTTCCTCATCTCTATTATGTTATTTTTTTTCTCTTTTCTTTATTGATATTTACCGTCCGTATGACAAACAAAGCCTGAAATACATTTTGTGTGCACATCAATGTACAGGTTTATAGATGTGAGGGTTGTGCAAAGTTTTTAACATAACAAAAAACATTTTATTTCAACAAAAAGAAGGCCTACCTAACTCCAAGCTCGGGCCCTCACATTTTTCCCCTGGGAGCGCTAATTCCCATAGATACAATAGTTATATCCCCCTGAGGGGGTACAAACAAAGAGGGGAATAGATAATTCTTAGCAACAAGAAGCAGCTCTGTTCAAAGCCTGTACCTCACAGCGCAACAAATAGTTCAGCAAGTCAATCAACAGTAAATACCAGGACCTAAAAAGTGTGAGAATCTACAAGCATTGCAAGCATTTATCAGTGACACCTCACTTGACTAAAAAACGAAAATTCACTAAATTACATCAGCAGTCCCCAAAACTAGACAGCTCTAGCAAGGCACCCACACGAGAGTGGGCAGCAAGGCTCTGCTTGGTGGCTCCAATGAAACATTCAGACACAGACACTCCTCCACAATGAGCCGGGTAAATGCAGTCGGCTACCCAAACACCAACAAAATAACACAAAACCTCATGATCAAACTGGCTCAAAAAGTACCTTACACAAATAGTAAATCAGCTTCTCCTCAAGGCAGGCCACAAATCACACAAAACTGTTTCCTCCTGCAAGGTATTATTGTGTTCTACACATCATCAAGGATAAAACCAGTTCCAAGCCTCAGTGCCAAAGAATAGACCGAAAAGCTTCAAATGACCATTAATGACCATTAAACCATTAATGAACAAAAAACAGTCAACTCCACACAACTTGTCAGGCCCAAAAGCACCCATGTTGTTAGCATGCAACTGCCACTTCATAACAGAATAGGCTAATATTTCTCAATTCATTTACATTCATTCAGGCAATTATGGACAACAATCTCACAAAACCATTACACTGCCCTGATTCCAGGCAACCTCAATTTCCCAAATGACTAATACTATTCAATGCAATTCTGAGAGTAATAATTCAAGATCAGTTTTTCTCAGTCATGAAAGGCTACCACAACTCTAGTGTTCAGGCGTGCAATATTACTTGCTATTCAAGCCGCTTCGGTAATAAGCTGACCCCAGTGAATCAAAAATATCCAGAACCCCCAGGCCATGATAAGATCCAAACTCAGAAGCAGTTTCCCCAAAAATGTAGGGCTGATCAATGTAATTAACATAATATGTGACATGTGGTTATAAGGCAAAACCTTATAACCACACATGCAATTTAAAATCTGGTTGCCGTCGTAAACGATACTTACATAAATCGAAGTAAATGCGGTATTACAACCTACCATCTTGAGAACAAAATACTCGATTGACTAATCCAACTCGAAAATATAAGCAAAAACCTTCACAGAACATGACAGACAGACAAAGACAAAAACTACAAGAGTCAACATAGAGCCCAAAAAAATTAGTGACAGATAATTAATGCAACAACCATGATACACCTTTTACTAGCCCATCCAAACCATTCTGCAGAATCAAAATACTTATTAGGCCTAATTTTTTCAATAAAAAGGAAGTATTGATCTTGTAATCATGGGTTGTGTTGTAGTGGCTAGACCACTACTAATTAATGTAAAATTGAGATCTGTGTTTTGTGTTTTGAGAAAATTTTCAATAAGCTAGGCATGATCAAAAGTGTAATGGTGTTAATTGATTGTTCTAATCCTTTCAGAATGACAGTAAATTCATAATAAGTCGATCAAAAAGAAATAACGGTTGGTAATAGGATTCCAGAAAATTCCCATAAAAAGTATAAATTTCTACATATAAGCTCTAAACGGCGAGACCCGTATCACGGCTGCATCTTTCGAGTTCAAGCTCCAAAGGGTAAGAATGAATTTATGTAATTGCGACGATACGCAATAATCGAGATAACATGTAATAATATGTAATGTGTTTATATCTATTAGAGTTTGCGTTCAAGATGAATACTTTTGTAATTGTATTAGAAGTAGCACCTCCTCCTGTTGATAATAAAGGATTTTTGTCCTGTACTAATCATATTTCAAGGGAATTGTCTACTTCGGAGTATATTCAGAAGTTGTATCATCTTACCCTAGATTGGGAAGGTGAGGATGACTGGCAACTGTCTTCCACAGACTCTGAGCTGATGGTTCATGAATCGGGTGAGAGGACTGATCTTAAAATTGCTAAATTTGCTAATCCCAGTGTTACATTGTCAGTTGGGCTGACTGGCGATTCGAAAGAATTGGCCATTGAGGTTCCGGAGTCTTATCTCTAGTGGTTATCAAGGACTTTTTGAACAGTTTCACACCTGATCCTGCTGTTGTGCCGAGAGTGGTGGATTTCACATCTGCACACTAGAGACAGAATTCATATGAGGGATCTACTAGACAAACCCAATCTAGGGGTTCAGTGGAAGATCTCCCTAATGTTCTACCTACAACATTGGAGTGAGCACCCAGGAGGAAATGAGGGACTACTGAGTAGTTTTTTGTATTGTCAGTGAAACACCCTAATGGGTTGCAAATTGGATTGCTATGGCATTGAATACATGTTCATTGTGATAATAATTTATTTTAATGAAATGGTGTAATTGGCCATACTTAAGTTTTAAAGGGAAGACTTTTGAATTCATGTGCTGGAGCAGCTGTTAGACTAAAGGAAAATTGTAACCTGTCTAGCATGGAGGAAGGTGCTAGTGGGGAGGCATGCAACCTGGGTTGAGTCATTGCTTTTTATCGCACAGCCTTCATGCCTCTTTTTACATAAATAATATTATTTTCTTTTTCTTATTGATTATAGACTAATTGTACATTATCATTCTTTTCAGTTGGTAATAAATTTAACTACTACAAAATATTAGTAAAGACCTTAAGATCATTCTAAGTAGAAGTGAAGCTCCAGTTGCACTGGTAGGAGAGTTTATGAGTTATCCCTGTTAAGGATACGAGAGTAATTTTGCTAAACATTGTTACTTGCTTGTGCTATTATAATTAGTTTTGTTGAAATTCAGTTATCACTTTTGCTGTTTAGTTTTCATTTGTTTATTTATGATTTTAAGTTCTCATTTGGTTTTGAGTTACGGAATTTATTTTAATTCATGTTCTCATTCATTCATGTTAAATAGTGTAATATGTTTCTTTAAGATATGCATTTCTTTTTGTAAATACCATATTTTCTTATTATTTCAGTATATATCTTTTGCATATATTATACTGAAATGTTGGTTAAGATGTTTCCATGTTGCATCCCAATCTCCTCACATTCCCTTCACTGGTTGCTTGGTCACACTTTTTGACAGGTAATTAATTCAAGGTTTTGGTTTATTTCCTACAGTGTCTCCATCCCATCTGTCATGCTTCATACATTTGGTTCCACTTGATGCTCCATTTAGTTCCATCCAGTTAATGTTCCATTAATTTAGTTCCATTTAATGCTCCATTCCATGCTTCATTATCCATATTTCATTGATCAAATCATTATCATCCACTACATTTTCATTTGTATCACTATTTTCAAATAGCAACTTATCAAGTTGAAGAGTTTTATTTTCCTTAACTAGTTGCCATTTAGTAACAAGCAGATAACGAGTTTATCTCACCTGGGAAGACAAACGGCAACATTCTGTTCATATTTCTGGATGAAATGAACTAAAACCAAACCATTAGAGGTCACTGGCCAAGGAAATTCCAGCCAGGCTCATGGGCATCCCATCCCCATCAACCAAAAATTTATGACCAGCCACTAATGAGCAGCTGCCTTGTGACCAAGAAGTGTTAAGAAAAGGGCAATGATATTTTTCCCACTTACCTCATCATGTCACACATGACAGTAAGACTAGTCACAGTGTAGCTGCAAGCCAGTGTCATGAAGTATTTTTCAGAAGCCAGGATTTTCAGGGTGAATGGTCGTAGTTTCTTACTGAACCGCAGCATATTGGACATTTCCCTGAAACACGAAAGCCATGAAATGTCCAATGAAAGCCATGCAAGCAGAATAAATATCAGAGTTTTACCAACCATGAAGAGCATTTGTTTCATTACAAGATTTTGATTAACCAAGATGATTTTGATAGTATACATTACCAAGAAGTTGAAGCAAAAAATTCTTTAAAATTACACTAAGCTATCTACCATAGATTAGAGTATTAGTTAGTTTAAGCCTCCCTTTCCACAACAAATATGATCCAAAGAGAGGAAGAAGGAAGACACCATTCAGTATGGAGTTCAGGAAATGCAGAATCTATTCAAAAAGGGCATAGAAACAATAAGTTGACAAAGAACTTCATGAAACAAGATAAAAGATGAAGAAGAGGGTAGGTGCTGAAAAACAGGACAGCAGTGAACCAAAAAAAGATAGTCCTTAACATAACAAGAAGCATTTCATTTCAACATAAAGAAGGTCTACCTAACTCTGAGCTCAGGTCCTCACATTTTCCCCCTGGGAGTGCTAATTCCCATAGATATAATAGTTGTATCCCCATGAGGAGGACCTACCATAGATATTTGCTAACAATTCATAAAGGTGGATCATAAGTAATGATGAATTCCACAAGTAAAAATCTGGAGGCCTATTGCAAACTTCATCAGTTAAGGCCCAAAATTTACCTAACAAGATTCAGAATATTTAGTTACTGTCATATACAAACCTGCAATGCATTTATGCTTCAAATTATCACAACAAATTTTATTCCCTTGAATAGAAGACCATAAAATGCATGTACCACATGTGAAAACAACATATCAACAGGAATAAGAAAACTTTATGGGGCATATTAATGGTGGTGTCAATGATTGTTACACCTCAAATTAATTTTGAAATCTTCTCTTTGATGATTATATATTAACAAAAGAATGCTAGACAGCGATCAATGCTCAGGATATAAGGTCCTAAGAACTTCATGGTATCCAATCCAATTTGAAGATACCAATAAAACAATACCATCACGCATGATAGATAAGAAAGGAAATGAAGTTGAAACAATATTCTCATACTTCCATTAAACCTGATAAAAATTGCAAATCAATAATGGCATGTCTTTTAATTGAGAAATACATATGGCCAATTTCTCAAGTAATGAAAATTTTTCTTCAATCACAACTTCATCACACCTAAGGAGAGCTTCACATAAAAAAAGTAATATTGTTAGTGTAGTGACATCACTTGGGTTATAAAGCAAGATGTTAACTGATACAAAATGCAAAATTATACAGTCAAGAACTTCAACAACTCTACCAATTTGTTGAAAAAATAGTCAACATTTGCCAACAGAAACTGCATGATACTTCTGGACACATCTCACTTGGCAAGAATTGCCACAAAAAATTTTAGATCAAGGCTGGTCTGTTTACCACATCTACTTTATTCACCAAGCTTTATACTAAATGATTTTCAATTCTAATTTCTTAGAAATACTTTAGATGGATAAAATTTCTAGAGCACGTAAATTAGTTGTAAATCAAACAAAATCTTGAACAGTAACAAACTTTACTTCAATGGTATCAACACGTTCTCTACCATATGTTGTAACGTAACTGCTACAAATGGGTAGTGAACTGTTTGTTTAACTTGTTTGACAAATTTTTATAATTCAACTTGAAAATTTTTCAAAATTCAAGGAGCCTCTATTTTCAGGCAGTTATCTCTTGAACAATTAACACGTTAACTGCAATGGGTTAAACTTCAGTTCAATATGCAATTCAAATTTATAGTCAATTGCATTAATCAACTTTGAAAATGGCAAACATTAACTGGATCTTGCCTATATTAAGCTTTCATCAAGTATTAATAAACAATAAGTTAGTGACTGCAGGTGGGTCAACAGCACTATGAAAATCACTTAAGTGACCACCGGTGGGTCCCTTCGCAGGGAATGTGTTAAGGGGACCGTCTAGTCAGAAGTCCAAAATTAGCAGAATTTTTTTAATTACTTAATTCGGTAGAGCAATGCACAATTAATAAGCAGTAACAAATTTGAAAGCATCTGAAGCACCTGAGGCGAGTAAACGGAGGGAGAAGAAGGGGCGGGGAAGGGTCGCATGGTGTGTCAGCGCTTATGTGCCAAATCACTTCACCAAGATATTGCTCACCGACTGTTCATTTCTAAAGACATATGTATGTATCACTCATCTCTTCAAGAACTTTTACGATTTGGCAACGTTGATCTCGGTACCTCCCAGACCTCCCCCCTCCCCCTCCTGTGCTGTAGACAAATAGGACTGCTGGCCGCGCAGCTGTTCAGTGTCACATGAATGCTGACGCAAGCATGATGTCAAATGACCAGCTAAATCTGCCTGTCAAGCTCAGTAGTTAGACACTTTGACTGCATCTGCTAAGTTTAGTTAGGAATTTAGGATCGAAGCGCTCCTCAGGTGCACCTGAGCTATGCGTCCCCCCTGATCCTCATGCTTGGTACCTGGCCCCTAGTACCACTTGTGGTACCAGTTTCGACAAAGAACCTCAAAATAGTACGATGAAAGATTGCCAAAGTCAAGATATTTTAGAACAGCTTTCATAACCTCAACTGCGCTGATTTCTCAGAGTAATATAGCTTGCAAATGAAAAAACCTATTTTCTGTACTAAAATGCATTTTTTGAACAACTCAAATGTCAATATTTAAGCCACTTCTTCTCAGAAACTAGTAATTGTAGAACAATGCTGTTGGTATCATTGGATACGCAAAGAGTTGCAGCATAAAGAGTCAGAGAATCTCATTGAATTTCATGGTGGTATTGTAGTTACATTAAAAAATCTACGGAAAAATGAATGAATCTTTGAAAAAAAAATTAAAACATCATGAAAACTAAACTATTATGAATTTCGAAATAATCCTGACTCCTAACGCAGCAACAACCTTTTGCGCATCTAATGAGATACTTAGATCATTACCCTTTGATAACGACTTTTTGAGAAGAAGTGGCTTGAAAAATTTCAGTTTTCCTGCCCACTTTCTTCCCATTATCTCCGCCATTATGGCAAAAATGGAAAAAAGTGTTTGATGCAGCCCCTATTTATTTTCCAAAATACATACGTATGCCAAATTTCATAGATCTAGATACCATAAAAAAAACGGGACGGCCATTTTCTTGATTCTGACTAGACGGTCTCCTAAAAGAGATAATAGTAATCACAAAATTCGAAATTATAAAACAAATTATTATCAACACATTTTAATTTTAATTTCTACAATATGTTGAAGAGAAGATAAACTTATTAAACATTTTTTAACCTTTATGTCATATAGGGCCATATTTCTGAAGCATTACCAACAAGATTACAAACATACCAAATTAATATACATTACAGCTCAATGCTGAGGCATTGAAATATTTTAAGGTGTAATTGAAGAAATAGATTTTCAACAAAACAACTTCCAATGTATGAAAAACAAATATGTACATTGCTTAATGACTAGCAAATACTTAATACTTGTATATTTTTCAACTTACTCAAATATCTCCATAGCTCTTCCAGTGTTTACACTACTCCTAATTGCAGTGAATTCTCTGGAAAATAGAAAAGCAAACAGTGTTACCAAGGAAACTAAACAACATTTAGAAATTACTAGTCCCTGCATTACCTGGTTTACTGTCAAACAAATGGGAGACAAAATTCTAGGATACAAAGAAAATTTCAGGATGGCTGTCACATACAGGTTAATGAGGACTTTTGAGCCTCCAGTACAACAGACTTGTTCAATTGAAAATTTGAGCAATTAAATTCAAAATTGCTATAAATTTGGCTTAGTAACCACCCAAATGATTTCTTGAAACATTATGATACATACCTAAAAATATTTCTATATTAAATCATAATTGGCTTTGCTATCCTTTCAAAAGTGTAACTGGGAACTGCATGGCTACTTTTTGTAGCATGGCATTCATGCATTTTTAGAAGAAATAATGTTACTTATATATTTTTATTGATTGTAGCCTAACACTGCATATTCTCATTCTTCTAAGCTTTACAAGCAAGTTTATGTTTACCGCGGGATACAATTAGTACGCATAAAATTGTTCCAAGTTAAGTAGGTATCAGGTGCACTGGTTGGTGATTTTTCAAGTTATCTCTCTTGAGGTCATGTGGATAATTTTGCAATAATTCATTACTTGCTTGTTGGCTTATTATCCATGTTGTTGATATTCAGTTCTAACTTTTGTTTTATGCATTTGCATTAGTTTTGTTAATTATTCAAAATTTTCATTTTACTTTCAAGTTATGGAATTGATTTATGGTCACATTTAAGTTAATGGTGTAAATATTTTTCTAAGTTATTTTTATTTGCTAACCCCAAATTTTTTATATTTTCTGTAAAATACCTTAACCCTTAAACGTCCACATTTTATACTCAAATTACCGTTATCACAACCACCATGGTTAAACTGGCACTGGCATTAGGTAGTCACTGATTGTGGGGCAAGGAAGAAACTGCCACTTGGCAGTGAAGTCCAAAGAACACGTCAGGAAACTAATTCAATGAGAAATACAACATATTGAGGCTATTTTTGAAAGAGGACTGTACAGTCCACTTGGGCTTTACTGGGTTAAGTGAGTATATTTTTTCTCCATTTTCCATAAGGCTACCATTCAAGTTGTGCTAGTTCCTTTGTTTCAGGCATGTATTATAATGTTGCTGGTTAAGATATTAGCATCAGTGATGTACGGACACCAGAAAAGAGACCAATACTGACTCAATAGAAATATACATTAATTAATAAGAAGGAAAAATTAGGATATATTATTATATTATATTATAAGTTAGTTTAAGCCTCCCTAACCGCTGCAGAAATAGAGCGTATCGAAGAGAGGAAGGAGGAAGGCACCATTTAGTATGGAGATAAGAAAATGAGGAATCTATACAGAAAGGGCATACAAACAGTAAGATGGGAAAGAAGTTCATGAAATACGATAAAAGTTGAAGAAGAAAGTCAGAGGTGCTGAAAAACAGGACAGTAGTGAACCGAAAAAGGTGGTCCTTAAAATAACAAAAAACATTTTATTTCAACAAAAAGAAGGCCTACCTAACTCTCAGCTCGGGTCCTCACATTTTTCCCCTGGGAGCGCTAATTCCCATAGATACAATAGTTGTATCCCCCTGAGGGGAGGAAAAATTAGGAACTCTTAGACAACTCAGGATTGCACTCCTGTCCAAACAATATTTGCAATGGGGCAAAATAATGCAACACATTGATTGAAGGTGAAACACAATCATAATATATTCCGTCAAGATAATATACCATACTCCTAGAGGGTAAAGATAGATTTCTTTTACAACAGAGCATTCAATACTCAAATTCCAAAATTCTAAGGTTGTGATGCAAAAACATTACATTTTCACTAGTACCAGGAAAGAGCCTGTTCTTTTT
The DNA here is from genome assembly GCA_030386875.1 of Morinoia aosen. NCBI lineage: Eukaryota > Metazoa > Arthropoda > Malacostraca > Amphipoda > Talitridae > Morinoia > Morinoia aosen. Next base: position 1,365,400 of record CM059568.1, on the reverse strand, counting down.
GGGGGTGTTTAAATTCCCACCTACACTGAAATATGATGCAGCTGAAATACAATAGATAATTAATTAAATGGAAAAATATATTTTGCAATTATTGATACAAAGTTACAATCTTATTAAAATATAAAATAGGCATTATTGATTAGGAAAATTATAAATTCAGTAGCATCCAGCCAGTGTGTATACCGTGAGCTCAGGCAGATGTCACAGAGTCCTGCGAGTGTTTGTGAATACGTGTAGGCACATTCAAGCACCTTTTTCTGTGTCAATAAAATAGGTTGTGACAATAATCATTCATATTCCATTTTAACTCTTGTTATATTCAATATTGAAAACAGTTTCCCCCTTATGGACCTTTTTCTTTATTACTGAACCTAGAGTAATGAAATTTGGTATACTGATAGGAAATGCAATTGAGAATTGTTTGGTTCTTGTGATAAAATGCAATTTTCTTCAAAGAAAACGAGATATTCATAGAAAACAGAGTTTTAGGGGGCTTTTCAAAATGCATCTCCTCCCACAGTTTTTGAGGTACAGTGATGATTTTAGTATCATTAGATGCGGAATTTTGTGTAAATTATTCGGAGTAAACAGAAGATCTTTAAGGGGACTGTCTACGTAGAAATCAGGATATGTGTTGATTTTCTGTTTTTATATGCATCTTATAGAGGATTTTCTTGCGCTTCCATTGGTACTATCCGTTTACGTCTACTCCGAATAGTGCGCCCACCAGAGATGGGGAAAGCGATGGGGGTGGAGTGACCTTGAACCCTCCCCCCCTCATTATTGGGAGTCAATTGAGCGTTTCTCTGCGGGAATGGCATTATAGTTCGTTCATGGGCTACTCAAAGTGGTTCCATTATTCAAACGAAACATTCTAAGGCTGAATAAATATTTTTTATGAAATTTTGACAATTTCAGAACTTAGCTGTTCTGCCGTATCCATGATACCGCAGCTTTCACTCATAGCGCGATGACAGCTGCAGTATCATAGCTACAGCTATGGCGAGCACACCAATCCAAAGGGCTTGAAAAGAGCTATAAAACAAAGGAGTTGACTTGACAAAAAAACGTATTTTGGTTGAAAAAAAATGAATAATTAAAAAAATTAATTGTTTTCATGAATTACACTTATTCTCTTTTGTTGTATATTTTTTCTCAGAGTTACAGAGCTACAGCAATGTAAATTATATCAATCGAAAGGGCTTGAAAAGAGCTACAAACGCTCAAGAGTTCATTGTAGAAAACCCTGTAGTTCAGCATATAAAAAGAAAAACAATTTTTTTTGTGAAAATACTCGTTTTTATGGAAACTTGATAATTGGTTTCTCAAATGCTACTTCTTCCACAATTTCAGAGCTACAAAAATGGTTTATATACCATTCGATAGGGCTTAGCAAGGAGTATTCATATGCAATGGCATTTTTGGATTCATTTATTATTTTTAAAATTACACGACATGAAAAAAAAATGAAGGAGAAGTGAATTTTTTTTATTTTCAATTCCCAAAATCCACAAAAAGAAGTTATCGAAATTCCTTATTGCATATGGATATATAGACATATAAGCAATCTATAAACGAAGTACTGGTTCTGTAACTTCAAAATTGTAGAAGGAGATAGGTTTTACATAACCCCCTTTTTTATCATATTTTTCAAAAAAAAAAAAAAAAAAAGTACACCTACAAAAATTTCGTCAAAATATCAAATGATCTATGCTTCATTTCACACCTACTGTGAAAATTTCAGAGAAATCCATCCATAAATAACGGACTTTTTTCTACATGTACGGTCCCCTTAAAGACATGATTAAATTTTAATGCAATTTTTTCGAGGGGCAATCTTTTTTTAGGCAAAATATTTCATTTATGACGTCCCAACTTTTTATCGTGACAAATGTAGAAAAAACCATTTACTCACTATAATCTACACACTTTTCCAAATCTAATGATACCAAAATTATCACTGTAGCTTGAAAACTGTAGAAGATGCATTTTGCAACCCCACATTCCGATCCTCCAAAAAAAGGCAAAATAGGTAAACAAACAGTTGTAATTCAAATTTTTTTTAAATTTTTGGTTCAGGTTAAACCCCTGAAATCATTATAGAGCAATCCAGAGACATAGGAGATCACATAGCAATGTCAAGCCGTGAAGAAAGGTCCAAGGAGGAGGTATAACATGATAAAAAAAAACCTTCCCCCTCCCCTCCCCCCCCATTCTTCAAACACGCGTAGCGGGTGAACGAGTGAACATACGAGTCTCATTTTTTCACAGGATGTACCTGACCTTTGACACTCCTCACAGCAGTAAAAATTCTAGTTTTCAAGAAATCTCAAAAAACATGGATTCTTATAGGGGATGCTGTCCTCAAGTCTAACTTCTATTATTATCTGATGCATAAATAAATTTACACAGTAAATGTTCAATATTTAGCTTGTCTTCCAAAATTTAGCACTACCAGTCTTGTGAAAGTTGATTAAGGGAATCAAACGATTTTTCTTATGAAACCTTTGAAAAATAAAAAAAAAATACTTCTGGACAGAAATAAGCTCTCAGGCATTCATAGCATGTTTATAACATTTGAATAGAGTGTTATAGCCCAAATTTTTTTTTAATTTACCCATACCATTTAGAACTTTATTTCATCAAAAAATTTTTCACATTTTTTTAAGCAAAACCAAACATACAGACCTAGCTTTGGTAGATGTTTGCATTGTGAATCTAACAATAAAGACTAATCGTCTATGTACAATATTAGATGAGAAATTATGTTTTTTAGAAATTTCCCTGTGAGGGGGGGGGGGTATTCGCAAATTTAACACGTCAAGTGCGGCGGGTTAAACTGAAGTTCAATATCTAGCTCAAATTTAGAGTCAATAGTAGTAAGAAATTTTGAAAATAGCAAACATTGACTGGATTATGACTTCATTTAACTTACATTTAGTATTAATAAAAATAAAGTCGGTGACTACTGGTCGCCCAGCAGCATTGTAAAAATCACCTAAATGAACACCGGTGGGTCACGCCGCACTTAACGTGTTAAAAGTTTTAGGGCTCTGAACGTCCATTCAAATGTTCTAAACATGTTGTGAATACCTCCACCCTCATTTCGCTCCTGACACTCTGGAAGTATTTTTTATTAATTTTTGATGTTTTATACAAACAAAATCGTTCGATTCCCTTGAAAGTATTGAAGTATCGGCCAAGATCCTTAATTTTTGGGGGATGCTGATACCGATCGAGAAACTCAAGAAAAACACTGATACTGCCAATACTGATACCAATACTATTGGTTCATCTCTAATTTACATATTGTATCCCAAGTTCCTACATTCCCTCCACTGGTCTCATAATTACTTTGTATGACAGGATATGAATTTAATGTTTTTTTTTAATTCTTACAGAGTCACCTTATTTGCCCAAGCTCCATTTAACTAGTTCTTATCATTTAAGCTCTGTTAAGGACACCGTCTAGGTAGAAATCAGGATATGTGTTGATTTTCTGCTTTTATATGCATCTTATAGAGGATTTTCTTGCGCTTCCATTGGTACTTTCCGTTTACGTCTACTCCGAATAGTGCGCCCACCAGAGGGGGGGGAAAGCGATGGGGGTGGCGTGACATTGAGCCCTCACCCCCCCATTATTGGGGGTCAATTGAGCTTGTTTCTCTGCGGCAATGGCAAAATAGTTCGTTCATGGGCTACTCAAAGTGCTTTCATTATTCAAACGAAACATTCTAACGCTGAATAAATATTTTTTGTAAAATTTTGACAATTTCAGAATTTAGCTGTTCTGCCGTATCTATGATAATGAAGCAGGAGACCGCCTTGATAGAAATCGGGATATGTGTTGATTATCTGTTTATATATGCATCTTATAGAAGATTTTCTTGCACTTCCATTGGTTCTTTCCGTTTAAGTCTACTCCGAATAGTGCGCCCACCAGAGGGGGGGAAAGCGATGGGGGTGGAGTGACCTTGAACCCTCCCCCCCCCCCCTCATTATTGGGGGTCAATTGAGCGTGTTTCTCTGCGAAAATGGCATTTTAGTTCGTTAATGGGCTACTCAAAGTGCTTCCATTATTCGAACGAAACATTCTAATGCTGAGTGAATATTTTTTTATAATTTTTGACAATTTCAGAATTTAGCTGTTCTGCCGTATCTATGATACCGCAGCTTTCATTCATAGCTCAATGACAGCTGCAGTATCATAGCTACAGCTATGGCGAGCACACCAATCCAAAGGGCTTGAAAAGAGCTATAAAACAAAGGAGTTGACTTGACAAAAAAAAACGTATTTTGGTAAAAAAAAATTAAAAATTAAAATAATTGGTTGCTTTCAAGAACGACACCTATTCTCTTTTGTTGTATATTTTTTCCCAGAACTACAGAGCTACAGCAATGTAATTTATTTCAATCGAAAGGACATGAAAAGAGCTACTAACACTCAAGAGTTCATTGTAGAAAACCCTCTAGTTCAAAAAATAAAAAGATAAACAATTTTTTTTTGTGAAAAACACGTTTTTCTGGAAACTTGATAATTGGTTTCTCAAATGTATCTCCTTCCACAATTTTAGAGCTACAAGAATGGCTTATATACCATTCGATAGGGCTTAGCAAGGTGTATCCATAAGCAATAGCATTTTTTGATACATTTATTATGCTGAAAATTACACCACATGAAAAAAAATGAAAAAAGGTCATTTTTTTCAACTCCCAAAATCCTCAAAAAGAAGTTATCAAAATTCCCTATTGCTTATGGTTATATAGACATATAAGCAATCTAAAAACGAAGTACTGGTTCTGTAACTTCAAAATTGTGGAAGGAGATAGATTTTACAAAACCCACTATTCTATCATATTTTTCGTAAAAAAATAGTGCACCTACAAAAATTTCATCAAAATAACAAATGATGTATGCATCATTTCACACCTAATAAGAAAATTTCAAAGAAATCCATCCATAAATAATGGACTTTTTTTTTACCCAGATGGTGTCCTCAAAATGTGTTCTATTACCAATTCCTGGTAACAAAATTTGAAAAATTGTTCAAGGCACTGAAGTAAATATTGACTGCAGCCACTGACATAGCTGGTATGGTGTTAATTTAAGGGCACAATCTTAGTCAAATTTTGTATAATGGTAGGTTTACGGTTTATAAACTCATCTTATAGAGAATTTTCTTGCGCATCCAACGGTATAATTCGCTTTCAAGTACAAACATTGGTTCGTCTCCTAGACGGAGTAGAAGAAGCGCAGTAACATGACCTTTCAGTGATTTCCCTCCTTCCCCCCCTAACTACGAATCAGTTTTGGGCGTTCCTCTACGAGAATAGCAAGAGAGTTCATTCATGGCCTTGCTTGAAATGCTTTAGTACTCAAACAAAACATTCTTACTTTGTGTTCATTATGATGATGTAACAATGTTTGTTTTGAGTCCGGCTGCTCCGAGTCATCAGCTAATTAGCTGTTGTGTAAACATACAATCACCTCCTGCAGTTTTGAAGGTACAAGAATGGTAAATTTATCATTCAAAAGGGCTCAAAAAGAGCTACAAAGAAAAAGAGTTGAAAAAATATAAATTTCAATGTAATTAAAAAAAAGTGTTTTGAAAATGACTGGTGTTCTCAAATTTGGATTAGATGTTTTTGATATAAATCCTTTCCCACAGTTTTGAAGTTACAGGAATAGCTAATATAGCAATTGATAGAGATTGGAAAGATCTACAGTAGCTGTAAAATTTATTGAAAACAAATGATTAGTTCAGAAAAAAATGAAACAAATAAAATTTTTTTTGGAAAAATGGCTCTCCTGAGAAGTTAACTTTCTGATCTTTCAAGAGACACTTCCCCCACAGTTTTGAAGGTACAGGAATGGCAAATATATCAATCGATAGCGATTGAATTATCTTAGAGAGGAAGTGGTATAGTTTTTTTAATTTCAAACCATGTTGAAAATTTTAACCAGAAGAATTTGAAAAAATGGAAAAAGTGATTGATTTTTGGGAAAAAAATCCTCATAATTCAAAAAATCAAATTATCAAAAAACCTTACCACCGGATCTCAAGACACGACAATTAACTACCTAAAAAACTTTCAACCAGTTCTGTAATTTTAAAATTGTGGGTGAGGTGTATTTTTCTGCAACACTCTTTTTTCAGGTTTTCTTTTTAAAAAATCATATTTTTTATAAATTTGTTAAAAAAACACACAAGTTCAAAAAGAAATGCTGCATCATTTGACACCTACTGTGAAAATCATAGGAAAATCCGTCAAGAATTGACGGACTTTTTATCTACCCACACCATGCCCTCAAAGTACCAAAACTAAACACTGCTCAAGTGTTATTGAGGGAGAAATTCCTCTTGCTATGAGTTGCCTGAGGCACTCAGAGAGCAAGGGATGCCTTAACAAAAACAATCACGTTCAAACCACGAGTGAACAATACAAATACAATCCATATGAACCTGTACTAAGCAGTTAATTGAGCAAAACTATATTTAAATGGGATGCTCAAAACAAAAACAATGTTATTTAATATATTCCTGTATAGTTATTGATGCAATATAGAATTGATCATGTTTTAAATTATACCTGAATTACAACAAGAATGGGAAATTCTGTTTTGCATCATTGGTTTGTAATTCAAAATCAGTCACTTTAATGTGGAGATTTACTTTAATATAAAAAATTCATTGAGATGAGGGAGCACCTCATTTGCAATGAAAGGAAAATTTCTAATTCACCAGATACTTCTTGAAAAGCATAGAATTTTTTCAAAACATTACGAGATACCTCATTCTCAATTTTATCACAAATAAGCTGTGAGAACAGCATCATGGTTTGCTCTCACGTGATATAATATATAATAATCACGACAATATTTTACAGCCAACCATATTTGCAAAATAATTTTTAAGGAATTTGTTATTATCTTTTGCTAATCTATGAGATATCTTTTGCACAATAAAAATTGATAAGAGTCTCAACCATGGTTTCTTAACTCAATAATAAGCTCTCAGGGGTAACAGTTCTCTCCTTATGAAAATCAGTAACTTCATAAAGAAATGAGCAGCATAAATAGACTTAGAAAAAGGAATAGATAAAAGAAGATTCACACAGAGTGCACTAAAAGTGGGATAAAATATTAGAGAATGTCAATAAGAAAATCTGGACAAAATTGCCATCACTAGGGAAATATAGAATTACAAACAAATTTAAAGAAATGGGATATAATTGTCATTATTTTGAATGGGATAATATTGTCAATTATTATTAATTTAATTATTCATCAAATGGTACTTGATCATCTACAATCTCTAAGGAATGATTACAGAATATCTTTTGCCCTTGATTAGTTAAGTAATCTGTTATTCAATAATTCATTGGAAATAGCTATTGATAAGGTGAATTTAAGAGTTTCACCTCATCATACAAGTAACCATATCTAAAGTAATGCACCATGGTTCAAATTGCATCACAAATACCCCCTCTATGAAACAATAGGCTCAAACTCATTGCAAAAGTCTGTCTATACTCTATGGACCATAAAAAAGTACTAAACTTTAAATGTTGAATTCACAGTGAATGAGGATAATTATTTTGTTTTCATGTATTTGATTACAATAGGATACCAATCAATTTTCTCATTTTTCTTGCAGGTAAAATGGTAATGAGATTTAAATAAACCACTTTCCTTCCATGCACTTTCCATTGCAAATGAGTATTTAACAAGTTAATAGAGGCAAGTTAATTTTCATCTTCCAAAGCAATTATCATTCCAATGGCAAAAACCGTAGCATTTTCTTTTAGCAAACATGACATAGAAAATTTGAGAGGGAGACTCTTGTGTAATCACGATAGAATCCCTGTTCAGACGGCTTTAATGCGCTCAAATGGATATTAGGTTATGTTAGATTACGTTTGGTTATGCTATAATTCATAAAATACTCATTAGCAACAAAAATGCACAAATGAAAACTTGCATGTTTTGATCTCATTACTATTATAAAGTAACAAAAACTTGAAAATTGATTAGTGTCTTGTTGTAAACATATATTGTTTTTATATTAGTTTTTTACAATAGTTAGCATATTAACATTGGTTGTATTAGTAACAAGATAAAGGTTGTATCAGAAATGAGTTAAATAATAATTGTAAAATTGTGAGTTGCACATGAGATCTCAATGTAGTCATAAATGACACAGAAGTTAGAGGGTCATTGTAATATTATTCCAAATATAGGAAAGCTCTGTGCAAAATTAAGAAATTCCTTCAAACTCTTTGTTCCCGTGTAGACATAGTTGATGAAAATGCATTGCTCCTTGGTTGGTAGCAAAACAAAGTCAGTCACTTGAAAATTTACATTCAAAAGTAAAATTTCAGAAGACTTGGACCTCACTTACACTCAGACCTAAGGCTGTATAGTCCTGACACAAATATGCGTGTATTCCAATAAATGAAACTGAAATATTTCAATCCAAAGTTATAAGACCTGGAGTTGGGTTTCCTTTTCAATACAAGATAGACTTTCACAAAACTATGGTATATGTCAGGCTATTGTCGAAGATGCTGACTAGTGCTTTGTAATTTAACAGGAGGGAAAATAATTCTCCTCGCATAACTAACCTCTCGTATCACAGATACTTGAGAAGCATATATCTGTCTCAGATTTTAAAATTTCAAGAGCTAGAATTCATTCGGCTCTAAAACCTCGAAGCTTGATTAGCTCGTAGCTCAAATTTCATTTCGGCTCTAAACTTTTGAGGCCTCGCTTACGGTTCAAAAATTCGATGCTCTGAAAAATGGCTCGACATCTTCAAAGCTCTACCTGAGAAAAAATACAAGAACTTCCGGAAAATATTCGCATCCTGAAAAATACTGTGGGAAAACCCCAACTTAACACGTTAGTTGCAATGGGTTAAACCGAAGTTCAATATTCAACTTGAATTTAAAGTCAAAAGTGATAAGCAAATTTGTAAATATCAAACATTAACTGGGCCTGTTAAATACCACTAATTTAGAAAGGTTGTTAGAATTTTTCAAAACGACCCATCAATGGGTCGTTTTGCAGCAGGAAAAACCTAAGCACGACCCACCGGTGGGTCGTGTCGCAGTCAACGTGTTAAATAAACTAAGTAAGCAGAACCTGACTTTCACTTATCCCTGAAAATATCAGGAAGATCCTCCAGGATAAAATAAAGCCTCTGAAATTACGGCCTCAGAATCCCTGAAATTGGGATAACTATCTACGGTGGCTCCCTGGAGGACCAACCTAAATTAATCATCAATCGGGCGGAAACAGGACTCGCCCCCCTAAATAACAAATAATTGGCGCCCAATGTGGATACGCCTCACCAACTATTTAACAGTATGGTTACTTTTTATCAATGAAATGGTAAAGTCATTTTGTACAATATTCAAGAGTCATTAATGACTTGAATAATTTACCAAGTCGTATACATGTAATAAAATATTACAATTTACAAATGTAATATCATGCTGTACAGCAGTTGTTATACATGTCAGCTATGACTTCAGGCTAGCAGCTGCAAGCAGGTTTCTTATATTCTTGAATAATGAGGGTTTAAAAATGGCATAGATCAATAAAATGAGGCCATCACGTTAAAAAAATCTGTTGTATGGATTTGAGTCAACAAAACATGCACAATCTAAGGGTATTGCATTTTTTCCAATGCTTGTGGTATACTAATGTTATTTATTAGTAATATATTTTTTGAGTTAAAAATAGTTGGGAGCATTTGAAAAAATGTATGAGACATAAGGATGCAATACAATTCCATCTAACAGTAAATTCAGCACCAAGTACAATAACACATTAGCTAGCTTGAGTTAATAGATCATGGAAGTGGTATGAATATAATAATAATAGATTATGTCAGCAGTATCATAAAGGAGAGGAAGAAACAATTGAACATTATTTGCTGGAATTTAACAAGTATGAGCAAGAGAGAGAGAGTTTCATGAATGTGTGTTTGAGCAGTATGGAGAGAATGAGTAGTATACCAGATGTGTTGTGGACGATTGTGGCATAAACTGTCATACTGGATTGGATCCAATATTTTTTTAGTATCATTGAAGCTATGAAAACTTTTCTTGTACGTGCCTGGAGTAAAAGACAGACACTGGAACGAGCCAGAGCGACATACGCTAATATATTGGCTTTTGAAAATTTCTTTCTTAATATAAGATGTCCTATGACAAACGTTCCATACAAGGAGTACTTATGGACAAACTATCCAAGATGTACAAATTGACAAACTACCGAGGTGTACAAATAGATAGACTATACAAGGCATACTAATAATAGACAGCCTATATGGGGCATATTAACAGACAAACCAAATGTGGCATGCTAATAGATTAACCCTGTGTAGGGCTAGTTAAGGGGACCGTACTCCCAAAAAAAAAAAAATCCTAAACTATTCTACCGATCTTTATGAAACTCGGTATAGGTATGTAAAATTGAACAAGGATTAAGATTGGACTCGTGTGTTTTTCCTTTTTTCCCCATAGAAAACGTGTTATTCAAAGAAAACGTACATATAACATATATACGTACATTTTAACCCACCCCCCTTTTGACCCACTTCCTGTGGTCTTCTGGGTGTAAAACGTCACTAATATGTCCGCTACATATATATGTACATTTTAATGCATGTAAACGAAATTCGATGTTTCAATTTTTTGGGAGTACGGTTGCCTTAAATCAAAAATTTCATCTCTTGGATATTTTATATTCAAAACCAAGTTCTAGTTGAAGTGGCAGCAAACTGTGGACAGTGATGATGGAAAACATAGAAAACAGTTTGCGCCAGTAAACAATTATAGAACGCTACAATTTATAAACTACAGAAAAAATCATACAAACATTTATTCCCAGGAGCCCAAAATATTTCAAGCACTAACTATTTAGCAAGAAATCATTCCAAAACAGCAGGAATTTATTGGAACCACTAAAACATGTTTCAATACATGAGAATAAACGGTCCCAAAGCACCCATAAAAAAATCCTTCCTGAACTCATCAGAAAAAACGTAACTTGATCTTGAAGGCTGACAGAGTCGGGGCCTTTGTAACGGCCTACAATTCCCTCCGCAATACTCACAATTTTTACACAAAGAGTTCAGTGCCTGTGTACCAGACTTGTCCACTAAACCACTCAGGATCCACCAACCCTTGTCACAAACTGCCACTGGACGGCATCACTGGGATAACCAGTACGTCAAAACACCATCACAGGCATTTTGGGTCATTACAGCTTACTCTATTTGACTGGCTCATTCTAGTCACTGCTTCTTGCTCCATGCACGTACAAAAAAATTTTCATAGCTTCAGTGAAACTAAAATTACATTTCTGATCTAATCCAGCAAGACAGCTAATTTCACAATCATCTTCAGAACATCTGGTATACCAGTAATACCACTCATTCTCTCCATAATGTTCAAATACCACATTCATGAAACTCACTCGCTCTTGCTCATACTTACTACATTCCAGTACAAAATGACCAATAGTTTTCTCCACAACCCTATCTCACTGCTGACATAATCTATTATTATTCTCATTCCATCTCAATGCCTTAGGCAGCCTGCCCAGTGCCCACTGATGCGATTCACCTCAGTCGTCGATAGAGATGTGACTAAAAAAATACCATGCCTTTATTTTTTTAAAAAACACGTTTTTTTCACAATAAAAACCATGGCCAAAAACACATGGATATTTTGTTGTTTTTTTTAATATTTTGTCTGAAAATAACTCAGCAAGAAAAAGAACCACATTACATTATTTGTTTTAAATGTCATATTATAAAATAAAACAGCATACTTCTTAATTGATGGTTTTCTAGGGGTTTATGAAAGTTTTCAGTTTCTGCGGTTCCATGTTTTGATATTTCATCTATTTTACAAGACATGTGAATGACCTTCAACTTCCGAAATGGTGTGTTATAATAATGTATCTTTATTTATGGTCATTGATAGAGATGTGACCAAAAAAACCATGCTGTTTTTTTTAACTTTGTTTTTTGCAGAAAAATCATGACTAAAAAACCATGGCTATTATTATATTTTATTAGACTGAAAAAGTAGTTTTTTTTTAACATTAAAAAAAAATCATGACTAAAAAACACATATGTAAATACCAGGAAAGACATTTTTCTTCAATCGAATTGTCTTTAGAAACTTATAAACGAAGAACGCTGTTAATATTGAAATCATATTTATTAGAACTCTAATAGGTCTTAGAATAAAATATCTGCAAAGAATCTATTCACACTATAAAACCTTTTGGAGACCAGCTCCATCCTCAGTAAGTCATTCAGTAAACGTGGTAAATTGGACAGTGAATTTCCACTTTTCCTCTAAAAAACATTTTACTGAATGACTTACTGAGAATGGAGCTAGTCTCCAAAAGGTTTTATAGAGTGAATAGATTCTTTGTAGATATTTTATTCTAAGACCTGGCACGATTCTAATAGATATTAATATATTTTATGTGACCAAAAAATTCATGCTGTTTTTTTAATATGATTTTGTTACAAAAAAGTCATGATTAAAAAACATGGATATCAATATACTTTAATGACCATAAACTACCATGCTATTTTTTGAAAATCATCTATTTTACAGAAAAATCATGACTAAAAAAATGTGGATATTAATATATTCAATGTGCCAAAAAAAACATGCTGGTTTTTTTAAATATGTTATCTTTACCAAAAAGATCATGGCTGAAAAACAGATAATGACTTTGTGAAAAAACATGGTTTTTAAAAATGTCATGGTTTTTTTTGGTCAGATAAAATATAATAACACATGTTTTTTGTGATGATTTTTGGTAATGTCGCAAATCCAGCCATTGCTCATTACTAATGTCCTGCAAGTCACTCCATATCTTGCATAATAAAGAACAAAGGCTTTGTCACATTAACACAAGCCTAAATAGTAAAACGCTAATAATTTATGACAGAGCGAGGCAATGGTGGGAGTGCTTCACTTTTCCTGGCGACTAAGATCTTGAACATAAATAATTTGTTCATCTTGTTTCTTGATCGAATCCAAACCCCTATCGACGGATTCGAGCAAGATGAGGTGCAAGCCGCGACTGGCTGGCCATCTCAGACAACGACAAGACTTGGTCGCGAGCGCATGCTCCTATGCGCGCTCTGACCTGCTCCGACCCCTGCATCCGGGGCCTTTTGCCCTAGACAGCCGGCTTAATTGAAGAGGTGTTTGCCTGCAACATTATCTTCGAAGATTTGCAGGTGAGCCTCCTATATTTTGTTTCCTTTGTCATAAAAAAGCGTTTTTACTTGCAGTATACCCTGACCGCCTTAAGGCCAGTTGGTAAGGCTATGTCTTTTGGGCCAGTTTATTCTGGAAGTTTCGCCGTAATGTCGGATGGTGGGACAGTAAAAAACCTTTTTTTCGAAAAGCATGGTTTTTGGTCATATAAAATAAATTAATATCCATGTTTTTTACAAAGAAATTATGACCTAAAAATGAATAATAATGACATTTTGACAAAAAAACATGTTTTAAAAAAAATTATTTTTTGGTGACATAAAATATATTAACATCCATAATATTATGACAATATTTTATGAAAAACACATAAAATAAAACTGCATGGTTTTATTGGTCACATAAAATATATCTATATCCAGGTTTTCTTACACACGATTGTAAAAAAAATGTTTTTTAAAAAAAGAGCATGGGGTTTTATAGGTCTTATAAATATATTCATGTTTTTTTAGTCATGATTTTTTACCAAAAAAAAACATTTTTTGGTCTCATGAATATATTATTCATGTTTTGTTAGCCATGATTTTTTAGTAAAAAACATGTGTTTAAAAAAACTGCATGGGGTTTTTTAGGTTACAAAATATATTATATTTTTTTATCATGATTTTTCTGTAAAAAAAAACAGCATGGTTGTATTTGGTACCAAAAAATATGGTCAATGTGAAGCATGATGTGATCAAAGGAAATGGGAATTTTATTCCTAAGAATCACTAAAGGAACCCATTTAAGAACGTTTTACATGAATGACATTTTGCTCGCTGATGCCTTATTATAGAATTATTGAACTTTGAACTTGGCTTTAGCGTGCCAAGGAAGCGTGCGCGCCAAGCGGAATGTAATTAATAACGGAAGCTAACCCCCTATTACAAACGTTAAGAGGTTGGGTCGTGAGGGGAAGCCACAGTTCTTCTAGTGAAAATTATAAATTAAGGTTGAAAGTAACCCATTAAGGTCACGTCAACAATTGTGTTTACATCTGCTCCATGATGGCGTCGGCCGTACTGGGTGGCACCATCTATGAGCTGACTGTAAAGGTGACGACGTAATAATGACGACTAAAAAAGTCAAAAGCACCAAGTACAAGAAGTAGTACGTTAACTTATTTGTGTTATTAACTGATAACAATATTTTTTCTTATTTTATTAACAATTTCTATCATTCTTTCATTTCTACGAAGTTCTGGCAAAAACTTTAACACCTCATGATCCGAACTTTGCCTTTCCCGACCCAAATTGGTCGTACTCTGTGTTGCACATTTTGCGCGGGAAAGCAATTTCACCTATAACTTTAAAGCTGAATAATTCTAAAATAACGCATCAGCGAGCAGAATGTCATTCATGTAAAACGTTCTTAAATGGGTTCTTTTAGTGATTCTTGGGAATACAACTCCTATTTCCTTTGATCACATCACGCTTCACATTGACCAAAAATAAATTATTCATTTTTATTAGTCAGAATTTTTTTGTAAAAAACATGTTTTTAAAACACATTTTTTTTGGTCACCTAAAATATATAAAAATCCATGTTTTTTAGTCATTTTTTGTAATGAAAACATGAAGAAAAAAACATACAGTAAATGTGGTGGCAGATAACCTACAATTACCTAGAGGCGTCTAAGAGGAACAGCAGGAGCCACAGAACTTATATTGATGGATTCAAAATTCAGAGCTTACTATCTCTACTATGTCTGATATTATTTTTATGTGACCAAAAAAATCAGACTTTGCAGAGATAATAAGCTCTGAATTTTGAATCCATCAATATAAGTTCTGTGGCTCCTGCTGTACCTCATAGACTCTTCTAGGTAATTGTGGGTTATCTGCCACAACTTTTACTGTATAATTTCTTTTTGATGTTTGTATTACAAAAAATGACTAAAAAACATGGATTTTAATATATTTTAGGTGACCAATAGAAAAAAAGACATATACCTAACAAAATTTAGGTGTGTGCAAAAAAAAACATAAAAAAACATGTTTTTTTGCAAAAAAAAACTGCCATCAAATAAAACCGTTTTTTTTTGCATCACTAGTCATCGATGAGCTAGCCAACACAATGCTATTCCTAAGGTGCTACAAATGAACCGTGCGACTTTGCAAGGAGTGGCATCAGTGGGCGGGCTGCCTTACATCTCACAGAAAACAAGAGCTGGCTACCATGTAATGATATATTCAACAAAAGTTATACATATATATACGTAGAGGATAGGCGCAGCAACCGGCAGGTCGAGGCTATGCTGCCCGAGAGGCATAGGAAGGTGTGACGTACATACGTACATCAGGAGCAGGGAGAAGTAGGTATAGGGGTAGAGGCTGGATTGAAAAGCTAGTGCGCTAAACTGCATACATAATAAGACGAGGGCAACTTGAATACATAGCACAGAAACTAGTGGGTTAAAAATTTAATTGCCTACGAGTTAGGAAATCAAGGGTTTCTGGGTATATTTTAGAGATATATGCGTACCAATATTGTGAAGTAAGGGACACGTCAGTATAGTGAGGTGACGCTTGAGGGTTAGCCAATCGCGAAATGCCACGTCACTTTCAGTTTTCGCGGGTGTAGCAGGGCGCACGGTGGACTTCTTTGTTCGAGGGAAGGTATAAATAATGGAAGGAGTAGGGTAACCGGTTCATTTGGCTGTGGCCTGGTGCTAGACAAGATGTAGGACAGCAAGTTCTTCGAGGGGGAGGTGAGATGTTCTTTGTTAGAAAAAGTTAAGGGAATCCTAATCTCATGCAGCTTATTAAATTTGTGTCTTAAAAAGATTGGAGTAATTCAAGTAGAGATGGTAGACAAATGTTTTTTTTCAATTGAAGTTGTTGTCTAGGTGGGGGGCGCAGTGATTTTCATTGTTAATATTGAAATTAGTTCTGTGGGTTTTCCTTTAAGGTTATTCTTGAATTGTTCTTGTGTTTAGAGTTTCACTTTAATGTGGGGAATGAAAGAATTATTACATTATTTCTGAGAGGGAAATCAGAATATTCGTGTTCTTATTGAACTACTGAAGTGCAGGCTAAATGGTTTTCATTCAAACTTATATCAAAACAGAGTGCTTTGTGGTTTGTTTTGTAAAGCGGGGTAGAATATTAACCCAAATTATTTCTCAGAGGGAATTAATGTGTATGCAATGCTTTGGAGAGAGTTAGTTAAATTTCATTGTGTGGGGAAAGACTAGATTGTCTCTCAAGTAAAAGATGTCCAGAATTAATGAACTTAATTTTTCAGTAAACATTCAGAGGGAAGATAAATATCTTATGATTGTTTTGCGAATCAAAGAGGAGTGAAGTTAGCAGGGAATAAAGACTTAAATGAAACTAGTCACCTAATATGCTCCTTGTTCTCGGGAGGGGTCGGGTTTGTGTGTTCAGCGGCTTGGAATTCTCAACGATGTGGGCTAAGCTACTCCGGGTTGCAGCGCAACCTAACCAAAATGGCGCTCACCAAGCTGGGGCGTCATGGCCTACCGCAAATTCTTCACACCGTAAGGGAAGTCACACAAGAACGGAACGTAGCAGGTTGGCAGGCTACAAGAAACTTAGGAAGAGCTCCGGTTGTTCCATCGTCATGCTTGGAACTACATGGTTAAGAGGAACCATGGGAAATAGGCCATAGGTGACTCTTGCTTTTTCGTGCGTGCTGCCATTGCCTAGGATTGTGTAGGATATGTTTCTTGCTGGTGTGTTGTGTTGGCGTTACAAGGTGCGCGCGCCAGTAACTTCTGCTAACATTGTGTGTCGCAAATTTCTTTGCTTGCCGAGAATGGCTCATGCCAATCACGTGTTCATTAGTTAACTTGAAATAAAGGAATCAATAATGTACCACTAACTGAGTGTTTCATTTTCCCATGATGAACTGAGGTATTGGTGTGGGTGAGCAGATCAGTAGTTTCTTTCTCTATTTTTCCAACTGTTCTACCATTTCCTTTTTCTGTGCTTTCCGCTCCGTATTTTCATCTTTCCCCTCTTACTAAGGAGGTTTTGAGTCCTCCATTCAAACTAACACAGTGGAGGCGCCTGATCAGCGCCGTGCGCAACACTGTGCCTTAGTTTCGTGACAACCAAAACTCCCATCATAGAAAATGTCACACTTAGGTACTTTCTTTTGCATGTACCAGATTAGTGTAGGCTTCTGCATCATGCTAAGCATTCACTTATTCAATCCCTACTCCCACTTATTCAATCCCTACTCCCTAACAACAGCTTTACACCAAGCAAGAGGTGTTTCTCATTTTCTTCCAAGTTTCCTGTGATAAATAATGTTTTTCCTTGAATAGATAAATGCCGTTTTTACTTGTGTTTTTCCTTGAATAGTACATCATGAATGATTTTACTACAGCTTGACCTACAAAAGATCTTGCAGCCCCACGTATTGGGTTGATTTCTGATGTACTAGCAAAGTTTTCCTGCCCTAGTGCCTTTGTAAGGCACCATTTTTTCATCTACACTCTGGTATGGGATGCCCTCAACCTTCTTACAGTGGTCACAAAGCATTTCAGACAGCTGCCTAAGCTTCCAAAATTTATTGTCATTATTGTGTTTACTATTGTTGTTAGTAAAATGTTTATAAATATATACATATATATTCGGAGATATTAACCTTGGTACTTGGTCCCTCTAGCTGTTAGTTTGAGCTACCTTCATTAGCATGCAATATAGTAGTGCCTTTATCACATGTATCATTGCCTTCATCAATGTTATCAGCTATAGTACCACTTGTATTGGGAATGAAATCAGGACCAGCAACATCGTTGTCTGTGTCCATGCCATCATCAGAATTGTCAGCATAATTTGGAGCCCCACCATCCAGATATCTATTACTGGTACCATTGAAACCTGACACATCTATTTTGGGGCCTGTGAAGGTTAAATGCAATGAATAACCGCTAAAAATAACATAGTTCAACAATTTTGTTGAGCTGATTCTCTACTCATAATTTTTACCATGAATGGGCAGCTCAACAAAATTGTGGACCAATATTCAAGTATCTTACACGGCGTCATAATTGCATAATTATCTGCAAAACAAGTATTCAAACACGTCTACAACAACAAATTAAATATCTGATGTATAATAGGCATAGATTATTTACTAGTTATACCCTGAAATTGAATTAGGAAAGTAGAGAAGTTTGGCGACACATACACAGGGATCAAAAGGTTGTTGACGTTGAGGCTTGCCACTACCTCAGAGCCGTCTATTGCCTACTTTTCGTACCTACCTGACGCGTTACAATTCTGTTTAGCCGCTAGAACATAAGAAAACATTGAGTAACTGCAATTTCATATATTTTATTAGGCTTAAAAATACCTTGACAATTTTGTTGAGCAAACCATCAAAGGTTTAAACTCCAGTCATCCACAGGTCTCCCAATTCTAACATGAATAATCTTTTGCATACTTAGTTTCCTTGCATGTCCCCAACATACTTTCTCCCAATAGTTTACACTCAGATTACATTAAAAAAAATTTGCTGCACATACCTGCTATTCTCCTTTCTCTCAATTCTTACCTTATAATTCAACACAGCTTTCATCATTCTTTCTGAAAATAGGCTCCACCCTAGGTCACCTCTCATGGCTTCTGTAGCTGACCATTTACAATGTGAAGTTTAATGCAATCATGAAAAATAATAATTTTATTCCATAGAATCACTTAAGGAACTCATTTAAGAACGTTTTACAACAATGACATTCTGCTCGTTGATGCATTATTTTCAAATTGTCAAACTTTGAAGTTGGCTTTTGCGCCAAGGAAGCAAGCGCGCCAAGCAGAATTTAATTAATAACGGAAGCTAATCCCCTATTACTAACTTATAGAGGTTGGGTCGTGAGGGGGAACCAGAGTTCTTCTAGTGAAAATTATAAATAGAGGTTTCTAGTGACGTCCGTTTACATCATCTCCAATGGCGGCCACTCGGGACCCAAGATGGCGGCCGCCATCTTGGAGCTGATGTAAACACAATTGTTGACGTCACCCTACTGGGTGGGTTTGAACCTTTATTTATAATTTACACTAGAAGAACTGTGGCTCCCCTCATGACCCAACCTCTTTACGTTTGTAATAGGGTGTTAGCTTCTGTTATTAATTAAATTCTGCATGGCGCACTAGCTTCTTTTTGAGCACGAAAGGCAACTTCGACGTTTAATAATTCAAAAATAACGCATCAGCGAGCAGAACGTCATTCTTGTAAAACGTTCTGAAATGTGTTCCTAGAGTGATTCCTGGGATCGGAATTATTATCTTCCGTGATTGCATTAAACTTCACATTGACAGACCATTTTCGAGCACCCAATGATAAACATCCTACCTTATTTTGTATTACATCCAGCTTTCCAAGGTCATTTCCATTCCAAACAAGAGCACTCATACCATATATGACACTAGGTACAGCAACATATTTCCACATTCCTCTCACACTTTCATACTTGATTTCTGTGTATCTGGCCATACAACTTAAGGAATCGAACAATTTTTTTGCAGAAAACGTCAAAAATTAACATAAAATACTTTGAGAGCGTCATGAGCGAAATGAGCTTGCAGGTATTCACAACATGTTCAGAATATTCGAATGGACATTCAGAGCCGTAAAATTTTTTAAATTTGCCCATAATCCCCTCCCCCCTCAGAGGGAAATTTCTAAAAAACCTTATTTCACAGCTAATATTGTACATAGAGACAGTTTTTAGGTAAATGTTGGGGATTATTCGGGAATCGATTATCCACTTTTCGAATGGTAAACATGGTGAATTAGATTGAAATAAACAAGTTTCTTCAATGCACTTTCCGTCGTAAATGATTATTTCACATATTATAGCGGTAGGATTAGTTTCGTCTTTGATGACGAATGCGCTCAAATAAACAGCTACTCATTTTCGAATTTTTGTTGCTTGAATCATGGTTTTCATACACTTTTTTTGTCAAATGAATATTTTACGAATTAGCGTGGTAGGTTTAGTTTCGTCTTTGATAAAGAGAAAACCGGAAGCGAGAGGCCATTGGAGCGTTGCCATTCGCCAGGCCAAATGAATAACTTCCCGCTTTAAACACTTGAGTTTCGGTAACTAATTCACCGCTATAACTTGTAAAATACTTATTTACGACGGAAAGTGCATAAAAGAAAACTGGCTTATTTTGATCTAATCAACTATGTTAGGGCACCTAAAAATCAAATATTGATTCTCGAATAATCCTCAACATTAACCGTTTTTTTTGTTAGATTCACAATGCAAATATCTACCAAACCATGTGTTTGGTTGTGCTTCAAAAAAAATTCAACAAAATTTTTCAATTTTTTAAGGAAAATATATTAACTTTTAGTTACTAATTTACATTTTAATAAAAAAAATTCTAATTATATTAACTTATCAATAAACTACTAAGCAGGTTTATAGTACTCACTTTGAGTTTTACGATGCAAGAAAGATCCCCTCCATAAGTAAAAAACTGTTGGAGAAATGATTAGAAACTGAAAAGCTTATTCCTCATTAAAAGTTTTTTATGGCTGTGCGGCTCAATTTCTCCTACAGTTTTTTACTTATGAAGGAGATCTTTTTAGCGTCGTGGAGATCATTGTGAATACTATAAAAAGCACGATTGGTTTTTTGGAAAATTTTAATTCTAAATTTTTCATTGTCCATATAACTAGAATTATTATGGCTTTAATGTTCAAATAGGTATAATTTTTTTTTCAGAGAAATTCCAAAATACAAATTATGCTTTCGGTAGATATTTTCATTGTGAATCTAACAAAAAAAACGTTTGTCTATATGTACCACATTGGCTGAGAAATTGAAAGTTAAAAAAAACATTTTTGAGAGGGGGGAAAAACTGTCTATTCGAATGGCATAAACATGCTGTGAATGCCGGAGAGCTTATTTCCCTCCGGAAGTATTTTTTTTTTCAAAGATTTCATATGAAAAGTTGTTCAATTCCCTTAACCGTCCACTCCACTCCATTGCTTTTACCACTTCCTTACCCTTAGTTCTAGTGCATCCATCTTCACTTATCATACAACCTAGATATCAAGCAAGAGCACTCATACCTAGTGATGCAAAAAAACGGTTTCATTTTATTGCGTTTTTTTTGCAAAAAAAAATGTGTTTATGTGTTTTTTTTTATTTTTTTGCACACCTAAATGTTAGGATACAATTGAAATGCAATTGAAATGCATATATAAGCTAAACCGACACAACAAAAGTCAGCAGCCGGCGATCGGAAGGACGCTGAGCGGACTGAGGGATCTTGGAAGGAGAAGGGAGGCGTCCGTTGGGGGTAGCGGCTGTGTAAGAAGCTAGCTCGGAAAATTACACATAGTATTACACAAGGACAACTTGATTGTGTAGTAGAGAAAAACTATGTATTAAAATTCATTACCAACGAGTAGGGGTACTACGGAAAATAGGCATCGCAGAAGAATATGTTATGAACTTTGAACTTCTCCCAAATGGGAAAATAATTGAATTTGACTTTTAAAGGTTGAATAGCGAGGAATTTCTCAAGTAACAAGGAGGATGTTCTTATTATTTAAAAGGGCCACCAGTGCTCCTGGTAGAGCACACTTAATTGCTAATGACTTAATCTGACTCTGAAGGAGTTATGGGTGGGTAATTCGAGTTGCCTTACTGGCACCTAATCTCACTTGCACTATTGACCTCTGCAGGACAATGAAAAACTGTATACTCTCGCCTTGTCTTTATTTTGTTGACTCTGAGTGCCGTGGCTACGGCAGCAGTATGGAGTTCCACTTCTTGAGGAAGAAGGTCCGGGTCCAGTGAGTAGCCGCACTTCAGCAGGTGCCACGGCTCGAGGGAATCCGGGGTGGATCCCGGCGAGAGTGGATTTGTTAGTGTAATATTCCGCAGGTGCGGTAATAGTTTCGATTATATGAGTATCTCGAAGGAGGTAGTTCCCGCAGGGGTTCTACCCGTGCCTTGTGGCTTGGTGTGGTTTGATAGCCGTGTGGCTTGGTTTGGTTGATAGCCGTGTGGCTTGGTTTGGTTGATAGCCGTGTGGCTTGGTTTGGTTGATAGCCGTGTGGCTAATAGAGTATGGGAATTGTTAATTGAATGTTGGTGGTGATTGTCTGTGTGTCGGCTTCGGAGGTTCTTCTGTACGGGGAGAGAGCTTGGATTACTTGTTCAAGCATGATAACACACGGAGAGACAGTCACTACGCAAGCCAGGCTGCGAGCTTTACTGCTGAATTACAGGATTGCCTCAAATGGAGGATTATATGCGGGTGCCTCGGCCCAATTCTGGCGCCTGAACAAGGGCGAGGCAGTCGCAACAATAAGTACTCGTATGGACAATCATGAATCTCCCTACATGCCCTTACTTCCCCAAACTAGTATTCTCCGGGTACTATTAATCGTGACGCGTCGTGTACGATCATCTCCGAATTGGAGTGCAAGATTAATACATGAGATAAGAATATTACTGGGTAGGCAATGTAAGTTAGTTTGTCTTCATTATTATTAAAGGCTTCTGCCGCCCAATAATCTACGCTTTGACTGTCATGCCTTTCTCCGTCTTTAAAGCCATTTGGGTTTTATCTCGCCATTTAATTGAACCGTTTCCCATTTGACTGTCCTGGAAGCTTCCAGAGCAAATTCGTGATTTTGAAATGAGCGATTTAGGTCAACAACTTAATTCTATCAGCGAAATTAATCGTTAATGTCACTAAATGTCGATTTATGAAGTCGATAATATCTTTATTTAAATTAAGAATAAAAAACTTCGATACTTATCAAACGTTCTAGTTCTATCCGCACATGTAAGAGTAAATGCGGGAGTTCTCCGCCGTTACGTAAACTCATCTCAGCTGGCTCCGCATTCTGGGGTTTTAACCGCGGGTCTGGGTTTTTTATCTGTCTCCTGGGGTTTACAGTCATGAATTGTGTTGGCAAAACAATTAATTTCAAGGAGCTAAAATGATTGTACTACTTGGTAACCTCGAAAACAATAGAAAAGTGTAAGAAAATTTATTCATTAACGCCTTTTTTCGCTGATCTGGGTTTTTTCTTAATCGTATGCTGGGGTTTTTTGGCAACATTCTCTTGGCGTCTATTGTGGCTTCAGCTCACGCTTCGTACTTGAGCAGGAGCTCTCCCGAGAGTGGGTGTGATATTTCGTGCTCAGGCTACCTACCTAATAAGCCTTAAATGTGTGTTAATCCTTTTTTAAGTGATGATCGAACTTCATAAAATTACAGAACTGAAGTGGAAGTGTGCCTTATATCTGTAAAAACGGTAGATAGCCATTCTACCTTTGCGTGTGTCAGTTTTCCCGTGTGTGCTTCAGTAGCTTCAGAACGTTTTCGCTGGGCGTTTTGTCTTGTTCAAGTGATTTTTATTTCTCTGTAAGTTTTGACCACTGAGTCTCAAAATCATTTATATGATCGAAGAAGTGCGTTATTTATTGAAGGGGCCGAGATGCTTTAATTTGCAGCATGACTAATTGAAGGTCATGTGCATATTACGAGTCTTCCATTGCAGTTGTCGTGTATTACTGCGCCTCGAGCGCCATATAAAAAATGGCCGACCTTGAACCCTTTCGTGTCTTTGTAAAGTTAAGCCTAGTCTGGTTTGTAAATCTCGTGTGCGCTTGATAACCATTTAATGTGATTTCTTTTACTTTACAGGCAATGTGAAACGTACTGATCAGGTTAGGATATGTGTCATAGCGGAGGTCTCGAAAAAAAAAGATGTAAGTATCTTAAAAGATGTAAAGGTAGTGTAATACTCACAGATTACCTCTGTTGTACCAGCAGCTAAGCACTAGCAATAAATTCTGAGACGATTAGAAACTTCTTATCTAATTTTACATTTGTTTTCTCGCAGTGCTTCTTATTTTTCTTGAAATCTGCGTTGTTTTGAAACTGTTTAAATCGCAGAGGCATTGATCGCCTTTGTGAACTTGAATATCGGGAATTAGCGCTTCTCATTGAAAGCTATGGCTGCTCTGTAAAATTGCTGTCCTTATCGGTAGAGTATTTTTTAGGAAATAATTTCGTAGTTGAGTAAATTTTCTCTTTTGTATCGTTCGGGACCCAAAATTAAGGTGATGTTTTTCAGCCCCTTTTAGGTATTTCATTTGTTCACGATAGAATTCACGTGAAATATTTTATAAATACACATACATTGATTAGGTTTTCGATTCCCCCTCCTTTTCTGTCTATTACGGAAAGTTTGCGTATCGTGTAACTTATAGCTTTTGTTTTGTTGTTTTCGTCTCTATGACTCAACTTTTTTAAGCCGTTTATCTCTTACTGAGAAGTCCGTGATTGAACTTGTGTGCAACCTAAATTTCACACCCTTTCGATGTCATTATAGTCTAATCTTTACTGAGTACGTGAGTAAAATTGTAGCAATTGGGTGAAAAATCCTGACTTTGAAAGTAGTAAAATATTGGTGGCTCTATTATGAAATGGCTTACCTTGCTTCCGTCTCGCTTCTTTCAAATTTGTGTGAACATTTTGTTGTGACTACGACTCAGCATTCCGGTGCTGTTTCAACGATTCAAACCACTCCGAGGAAATATTGTATCTAATTGAAATCAGTGCTCCAAGGAAAAGATATAAAGTTCCGAGCCGAAGCCTAGGTAGTGCCTCCATTTGTAGAACTAAATAACTCTTGTTTTTACAGTGACGTATTCAACCGCGCCCAATACAACCTCCTTCTTCTTCCGGTGTTTTTCTTACCTGGCGAAGGGGAATAAGGGCGCGACAGTCAATCTTTTTTTGGAGTGGCATACTCCCGAGACCTCTGCTGACACACAGCTGCATCGCTCCTAAACGAAGTAAGTGCCAGTAGACTTCGCGGCGTAGGGGCCGTTATTGATAAAAAATGGATTCGTGTAGACCACGGCAGGACTCAAGAGTCGTGCGGCTTGATCACATGACTCGTCTTCAGGAAACGATTAAAGTAAAAACGTCGAGCTCCAGAAGGGAAGCCTGGACTGAAGAAGAATGGAACCAGGAATCCCTCGAGTGTCTTCACCTATTTAGGGAGTGGCGAGGACTCGTAGAAAACGAGTTAGAATATCTAAGAAAAGTTGGAGCCGGACAAGAAGCAAAAAATCTCATGGCTGACTACCGGAAATTAAAGAGGCAGGTAAAGTGCTTTCTCAACCCTCGTGTGAACGACCTTTCCAGCGAGAGCTCCACGTCAACTCACTCAAGAAAGGACGGTCGAGGATCGGGGCCAAGGCGAAGCACCTCCTCTAGAGCTATGTCTGTGGCGGAGTCCACGAGGCTTGTGGACCTGGAAAGTTCTATAAAGAGGATCAACATTGCGCACCAAGCAAAAGTTGCGGAGCTCAGGTCGCAGTGTGAGCTCGCTGTGAAGCTTGCTGAAGTAGAAGCTAAGGCAGAGAAAAGTAAAATCTCACTTGAAATAGACGAGATCAACAACAGAGGTCTCTCCAGCCCCGACGTTTCGATCGGCGCAGTCAGCGAAACGGAAAAATCTAGGCACACCGAAGAATGGGTCTCGCAGAACCACGGCAGTGTGTTTTATTGCCCCCCTCCACCTAACCTTCGTGACTCTCAGGCACAGCAGCGGGACGCTGTTTCCCAGTTTCAAGATCGAAAACGAAATAAGGCCTCCAAAATGCGTCAAAATGCCCCGTGCTCATCGACGAGTTCCGACTCTAGTTTTTTGAGCCGTTCTGAGGTACGTCCCCCACCGAACCTGGAGAGTAGAGGAATTTACAATGCTGGACTTCGGAGTTCTCGCCCACGGAGAGTTCGGGAATCAAGACCCATTCGAGCCGCTGACAACAATCAAGGGAACTCTACCAATTACAACCCTCAAGACCCGCTTTTGTGCTACCTAGAAAAACCATTGGCCAGCAGTGACTACTGCGCGGGAAACGAACTTAGGCTCGACGCCGCTTCAAGGCATCTAGTTTTAATGGAACTAAAAAAGTCCCCTCCTAACCCTTTCCGAGGCGAGCCCAAACGTTACCATACTTGGTTCGCTGAGCTTCGAAACGACTTAAGGAACCTTTCTTTAAATCCTAGCGACGTGGTCGGCATCCTAGAAGCGCGCACATCTGGGGAACCTCGTGACACAATCGTCGGATTGAGGACTTCATTCGGAAGTGATCCGAAGCGAACTTTGGACGAAATCGTCTCTCAACTGAGAGAACGATATGGCTCGTCGGAGCAAATCACGGCGGAGTTCAAGAAGATGATCGAGAGATTCGACCAAATAAAAACGACTGAATTTGATCCCAAAACCGCTCAATCGCTGCAAAAGTTGGGCGACCTGTGCTACAGCATCCAGGGGCAGATGAGGGAGGTCAGAGACTTGGAATACTACAATTATGCTCTGGGCTTCGAACCAATTTATGAGAAGCTCCCGGATTTTATTAAATGCCGGTGGAATAAATCCAAGCTCAGCTACCAGAAATCTCATAAGCGCCATCCTCCTTTAGAGGAATTCTGCAGGTTCTTGCGCGAGGATGCTCAGCGCACGTACTCGGGAGTTCTCACCAAGTTGGACAACGACCAGCATACTGGACCTAAGGGCAAGTCCAGCAAGCGAGCCACCGTGCTTGCTGTTGAATCCTCGCAAGTGGAAAACACGAGAACCGAATGCCCCTTACACCATAGCTCCGGGCATTCTCTGGCATCTTGCAACAGATTTTCTAGTTTGAATGCTGCGGATCGTAAGGGTATCGTTGTGGAGTGCGGTGCGTGTTTCCGATGTTTCGGAGCGCACCGTATAGCTCAATGCACCGCAGATCAGAGGTGCGAAGCCTGTGGTTCCAGTTCTCATCACACGCTGCTTCATTCGGACAGGTCTGAGGGTCAGAGGCGCAGCCACTCAGAAAATTTCGGCGTACGGGGAAGAGGTTTTGCTTCGAGGGGAGGACCAGCGCCTCGAGGACGCTGGGCCCGCAGGTCTTCGCCTCTCAACGAAAGACGCGACGCTCCAGAAATGGGAAACCTGTATACGGAAAAGTGACAACCATCGGAAAACAGAAGCTGCTCTAAGATGGTCTTGGTGGACGTGACGGCGCCCGGAAGAAGCAGTAAAACTCTCCGCACCTACGTCATCCTGGATGACCAAAGTACTAACTCTTTCGCCACATCTTCTTTGTTAGATTTCTTTGCATTACCTCACAAAAAAGAAACGTATTCCATCACCACGATTTCAGGTTCTAAAATTAAATCCTACGGTCGGACTACGGAGGGCTTTCGAGTAAAGGGCGTAAGCCGCTCTGAGTCTTATGCTCTTCCCCCGCTATTCGAACACGACGGCATTCCTCATAATAAGTACGACGTGGCAACGAGAGAAGACGTCTTGAAGAACCCCGACATTGCTCATCTTGCATCAGAATTTCTCCCTCTGGACTGCAATGCTCCCGTGAGTCTGTTGCTGGGCCGAGACGCTGAAGATGTGTTAGTTGCAGATCTAATCCACCGGAAGCCAGCCGTCTACAAAACACCTTTGGGATGGGCTGTTGTTGGAAGAGTCAACCCTTCAGAGCCTCACCCGTCGAACATGCAGATGAGTGTGTATAAAACTCAAGTCGAAGATCACTTTTCGGCTCAGCCTTGTTTCGGTCCTCTGGCTCCAGTCTTCGACACCAAAATGGACGACGAGAGTCCTGGACCGTCCGTTGAGGACAGGAAATTCTTGTCGCTGATTGACGAGAATATAGTTGTAAATGCTGAGGGGCATCTAGAAACTCCGCTGCCATTCAAAGATCGCATGTCTAAGCTTCCAGACAACACGAAGGCCGTCTATCGCCGCTCCAGAAACACTTTGGCGCGGTTAATCAAGGACCCCGCCAAATTACAGCAGTGTTTGAAGATAGTCCAAGACTACGTGGATAGTGGACACGTAGAGGTAGTGCCTTCCCAAGAACTTCAACCGGCCGAAGGACACTTTTGGTATCTCCCGGTTTTTCCCGTTACACATCCCAAGAAAATGAAGGTGCGCATCGTCTTCGACTCTGCGGCGCAGTATTTCGGACGCAACTTAAACGGAACCTTGCTTCAGGGGCCAGATGCCAACAACAGTCTTCGTGGAGGGCTCCTTAGGTTTCGAGAAAATAAGGTTGGTTTCGTTGCCGACGTGGAAAAGATGTTCCACGCCTTCTATGTCCGTCCCTCCGACCGAGATTTTCTCAGGTTCTTCTAGTTCAAGGACAATGATCCTTGCAAAGCAATTGTCTCATACCGGGCAAGAGTGCACGTCTTCGGAAATCGATCAAGTCCGGCTGTCGCAACTCACTGTCTGCGCCACGCCATTAGGGAAGCCTCAAGAGAGGAGAGAGAAAACGGAGACAGACTTGCCTGGAAAGCTCTGAGCTACGTCGAGCGCGGATTTTACGTTGACGACGGACTGGGATCCGCAGGTTCAGCTCAAGAGGCCGTCGACATTCTAGTCAAGACACGAGAGGACCTGGAGACGTTCAAGGTTCGTCTTCACAAAATCTCTTCTAGTCATCAGGAGGTTTTGAACGCATTCCCGGAATCGGAACGCGAGGAAGGAAAAGTGGAGTTTTGGGAGGATGGTTGTAGTCAGCGCACCCTAGGAGTGACGTGGAATACTACGACCGACCGGTTTGACGTACATACCGAGGTGGTGAACCGCCCGTTCACGAAACGTGGTTTGTTAGCCACCGTCAATTCAATCTTCGATCCAATTGGCTTAGCTAGCCCCGTCGTGTTGGGAGGCCGACTGATCATGCGCACCTTGATCCCTCCCGTAAAACAAGACCCAGAAAATTTGGCAAAGTTGGGGTGGGACGACCCTCTTCCCGTCGCTCATCTTGCGACGTGGGAATCGTGGAAAGAGTCGTTGCGAGGACTCTCCGACCTGTCGTTGGACAGGTGCCTCATTCCTGGAGACTTCGGGGAGGTTCATTCACGAAGTTTACATTCCTTTGCCGACGCCTCTGAACAAGCCATAGGACATGTCACCTACTTACGATCAGTCGATGTGAGTGGACGAGTACACGTGTCTTTTGTAAGCGCTGACAGCAAGGTGGCTCCCAGAGCTGCCACAAGCATACCACGTTTGGAACTCTGCGCGGCCGTCGAGTGCAGCGAGGCCTCCAGAAGAATATGCGAAGAGATAAGCGTCGAGATCAACGACGTAGTGATGTACTCAGACAGCAAGGTAGTGCTGGGCTACCTCAACAACGAAACTAAAAGATTTTCAAAGTATGTGACTAGAAGAATTGAAGCGGCTACGAAGGTTCGTCCCAAGGAACTCTGGCGGTACGTAGCCACAGAGTGCAACCCGGCGGATATGGCCTCTCGTCCTACAAGCGCAGAGAACCTGAAGAGGATACGCTTGTTGACGGGCCCTTCCTTTCTGTGGGAAGATCATCTGCCTGACGAGCAAGAAGGCGCAGGTATCTCGCTTTCAGTGAGTTTGCCCGAGGAGAAACTCGTCCAGGAATGCTCGAATTTCGTCACCTCCCTTCAGACCCCAGAGCTTCAGCGTGAAGTTCCTGCCTACTTAACTGGTGACTTTGTCTCTGTTCGTAGAGCATCAAGACTGGCGACGCACTTCTATTTCAAATGGAAGGACCGAACTCAGCAAAGAAAAGGAGTGGCTCTGGCCATCAGACCCTTGGAATCGCTAAACTTCGGGGGTGAGAAGTTGGCCATCTCTGACGTTCAACACGCAACCTTTCAAGACGTGATCAGTAATCTCAAGAAAGAAAAGGACATTCCTCTGCGCCACCCTTTGTCTTCTTTGAGCCCCTTTATTGATGCTGACGGTCTGTTGCGAGTAGGCGGACGCCTCAGGCGCGTCGACTTGCCCGGGTGTATAAAGCACCCCATTGTGCTTCCCGAAGACCACCCGCTCACCTCTAGCATTGTGTCTCATTATCACAAACTCTCCGGGCATCAAGGTGCTCACATTTCTCATGGAGCCGTAAGAGATGCAGGTTATCATATAGTGCACGGAAAGAAGGTCATCCGTAAGTTCGTAAATGACTGCGTCGTCTGCAGAAAATTGAGAAGGAGACCCGAAGAGCAGAAAATGAGTGACCTACCGGAGGACCGACTTGCTTGCACCGCTCCCTTTACGAACACAGGTTTGGACGTGGCAGGCCCGTGGCAGGTCGTCGAGGGAATCTCTACGAGAAGCAATAAGAGGACTTCTAAGGTATGGGCCTTGGTGTTGACCTGTCTAACCTCTAGAGCGGTGCATGTGGAACCGCTGCCTGCCATGGACACTTCTAGCTTTCGAAACGCTCTCAGACGATTCATGTGCGTTCGTGGATCGTGCAAAATCATAAGGAGCGACCGCGGTTCTAATTTCGTCGGCAGCTATAACCAGGACCTCGACATGAGGTCACTCTCCAAGACGCTGCAAGTTTTCGATGTGCAGTGGATCTTTAATCCCCCTCACGCACCCCATTTTGGTGGAGTTTGGGAACGTAAAGTGGGAGCTATAAAGAAGGCCATGTTGTTCTCGCTTTCCCAGTGCGGCATGCGAACACCTAGTAGAGATGAGCTCTACACCTTTTTTCAAGAAGCAGCATCAATCGTCAACAACACGCCATTATGGTCCCTCTCGAGCGACCCTAATGATCCACAACCCCTGACTCCAAACATGCTCCTAACGTTGAAAGAAGCGGGCGACAACCCTCCTCTCTGCGATACCTCCCCTGCGGACCTCATAGCCTACGGAAAGAAGCGCTGGCGTAGAGTCAACCATCTGGCAGAGGTCTTCTGGCAGAAGTGGAAAAGCGACTACATACAGGAGCTTCAATCGCGCTCCAAATGGACGAAGAGGACAACCAACTTGAGCCCTGGAGACATCGTCATGCTCGTCGAGCCCGCTCCGAGAAATAAATGGGCGATGGGTAGGGTAGTCAGGGTCAAGAAGAGCGGGGACGGTCTAGTACGTTCCGTAGTGGTATCTCGGGCCGCTGCTGCGGGAGGTACGATAGCGTGCGAACGTCCGATAGGAAAGGTAGTAAGTTTAGGTCTCCGAGGAGACAACTAGATCTCATAGTGTCAGATTCTCGAATTAATTTGTTTAGTGTACTCTATCTATCGTGCCCGTCGCAACCGTGATGCGTCCTTCCAGTCTACCTGTCGAGCTTACCTATATTTTAATATGCTTATTTCAAGCGATCGGCGGAAGGTGTCTCACTGCTGCTGATGGGGGGAGGTGAAGAGCTGCAGACTTCTCCTTCCTCTCCCGGTAGTGGTGTGATGCGTGAAGCACGTTCGTTTTTCTTCCCCTATCTATCTCTCGCTAACTCAGTTTGCGGTTTGCCTACTATAGAGTATTAGATTTGAGTACTGACGGGGTGCGCCTCTAATTTTGTATTATTCGCTCGTAACGTTCCTAACACTAGTCACGTGCGTTGTTTCTTGTGCCTATCGGAGTAAGGAACATTGATCTCTATCTAGATTTAAGAAATTTCGTATTGTAAACGGATTGATTTATGGTCTCTTAGTATAAGCATAATGTTACTGATTATCGTGTACCAAGCTAAGGTACTCTTTACGTACTCTCTTCAAGCCGTCGCAAGGATGTTTGCCTGTGTATTTTTCAAAGAAAAATAGGGGGGAGTGTCATGCCTTTCTCCGTCTTTAAAGCCATTTGGGTTTTATCTCGCCAGTTAATTGAACCGTTTCCCATTTGACTGTCCTGGAAGCTTCCAGAGCAAATTCGTGATTTTGAAATGAGCGATTTAGGTCAACAACTTAATTCTATCAGCGAAATTAATCGTTAATGTCACTAAATGTCGATTTATGAAGTCGATAATATCTTTATTTAAATTAAGAATAAAAAACTTCGATACTTATCAAACGTTCTAGTTCTATCCGCGCATGTAAGAGTAAATGCGGGAGTTCTCCGCCGTTACGTAAACTCATCTCAGCTGGCTCCGCATTCTGGGGTTTTAACCGCGGGTCTGGGTTTTTCATGTCTCCTGGGGTTTACAGTCATGAATTGTGTTGGCAAAACAATTAATTTCAAGGAGCTAAAATGATTGTACTACTTGGTAACCTCGAAAACAATAGAAAAGTGTAAGAAAATTTATTCATTAACGCCTTTTTTCGCTGATCTGGGTTTTTTCTTAATCGTATGCTGGGGTTTTTTGGCAACATTCTCTTGGCGTCTATTGTGGCTTCAGCTCACGCTTCGTACTTGAGCAGGAGCTCTCCCGAGAGTGGGTGTGATATTTCGTGCTCAGGCTACCTACCTAATAAGCCTTAAATGTGTGTTAATCCTTTTTTAAGTGATGATCGAACTTCATAAAATTACAGAACTGAAGTGGAAGTGTGCCTTATATCTGTAAAAACGGTAGATAGCCATTCTACCTTTGCGTGTGTCAGTTTTCCCGTGTGTGCTTCAGTAGCTTCAGAACGTTTTCGCTGGGCGTTTTGTCTTGTTCAAGTGATTTTTATTTCTCTGTAAGTTTTGACCACTGAGTCTCAAAATCATTTGTATGATCGAAGAAGTGCGTTATTTATTGAACGGGCCGAGATGCTTTAATTTGCAGCATGACTAATTGAAGGTCATGTGCATATTACGAGTCTTCCATTGCAGTTGTCGTGTATTACTGCGCCTCGAGCGCCATATAAAAAATGGCCGACCTTGAACCCTTTCGTGTCTTTGTAAAGTTAAGCCTAGTCTGGTTTGTAAATCTCGTGTGCGCTTGATAACCATTTAATGTGATTTCTTTTACTTTACAGGCAATGTGAAACGTACTGATCAGGTTAGGATATGTGTCATAGCGGAGGTCTCGAAAAAAAAAGATGTAAGTATCTTAAAAGATGTAAAGGTAGTGTAATACTCACAGATTACCTCTGTTGTACCAGCAGCTAAGCACTAGCAATAAATTCTGAGACGATTAGAAACTTCTTATCTAATTTTACATTTGTTTTCTCGCAGTGCTTCTTATTTTTCTTGAAATCTGCGTTGTTTTGAAACTGTTTAAATCGCAGAGGCATTGATCGCCTTTGTGAACTTGAATATCGGGAATTAGCGCTTCTCATTGAAAGCTATGGCTGCTCTGTAAAATTGCTGTCCTTATCGGTAGAGTATTTTTTAGGGAATAATTTCGTAGTTGAGGAAATTTTCTCTTTTGTATCGTTCGGGACCCAAAATTAAGGTGATGTTTTTCAGCCCCTTTTAGGTATTTCATTTGTTCACGATAGAATTCACGAGAAATATTTTATAAATACACATACATTGATTAGGTTTTCGATTCCCCCTCCTTTTCTGTCTATTACGGAAAGTTTGCGTATCGTGTAACTTATAGCTTCTGTTTTGTTGCTTTCGTCTCTATGACTCAACTTTTTTAAGCCGTTTATCTCTTACTGAGAAGTCCGTGATTGAACTTGTGTGCAACCTAAATTTCACACCCTTTCGATGTCATTATAGTCTAATCTTTACTGAGTACGTGAGTAAAATTGTAGCAATTGGGTGAAAAATCCTGACTTTGAAAGTAGTAAAATATTGGTGGCTCTATTATGAAATGGCTTACCTTGCTTCCGTCTCGCTTCTTTCAAATTTGTGTGAACATTTTGTTGTGACTACGACTCAGCATTCCAGTGCTGTTTCAACGATTCAAACCACTCCGAGGAAATATTGTATCTAATTGAAATCAGTGCTCCAAGGAAAAGATATAAAGTTCCGAGCCGAAGCCTAGGTAGTGCCTCCATTTGTAGAACTAAATAACTCTTGTTTTTACAGTGACGTATTCAACCGCGCCCAATACAACCTCCTTCTTCTTCCGGTGTTTTTCTTACCTGGCGAAGGGGAATAAGGGCGCGACATTGACTGCTATTTACAATGAGTATCTTAAAAATTGGCAGTGTTTAATTCGAACGTTTACGCTAAGCCGCAGTCGAGGGCTGACTGTATTGGTCCTAACTAAGGCTAGAATTGTCATAAAGATTACTTGACTTAAGCTAGGAATTGTGCCAGAGAGGGCACGTACAGTCTAATTATTGTTATTATTTATTATTATATGAGAAATCCCTGGTCTCCCTGGCTTGAACGTGAAAGGTGTCCTACGAGAGGAGAGAGGAAGATACCATTTGGAAAGGGTAGAGGGAACGCGGAATCCATGCACAAAGTGCACAGAATTGGTAGTTGAGGAGGAGGTTCAGAGCACAAGAAGGATTTAGAAAACATTGATCATGAGGATACATATCAGAATAGTATTAGGCATCCTATGAGTTATAATGACAACAACCACTGGAGGTAGCCGGCATTGCCAAGAGGTCAAAGGAACAGGTAGCTACAGTTGAGGGCGACCAATTACTGGTTAAACCAAATTTAACCCCCAAATCAGATAATTGGATGATTTCTGGATTAGAATTTCCAGGGGTTGGGAATTTAGAATATTCGGAGACTTTCAGAGGTAAGCATAATCACCCTAATTTAGCTAAATCAGGTAACGACTAATTATTAACATTTTTTATACACAAATTGACCTAACCAAAAATCAATAGTAAGAGTCGTCCTAAAGTGATTATGATAGTAATTCTTGCTACCGTCACTACACATTGTTACACGCAATCAGACAGTGGGATAGTGTTGATCAGAAATATGATTATTTGAAGTGAGTAACTACCGAAGATACAATCTCTATTGGTGTAAATACCCTATCATAGCTTTATTTCCCAAGATATGAAATTTAAACATTGACTAACAATTCAAGGGAATACCAACAATTATTTGAATCTGACTTAATAAGAATACAAAAATTGAGAACACACTTAATTAAAACTGGAACACACAAAAGGTGGCGAAACACTAATGAGACCATGGCGATCAATAGATTATTCCACTTCAATTGATTAGAGGCTTGAACACATCAGCAACTTTGCCTGGACAAGCTAAGGTGGCATAAGCAGTGACCACTGAGCCTAAGGTCTTACTTAATTGATCAATTATGGTAAAAAAATCTACAGCATCTGCTAAATGCAAATGAACTAGAAAACACATGTTCCCAGTTTTTCCTAACTGAAATAATCAATGTACAATGACTATTTAATTCAATTTACTAACTATCTATTCTTCAGAACTAAAAATTATTTGTGTTTTTCTAATTGATTATCTACCTAATTTAATTTAGAAATACAGTTGTGGCAATAATTGGTAATTGATGCAGGACTAGATGCATTCAGAAGGATACATCTGTGACTAAAATGATAATTGGTGCTAGCCTAACTTGATGAAAAAAATAAACACATATTGAAATATTGGCCTAAAAATATTTTAGACAAAAAGGGGAAATTCTAACTTGATAAACAAATAACACCATATTGAAGTATTGGGATAAGAAAAATATTTAAAAACAAAAGGGGAAATTTATAACTTGATAAAAAATAACACCATATTGAAGTATTGGAATAAGAGAAATATTTTAAAACAAAAGGGGAAATTTATAACTTGATAAAAAATAACACCATATTGAATTTTGGCATGATAAATCATTTTTGATACAAAAGGGGAAATGCTAATCTTGATAGAAATAACATCACATTGAAATGTTGACATAAAAATTATTTTAAGAAAAAGGAGAAATTTTAGCCTGAATAAAAATAACATCATATTGAAATGTTGAAATAAAAATTATTTTAAAACAAAAGGGGGAATTTTAGCTTGAATAAAAATAACATCATATTGAAAGGTTGACATAAGAATTATATTAAAACAAAAGGGAAAATTTTAGCTTGAATGAAAATATCATATTGAAATGTTGCATAAAATTATTTTAAAACAAAAGTGGAAATTTTAGCTTGGATAAAAATAACATCATGTTGAAATGTTGACATAAAAATTATTTTAAAAACAAAAGGGGAAAACTCCCTAAAAATGGCTTTACATTAAATAGTGAATTGGCAATTTCATCATCTGAAAATACTGACAGCAACTAGTTAGCTACTACTCATGCTGAAGAGAATAATTCTCCTGGTTAGTCCAACCAGTTGCTTCTAGTTAAATTCTGCGGATACTTCTAAGAATTGCTTCTTGGAAGAACTAGGTTCAGAATCTCTGTCAGCCAAGCGATAACTGTTTGCTAAAAACTTTCTAAATGGGCATACAACAATGCACAAGGGAAAATTTGGTCAATTCTACTCTATACATACACGATAATATTATTGACAATTTTACGTATAATGCCTAAATATAATTACCCGTAGATCAACACACACAAGACTTTAATTCTCACCAGAGACAAAAACCGAGCTCTATGCACTGAGAGTGATTCGAGACAAGTAACGCTTGTGCGGGTTGCAATGTTGCCGACACGGCGTCATGGAAGGTTTCGTTACGATTGAAAAGTGATTTCTTAGAGACTGAATTTTTGATACACATTTGTTACTAAAAATGATAGAAGTTAGTGAATTACGTGACGAATTTTTATGCTAATGGTTGAATTTATTTTACTGAATTTTTAGATGCTCATGCTGAGAATTTACGAAATATCGACTGAGTTGCGGGATGAGGTTTCACTACAATGTCAGAGGGAAATGCGCGTAGAAATACCAAGTTGTGTGACGCAGGGGACACGTCAGAGGTGACGCGTTAGAAACACCCAATCGCGAGATGCCACGTCACTAACAATTTGAGCGGGCAGCCCGCACCATCTACAATGAGCGTCCTTTGTGCGGCGGGGGTATTTAAGCAGAGCAAGCGCGGGGACCGGCCTATTTGACCGGTGCAGTGGCAAGGATGTAGGCTTCCTGACGGCCAGAGGGGAGGTGAGATGACATTCTGTGTTCTGTGCTAGGAGCGTCTTTGTATTTTTCAAATTCCATATTACAACCGGGGCGTGTAAGCTTTATTGGCTTAGGTGGGGTGATTTCATTTGTTACAGTTAAAATTCGGGTACAAACAAATTCTGTGGGTTTGATTTTCAAATAATTCTAGAATTGTTCACGTGATATGACTTCTCACAAGGCTTGCACTTGTAGATTTTTCTCAAGCGGGGATTAGAATGCCCACTAGTTCATAGCATTTTCATTGACTCATTCGACCTTGTTCTCAAAAAAGGGCGCTTGTGATTTGTTCTTGTAAAAAGGGGAGAAAATTAATTCATCATGTCGGGAATAGCCACATTGTCAGTGGAAGCTTCGAGTAAATTCTTAAAGGGGGATATAACATTCATGTCTCGGGGAATAGATGACTCAACCCCCGCTTATTATTTGCACAGGCGGGTTGGGAAGCTGGCCTACGCGTCAGCTGAGACCGAGGGCAGTAGCTGCAGCCGGGCAGTATCAGAGTCGTGAAGCGGTCAGCCGCCTGGGGCTCGCTGCTGACAGGAGTGCCCGGGGTACAGTGCTTACATGTCTCAACCGGTCAACGATCGAGGAGTATTCAGCTTCAGTAAGGCAAAGGAACCAACAGTAAATTAATGTCAACGAAGCGTTAACAAAATGCGAGTGCTGTATTGCAGCATGAACTCCAGAGGATGGCCGTGGTGCCAGTTTAGATACGCAGCAGCGCGCTGAACAGTGCAAATCCATTTGGCGCGCAGTGTGTAATATGAATTAGGCAGCACGTGGTGTTTAATAGCCGAGAGTCCAACCCATGTTGACGTAACCATGCATTCATGTGTGCACTAACTAGAAGATTCATTTCATGTGTCCGATTTTGTGAAGTAGGATCTAACCTATGTTTACGTAACCATTCATTCATGTGTGCATTAACTAGAATATTCATTTCGTGTGTCTAAATTTTTAAAGTGCCATGTCGCAAATCATTAGCATCTTGCCTGAGGGCTCTGGTGCGAATATGAGTGTTGCGATAACATAATTTCCCTGTGTCAGCTCCATGTGTTCACTCAAAAATAAATGTGTTTAATCTTGAGGCCCATTATTCTCCATGCTTATATATATGGATAACGTGCGAGCACAAAGGTGTACATTATATTTATCAGTGGAGGTTGTAAGCCCTCATACGTTACGTGCTTAACCAGCACTGTTTCGTGACAGCAAAAAAATATATGGAGTGCACTGTGCAAGCCGAAATCTGTATATTAACATGGAGAATTTTCTTAAATACTTTACTTGCCAAAATTCTTAAAAATTGGTGTGATGAGCTCTCAAGAAGGGATTTAAATAATTTTCCAGCCATTTCGCAAATAATTATCCAGTATTATGTTTCGCTTGCTCGCTGTAGTCCCATTTTTTTCAGATTCAATATTGCATTCTTGGCTCAAATTTGTCATGACATTTAGTGTGTCAGGTAAATACTTCTTTTTATTGAATTATTATATTTCTTGGACTTGCAAAACCATCCAAAGTCGTGCCAAATGCTGAAATGCGGTCATCATGATTAAATTCTTTCATTCTTCAGGGGAAGAATCACAATTAAATGTGTTATGAGTGGAAGTAATCGTTGTGCATTAATAAATGAAATCGGGCGCATTTTTTGCGCTTGAATTTTTGTGTGATGCTCTCTTAAACAGTGAATTTGGTCGAACAAGTGCCCGATATTAAACCGATCTTTCTTCCTGTACCGTTTTGTAAATGTAATGGGAGGTTAATAAGCTCATATCAACTGTGTTACATGTGTTGCTCAATTGTCGGGCTGTCGAGTCTTCTGAGCATATTTTTGGGTATTAAGAAACCCTCATGTTTCTATCGAGTGTTGTTAGAATTTATGTCTGAGTACATTGAAAGATAAAAGCAGTAACATTTTGTTGTGCAGGGACTGGCTCTCAATTTTTCTTTTTCTTCGATAACCTCTTGTTCATGTGTGGGATAGGAACTGTCGGTGTGCATCAATTGATAAGATCTGCCGCAGTTTGATGAGACACGTAAAAGATTGTCCATAGCACAGGGTGAGCCCGACATCTATGCGAAGAGTATGAGTAATCATTCATTATCTAAAAACTTTTTGTGTGTGTAACGCTCTCTTAAATGATAAATTCGTTCGAACAAGTGCTCTATGTTAAATGTGTGTGTCTTTACGTGCCATTTCCCCTGGTCCTTTTGAGTGCAGTTTAATTTTGAAGTAAAATTCTAGCATGAAGGCTCAGACCACCGATGTTCGAACCTACAGCAGGGCCATAAAACGGCAGTCCTCTTGGATGCAGATAGACGGCTTAGAGCAGCTTATAGATCTTGCTGAATTTTGTTCCCCAAATTTGAGTGGCAGTAGTGATGTTGAATACAGTTGAAATTTAAACACAGTAATCCAGCATGACTTTCTCAAATTCTGAAGTGCTGCACTCGAAATTGATTTTCAATTGTTCATTTATTCGGCAGTTAGAAAATGACATTTGAGTGTCATTATAATGAGGATATAATCAGCATGAAGTGAAACAATGGGATCCGATGCATTTGCTGAGCGAGTAATCGTGCTGAGCTGTGTCTTGCATATGTGTTTCATAAAAATTTCCAGTATGCTGTTTTTCTTATTGAATGTTTCCAGGATGTCTTCACCTGTTACCATTTACGAACTTTAGGTTTAGAACGATGGCCCCGGATTTTATGCCTTAATTTAGTGAAACCTGATTGTCCCAGTTGAAGCTTTGAGACCAATTGGATTTTTGCAGTGTTTTATGGAATTGGTAAAGAATTTTGTGCGCTGTCGTGTGAATTTGTTTGCATATAACGATGTGTTGGATGAAATTTTGTGTGGTAAAAATTTGAATGTCGCTATTATTGATCCACTAATTACAGTTTCCTAAATTTTGTTTTGTGTAGAAATAGAAGTAGGTGGCGCAGGAGGTTAATGCCTTGATTTTAGGGAAAATTGCCTTCGCCTGAATATCTGAAGACAAGTTTTGAAGCGTCTTAAGAACTCAGTTTCATGGCAGCTGCTGGTTAACGTAAACATGAATTTTTGTTTAACGTAACGTTAACGTCTAACGCAATTCACATTTTATTCGCTAATATTGAGTACTTCAATTATAAAATTTTTTTTTTAACATCTCTGATTTGCGTGATGGAATTGTTTCGAAATTCAATTTTTCTCGCTATCATAGACAGAATAAACATTACCTTTCCCAATCGTAGGAGTAAATTGAGTTAAGTGACGGAGTGTAGGATTAGTGATAATTTAGTATGGTGGATTTTAAGAATGCGTGTGGAATCTCTGAGATGCTACGCAGCTAATTCTTGACATAGTTTAGTTACTTACTTAGAAATATATGAATGCCGCCTACACATGTGTCAGTTGAAGTAAACCCCGGCCTTTGTCATGATTTCTCCGTAAAAACAGTATGGTGCTAAACTCCAGAATTAAAAATTGAGAATTGGTATTTCAATTAATAAGTGATGGCTAAATTCATCCATCACAAGGTGCCACGTTGTCTATGTGTGAGATGAATAATTGATGAAGCGACGGACCTAAGTTCTAATTAATGGTGTTTCTGTATGGGGCTTTCTCAAATTTTTTTTTTTGGCACAAATCCTTGCTGTGTTATGCTCCAGTTCCTTCAAATTCAAGAAAATATAATTTTGAAAATGTCGACCGCGTTAGGCGTATTAATTTAAAGGTAATTCAATCTCAGCTTCTTCTAGTTGGGAAGGAATATTATTTTAAGTGTACTTAGTTTTAGACTGGACACGTGGAGTTGTCAATGCCAATTTCTTTTGACTAAGTAAGTGAATATAGGCGAGGAAGGAATTTTCATTTATCTACTGAACCGTACATTGAATTCAAGTCTCTATTTTTACTGCATCTGCAAATGGGTTGTTTAATGAAGCTTTCATATAATTTTGGATGTGAAACAGGATTTTGTTGGAGCCTGAATCTACGCCCCTAGGTGCGTTTATTCACCCGGCCGTAATAGAAATCGCAAGTTGAGATGTCAAATTGATGATTAAATGCATTCGTCCGCCATGATCTATGTGTGAATTCATGTTCAGTGGGAAACTTTATTTGAATCTTCATATATATTTTTTTAAAAATAAAAGGATGGTAACGATATCGATAACGTACGTAATTCCAAGCGAATTGCGATGTTATATCGAGGATGTGTCCACATAATTGTATTAAAAAAAAAAATTTGGCGCATTGGAATATGCTATTTTCTACGATGAAAATATACAATATATTGAATTGAAGCCTTGATTTTGTTGGAAAATTTTTAGTGATGAATGATAGTTGAGTACTGTAATGAATAAACGGGAATTTTGTGCTAAATGTGTGTGCTAGAGATGGAGGATGCGAAGCGGAGAGGAGACGTGTGTAAGTTTTATCACTGTCCTGATCCCAGGGCCATAAAAATTCTTGTTCGTCGAGGCTCATCTTTTATGGATCGAGTGTGGTACCACTTGAGAGTAAAAAAAGGAGGACATGACAACAGGATATAGATAGAAATGTGTCTGGAAATATGACGACTTAAAATTAAAAGATGCGTAGTACTGCAAATGGCAGGAATGTATTCGAAAAATATAGCTCGTTTTCTGTGCTCTGTCTTTGCGAGTTGTATGTTTACGGAAAATTTCATATGCCATTCCTTTATCAGCTAATGAAAGTACAAGAGTGAATAATAAATCGTTTTCCTATGTCAGGATTGTCTGGAAGGTCAGACTCTAGGCAGGCTTGACAAGGAGTACGTAGGATGATTAATATTTCCGGGTTCACTGCAGACGTTGTAAATAGATAACACATGACACGAAACTGTAGTATGTTAAGTTGCACAAAAGAAATGTGACTTATTCCTGGGTAGCGAAATTTCATGAAGGTATGTTCGCTCGGTGTGTTTTTGCGTTTCTTACTGCGGCGGAATCCCGTGAATCTTGGTGTACTGGGAACGTTACATTTTTATTTTAAGTGTTATAGAATAAGAACTGTTCCTTAATTCTGAATCTCCCATGCGCGTTGCCAGGAACTTTTGCTTCTTTCCACCTGGTGAACGGTGTGTGAGGGAACGAGAATAGGAACTGCGATTTTGACCTACATTTGCAGTGGGACAACTAGAAGTAAAGCATATCCTATTTTCTGAGTTTGAGTAACTGCGATGTTTACCGGATTTAGACTACCTGATTGACTTACTGACTTTTGGATACAATTTGGTGTGAGTTGCCGCAGCGTTCTTTTGTGGAAGTTTTGGTGTTTCCTTCGCATAGGGATGTTCCAGGCACTCAAACTGTTCGTACTCCAACATCAACGGATTTGCTAATTTAATTTTCTTAGGATAATAGTTATGTTAAGCTAACACAACACTCTCTCCGTCATTGAACGGCAAACATAAACTGCAGGCTCCCGAGTTATGTAAATACGTTGATGATAACATGTAAGTTCTGCGCCGTCTCTTCGAGTGGAATGACATGATATGAATAAAGGCTAAACTGTC
The DNA here is from genome assembly GCA_030386875.1 of Morinoia aosen. Lineage (NCBI taxonomy): Eukaryota > Metazoa > Arthropoda > Malacostraca > Amphipoda > Talitridae > Morinoia > Morinoia aosen. Next base: position 1,322,814 of record CM059568.1, on the reverse strand, counting down.
TCAAAGTCTGGGTAAGTCAGGTGGATTAGGATGTGATTGTAAGTTTCTCATGATTTTGTGGGTGTTGACTAGTAATTGGATCGCCTAAACTGCAGTGCACGGCAGTGTGGCGTAAGTCTGATGAAATGTTAACACTCTATTTCTATTTTCTTTGAATAAGAGCACACGGGATATCGGCCAACCTGGTAAATCTCTCGTTGTGCATATGTTATTTCATTTGTGTACATGTTTAGGAAGTTAGGTGAAAGTAAATGAGCAGTGACACCGTCGAAGCATTCTTGACTTTGTCTGTAGTTCATTATGGATACCTGCACTTATTTAATTTATTGGGAATTCTGGTGACCTCACTTCTGCCCCAGTCAGGCTAGGCTTGGAAAGATTCACGAGAAATGAATAATTAATTAAGAGGAACCAAACTGTACGATGTCTATCGATCACCTAAGTGACAATGTTGGTAAATCGTAGGTGGAAGTTGATCTCTGAAAATACGTATGTTACCCTGGGAAGCAAATGAGGGGCTGACGAGCCCAGCGTACGAGCTTCGACGATGGAATGAATTTACAGAATTTTCCGCGAGGACGCGAGGTCTAATTTTCCGCGTAAACCGCGACGCAAGGATGATTTCAACGAACTTTTCCGCGCAGATAGCGTGACGCAAGGATGTTTTCAAAGAACTTTTCCGCGCCGATAGCGTGACGCAAGGATAGAGTGGATTGGAGGAATCTACAATTAAAGATTGTATGTTACAAAACCTGTACCCATCGGGCCCGCTTTGTTGATAACGTTTGCCGATAAATCTTGATGATAATGCTGATAATGAAGATGATAATGATAATAATGATGCACCACTGCTTGAAAGGAGAACAAGCTGAGGATTAATAAGAAGATATTCAAGGTTGAAACATTGCCCCAAATTTTGGAGATTTGTGGATAGGTGGCTCATAAGCCCGATAATGTTTGTCTTGTAATGAACACGCCTATTAAGATTCTCTAATGTCGTTGGTATGCCGAAGGCAAGCCGGAAAATAAGATAAATTTGATATATGTGTTTCAATATTAAATGTCATATGTGTGTTTCAATATTAGATGTCATATGTGTGTTTCAATATTAAATGTCATGTGTGTGTTTCAATATTCTTGTGTCTATTTGCTCGATATGTGTGTTATGTTAGCTGTGTTTTCCTCCGAGTCCTAGGATGTTTCTTTCCGATGTGATTTTGGACGTTAGGATGCGATGTGTGTTTGAATAACGTCATACGTCTATGTTTATCAACGTCAGCGTGCGTCAACAACATAATAGTTATGTTCATTTCTGCGGATATGCAAAGTACGGATGGAAGTTTACGACCTTATAGAAATTCGATATTGGCATAGAAAATTTGACCCGTTGGCTCAAATTTTTGTGGAGCGCGTGGGGATGTTAGGATACAATTGAAATGCAATTGAAATGCATATATAAGCTAAACCGACACAACAAAAGTCAGCAGCCGGCGATCGGAAGGACGCTGAGCGGGCTGAGGGATCTTGGAAGGAGAAGGGAGGCGTACGTTGGGGGTAGCGGCTGTGTAAGAAGCTAGCTCGGAAAATTACACATAGTATTACACAAGGACAACTTGATTGTGTAGTAGAGAAAAACTATGTATTAAAATTAATTACCAACGAGTAGGGGTACTACGGAAAATAGGCATCGCAGAAGAATATGTCAGAGGGAAATGCGCGTAGAAATACCAAGTTGTGTGACGCAGGGGACACGTCAGAGGTGACGCGTTAGAAACACCCAATCGCGAGATGCCACGTCACTAACAATTTGAGCGGGCAGCCCGCACCATCTACAATGAGCGTCCTTTGTGCGGCGGGGGTATTTAAGCAGAGCAAGCGCGGGGACCGGCCTATTTGACCGGTGCAGTGGCAAGGATGTAGGCTTCCTGACGGCCAGAGGGGAGGTGAGATGATATTCTGTGTTCTGTGCTAGGAGCGTCTTTGTATTTTTCAAATACCATATTACAACCGGGGCGTGTAAGCTTTATTGGCTTAGGTGGGGTGATTTCATTTGTTACAGTTAAAATTCGGGTACAAATTAATTCTGTGGGTTTGATTTTCAAATCATTCTAGAATTGTTCACGTGATATGACTTCTCACAAGGCTTGCACTTGTAGATTTTTCTCAAGCGGGGATTAGAATGCCCACTAGTTCATAGCATTTTCATTGACTCATTCGACCTTGTTCTCAAAAAAGGGCGCTTGTGATTTGTTCTTGTAAAAAGGGGAGAAAATTAATTCATCATGTCGGGAATAGCCACATTGTCAGTGGAAGCTTCGAGTAAATTCTTAAAGGGGGATATAACATTCATGTCTCGGGGAATAGATGACTCAACCCCCGCTTATTATTTGCACAGGCGGGTTGGGAAGTTGGCCTACGCGTCAGCTGAGACCGAGGGCAGTAGCTGCAGCCGGGCAGTATCAGAGTCGTGAAGCGGTCAGCCGCCTGGGGCTCGCTGCTGACAGGAGTGCCCGGGGTACAGTGCTTACATGTCTCAACCGGTCAACGATCGAGGAGTATTCAGCTTCAGTAAGGCAAAGGAACCAACAGTAAATTAATGTCAACGAAGCGTTAACAAAATGCGAGTGCTGTATTGCAGCATGAACTCCAGAGGATGGCCGTGGTGCCAGTTTAGATACGCATCAGCGCGCTGAACAGTGCAAATCCATTTGGCGCGCAGTGTGTAATATGAATTAGGCAGCACGTGGTGTTTAATAGCCGAGGGTCCAACCCGTGTTGACGTAACCATGCATTCATGTGTGCACTAACTAGAAGATTCATTTCATGTGTCCGATTTTGTGAAGTAGGATCTAACCTATGTTTACGTAACCATTCATTCATGTGTGCATTAACTAGAATATTCATTTCGTGTGTCTAAATTTTTAAAGTGCCATGTCGCAAATCATTAGCATCTTGCCTGAGGGCTCTGGTGCGAATATGAGTGTTGCGATAACATAATTTCCCTGTGTCAGCTCCATGTGTTCACTCAAAAATAAATGTGTTTAATCTTGAGGCCCATTATTCTCCATGCTTATATATATGGATAACGTGCGAGCACAAAGGTGTACATTATATTTATCAGTGGAGGTTGTAAGCCCTCATACGTTACGTGCTTAACCAGCACTGTTTCGTGACATAAATTTTGCTAAGTATATGTCTGGGTTTTTTTGGACACTTAAAATATATTAACATCCATGTTTTTTAGTCATTTTATTGTTATAAAAACATCAAAAAGAAACCATACAGTAAAAGTGGTGGCAGATAACCCACAATTACCTAGAGGCGTCTAAGAGGAACAGCAGGAGCCACAGAACTTACACTGATGGAGTCAAAATTCAGAGCTTACTATCTCTACTATGTCTGATTTTATATTTATGTGACCAAAAAAATCAGACTTTGCAGAGATAATAAGCTGTGAATTTTGAATCCATCAATATAAGTTCTGTGGCTCCTGCTGTACCTCTTAGACTCCTCTAGGTAATTGCGGGTTATCTGCCACCACTTTTACTGTATGGTTTCTTTTTTATGTTTTCATTACAAAAAAATGACTAAAAACCATGAATAATATGTTTATGAGACCAATAAAATGTTTTTGTACTAAAAAATCATGACTAAAAATCATGAATATATATATATGAGACCTAAAAAACCCCATGCTGTTTTTTAAGAAATATGTTTTTTCTACAAAAAATGATGTATAAGAAAACCTGGATATGAATATATTTTATGCGACAAAAAAACCATGCTGTTTTATTTTATTTATTTTTCATAAAATATTGTGTCTTAAAATCATGGATGTTAACATATTTTACGTTAACAAAAAATCATTGTTTTTTTAAACATGTTTATTTCATTAAAAAGTTATTATTATTCATTTTTTGGTCACGACTTCTTTGTAAAAAAAACACCCTCAGGGGGATACAATTATTGTATCTATGGGAACTAGCACTCCCAGGGGGACAATGTGAGGGCCCAAGCTGAAAGTTAGGTAGGCCTCCTTTTTGTTGAAATAAAATGTTTTTGTTATGTTGAGGACCACCTTTTTTCGGTTTACTGCTGTCCTGTTTTTCAGCACCTACTACTGTCTCCTTCAACTTTGATCTTGTTTCATAATCTTCCTTCCTCTCTTTGGCCGCATTTGTTGCTGGGTAGGGAGGCTAAAACTAATGAATAATCTAATGTGTAAAAAAACAAGGATGTTAATATATATTTTATGTGACCAAAAAACCATGCTTTTTGAAAAAAAGATTTTTTTACAAAAAACATGAGTGTTGTTAAATTTCATCTGACCAAAAAAAACATGGCCTTTTAAAAACCATGTTTTTTTCACAAAAAGTCATTAATATCCATGTTTTTTAGTCATGATTTCTTGGTAAAGAAAACATGATTTAAAACAAACCAGCATGGTTTTTTGTCACATAAAATATATTAATATCCGCATTTTTTTATCATGATTTTTCTGTAAAATAGATGTTTTTCAAAAAAACAGCATGGTTGTTTATGGTAAAATAAATTATATTAATATCCGTGTTTTTAATTAAGTCATGAAATTTTTGTAACAAAAACATTCAAAAAACAGCATGGATTTTTTGGTCACATAAGATATATTAATATCCATTAGAACCGTACAAGGTCTTGGGATAAAATATCCACAAAGAATCTATTCACGCTATAAAAACTTTCGAAGACTAGCTCCATCCTCAGTAAGTCATTCAGTCAAATGTTTTTCAAAGGAACAGTGAAAATTCATTGTCTATTTCACCAAATTTTACTGAATGACTGAGGATGGAGCTGGTCTCTGAAAGGTTTTATGGAGTGAATATATTCTTTGTGGATATTTTATTCTAAGACTCAGTACAGTTCTAATAAACATGATTTCAATATTAACAGCATTCTTTGTTTATAAGTTTCTAAAGACGATTCGATTAAAGAAAAATAACTTTCCTGATATTTATATCCGTGTTTTTTTATTCATGATTTTTTAAAATGTTCAAAAAAAAACAATTTTTGGTCCCATAAAATATAATAGCCATGTTTTTTTAGTCAAGACTTTTCTGTTAAAAAACAATGTTTTAAAAAAAAAGCATTGGATTTTTAAGGTCACAAATATATTAATATCCATGGTTTTTATTCATAATTTTGTATAAATAACATGTTTTTTTAAAAAACAGCATGGTTTTTTAGTCACATCTCTATCAATGACCATAAGTAAAGATATGTTATTATAACACACCATTTTGGAAGTTGAAGGTCATTCACATGTGTTGTAAAATAAATGAAATATCAAAGCATGAAACCGCAGAAAATAAAAAATTTCATAAAACCATGGAAAACCACCAATTAAGAAGTATGCTGTTATATTTTGTAATTTGACATGAAAACAAATAATGTAATGTGGTTCTTTTTCTTGCCGAGTTATTTTCAGACAAAATATTTGAAAAAAACAAAATATCCACTTGTTTTTGGCCACGGTTTTATTTGTAAAAAACGTGTTTTTTTAAAAAACAGCATAGTTTTTTTTGAGTCACATCTCTCTACTCATACCATACATGACACTAGGTACAGCAACATACTTCCACATTCCTCTCACACATTCGTACTTGTTTGCTCTGTATCTGGCCACACTACCTAACCGTCCACTCCACTGCATTGCTTTTGCCACTTTCTCACCTTCAGTTCTAGTACATCCATCTTCACTTATAATACAACCTAGATATTTGTATTCTTTTGTTCTACCTATTCTGATTTCTCCAATATTTCACAGTCTGTCTCCATCAGTCTCATCACTATTTATAACCATAACCTTGCTTTTGTTGGCACCGAAGTTCATCTTGAAATCTGTACTATCTCCGTTCACAATGTCAAGCATCCTTTGCAGTTCATGTCCACATTCACTAACCACAACCACATCATCAGCATACAACAAACAGCTCAGTCTCTCATTACCAACTTTCAGTCCTAAGCCACTCCTTCTCAGTCGAACTGCTAATTCTTCTGTGTACAATCCAAACAACAGGGGAGACAGAGTACAGCCCTGTCTCACTCCTCTAACACTCCTCACTTGCCCCGTTTCCAAATTTCCTAACCTGTATATAGCGCTTGTGTTCTCATACAGACTTTGTACAATTTTTACTATTTTTCGGCTAAACCCAACTTTTTTCAAAACTTCAAAGAGCCTAACCCGATCCACTCTGTCATTTGCTTTTTCAATATCCAGGAATGCTAAACACACCTTCTTATCATCCTTCCTCATTCGCTCAATTATTTCACTCACTACAAACAGATTATCTTCCCCACGTCTATCTTGCCTAAAACAATTCTGTTCTTCACCTAGGACTCCTAATTCCTCAACTAAATTTTTCATTCTCTCATTCAAAATACCACAAAATATCTTACATACAGTGTCACCCAGTGCAATTGGTCTGTAATTTTCAAGTTCTTTCATACTCTTATGTCCACCCTTATGCAACAGAACTACACTACACTTGTTCCAGTCATCTGGTACTCTTTCACTCTTCCATATCTCATCAAATAAACATTTCAACATACTGACTACACTCTCTCCTCCACATTTATAGAACTCATATGGGATCTTATCAGGGCCACATGCCTTTCCATTTTTCACTTTCTTCAAAAAACTTACAATCTCTTCACAAGTGATTTTGTCTTTCATTTGCAGTTCACGTTCATCAATCAGAAAATTTATGGGTGCATCATCTGTAACCTGCTCATTCATTCCACCAATGTCCTCCCAGTATTCTTCAACTGCCTTCACCATTTGCATCCTATCTTGCACACTGCAACCATTGACTACTAATTCATCAACTTGAACTTCACTACTTTTATCATTACCTTGTATAAACTATACCAATCTTTTATTCCATCCAGACCTTTCTTTCTTAGACTTTCAACTTGGTGTCTCTCTTCTTTAACTCTAGCCTCATTAATCATTCTCCTTACTTTCTTCTGCTGGCCCTTGTACTCATTCCATGCACTCTGCCATTCATCCTCAGTAATTCTGTTTCTTTGATACATTTTTCTCATACTGCGTTGTTTCTTATTTAAAGTCTTTCTTCTCATTCGATCTTCCTTTATCTCACTCGTAAACCACCTGGCATTTCCTGTCCCTTTCCTACATTTTATTCTACCAATCTTTTGCTCTGCCACATCATACAAGGTTCTTGCAATCTCACCATTTAGGTCATTCACATTTTAACACCTGTTCCAGTTATATCTACTCAATTCATTCTTAAATTCTTCCCAGTTTGCCTTTTTTATCTTCCAACTTTCTTTCACACTACTGACCTTCTTCATTGACGCCTTTCTACCCCAGTTATATTCAAGCACAAGCATTTTATGGTCTATCAATATCAAAATTCTTTTCATCTACAAACATTTCATTGACACACTCTCTTGCTCTACTATTCACAATCATATAGTCAATTGCAGTTTTTCATTCCCTGCTTTGCCATGTATGCAAGCCATTTCCTATTGTGACATTCAGGTTTTCAAGTTCATTCTTATCACAAAAATCTATCAATTTTTGTCCATTTGCATTCACCGGCTCACCAAGTATACCAACATGGCCATTCATGTCACCCATCACAATCAGAGGGCACCTGCAGTGTTCTTGTACAATCCTTGTTAATATTTCATACTTTTTTACATTCTTTTCATGATCAAAAATCCCATCAGTTGTCATATAACATACAATCACAACAATACATTCTTTGGCAGGCATTCTTTCACACTTAATTGCTAACAAATCTTCACTTTAAGGTTAATTTCCAACAGGAAGTTCCTCTAATTTCCAATTTAGAGCATTCTTTACAATCAGACCAACTCCACCACCTCTTTTTTGCCAATTTACACGCCCTTTTCCTATCATATGATACTTATTCTCCTTACATGTTAAACTGACTATCACGCATTTGGGTCTCTACTACAATAACACAATCCAATTTTCCATTCTCAAATTCTACTACGAGGTCATCTAACTTTCCTGCATTCCATCCACGCACATTTATACTTCCAAACCTTATAACACAATTGGACAATTCCAGACATTCCTCACTTTTGCTCTGACGGATTTTCATTCATCCAGTTCCACCTTCCATTATGACATGAGTAGCCCTGATCCACCAGACATATTTCTTGGAGAGTTTCATCTCACCTTCTTTTGTAAGATGGACTTCATCAACAAGAAAACACCCATCCTGGATCACGCTATCCATGTGAAGGAAGCTGGAACCCAGCTCACGCTTTCTCACACTCTCAGCTCTCATACTCATAATCCTTTCATGCACCTCTCTATTCACCTCCTTTCGCACCCTTCCATACTCCTCATCACACGCAGGCCTTCTTAGGAGGCTAGTCACCGCCACTCTAACATTCTTCTTCCGCGCCCTTTCAACAACTTTCATAATTGCATTCACCGTACGTTCTCTCCCACATTCAAGCAACCGATTGCCACCTCCTTGCAGTACAACCATTCCTTCATCCATTCCATCTATCACTCTCTCAGCATGCCTACAAATCTCCTCCACTCCTTTCCCTCTCATGCTCGTACATCCGCTACTGTCACTCATACATACGAACCTATCAACATTCTTCACCATGCTATCTCCACATATTCTAATCGTAGGTCTTACTCTCCCTTTTATGCTACTCTTTCGCTCACTTCTTTCTCCTTTGTTGATGATCCGGAGGGATCTTGAAAGTCGTTGGACTTCTTCAGCAGAAATTCGTGTAACCTGACAGCTTGTACTTCGGCAGCAAAAGCAGGATCAAGCAAATCCCCCGATACTGCAGCACTTTTTCTTGAGTCCTCAATATTACTGGACCTCTCGAGCTGCTGTCTGCAGAGGCTGACAGCTTATTGAATCAAGTTAATTTCATTAGACACAGATGTAACACAGTCAAAATCAGAACATTTATAGTTGCTTACATCTATTAGTAGCCCCAAGGAAGTTCACCAAGGAGCGGAGGATTGCAAAGTGTACACGGGATTGGTATTCACCAAAACCTAAGACATTTTTCAGATTCAATTCAAGGTTAAATTTTACAAAAGTGAGACATAAATGCAGTCTGGCCGCCTCATATTGGGGACAGCCAAGCAAGAAGTGCTCAATGGTCTCTGGTACACCACACTCAGGGCAGAGAGGGCTTTGACACAGGTTAAATCTACTCAGATGAGAAAGAACACCAACATGACCGATTCTAAATTGGCTAATAATACACTGAAATTTTCTTGACATGGGACCACCCAAACTAAACTTTGGTCTGCTACACAATTCATACATAAATCCTCCCTTCCCGGATCCCCTCACTTGATTTCCCCAACACTCGCTCCAGTAGTCTAACATTTTGTTTTTCAGTTTGCTAACATGCTCCTCATAACTAAGATGAGTGAGTACTGATTTAATATTTTGGTGACCCATTTTTGCGCACCGGTCCACTATCTCAATTCCCACTATGCCCGAATGTGCAGGGATCAATTGTAACTGAATCCTGTTCTTCAATTGTACCACAATTTTTTAAATTCTTCTACTAAAAATCTCATAGGTGGGGTTATTCAAGTTAATATCCAGAGAACATTTAGAATCAACAAAAATGACAACATTATGATTTGACAAGTTATCAGTAGTATAATTTACAGCCTGTAAAATAGCAAATAGCTCTGCTCCCACAATTGAGTGACCTGGGTTTAGGAGCCAGGAGGCACATATTTTTAGATGTGGCACATAAATAGCAGCAGACGCTGATCCTGATTGTAGCTTGGAACCATCTGTGAAAATTCTATAGGAATTACAAAATTTTAATGTTACATGCTCTTCAAACATATGATTTACTTCAGCTGCTGTAAGGGATTTAACATCAGAAAATTCTACACACACATTAGATGAGATATCCATATATGGACTAATGAGCTGTTCTATTTGGGATCCTGGAGGAGAAAAGTTAAACTGGATTTTGTTCCTTATTTCCGTGCGTTTCAGTGCCAGCTCACTTTTTGGAGGAGATTTGAATAGCTCAATTTTAGCTGGGAACTCTTTGGGCTCTGCATCCAAGAAACTGCATCTCAAACACCATTTCAGGAACAAGTAATCAAGGTACAATCTCAGAGGCATAATGAATGCTTCAGCTTCCATTGAGGAAACTGGAGATGTTTTCCGTGCACCCAAGATGGATCGCAGAGCTGAGTTTTGGATCACATTAATTAATTTGAAACTACTTTCAGGAAGTTTTGTAAATATCACATGTCCATACGTAAGTTTGCTCCTAATGTATGATACATATACCTGACGCAACAACTTTTGAGAAGATTCCCACGAGACGCCGGACAATGCCCTGAGAACCTGCAGCCGCTGTTGACACTCTGTTTCAACATTTTATATATGTGGTAAGAAGGTAAGTTTAGGGGAATCCAGCGTTATTCCAAGTACACGCTGTTTATTAGTTGTGTCTATTGTTTTAGAATTTATTCGTAGGTTAATCAATGGTACATATTTTTTACGTGTAAAAATTTGATACTTAGTTTTATCCACATTTATGGCTAGTTTCCATTTCCTCAACCAGTGTCAGGCCATTCAGGTAGTTCTGCATCGTCCGCTGGATCTCGCCTGGGGATCTCCCACTAGCAACTATTGTCACATCATCCGCATATGAGATGGATTGGATGCCCTCCATCTGAGGCAAATCATGGAGCATCACATTAAACAGCAGGGGGCTCAGGACTGCACCTTGGGGCAAACCACAACCAAGAATCTTTTCAGATGAGACAGCATCCGCCACCCCAACTTTGACACGTCTATTGCTCAAGTACGATCTTAACCATAAGACAGTGCGTATGTCACAGCCAATGTTTATAAGCTTATGCAAAAGTCCAGCATGCCATACAATATCATAAGCATTCTCCAAATCAACATAGACAATCAAACAATACATTTTTTTGACCAGGCTTGTGAAATACAGTTTTTAATTAGAGCAAGGGCATCATACGTAGATCTCTTTCTGCGGAACCCAGTTTGATAGCAAGAGAAGATCTTTTTTTCTAAAAAGTAATCAAGTCGACGTTTGACAATCTGTTCCATGATTTTGGAGAGACAGGAGAGCAAAGTAATAGGTCGATATCCATTGGGAGCTGAATGGTCTCGTTTGGGTTTCTTTACTGGACATATAACTCCCAACTTCCATGCTTCTGGGAAGTAACCACTCAAGTAACTTTAGTTAAACAAATAGAGAACCTGTTCTTGGAATGACTGCGGTGCTTGACTGAGGAAAGCATAAAGAATTTCATCAGAACCCGGGCTAGTATTCTTCACATGTTTCAAACTCCTCTGTAATTCATGCATTGCTATTTGAGAACTAAGGTGTGTATTTCCTACCTGCACTGCTGAAAGGTTAGAGATGGTATTTTCAATTGTCTTAGAAAATTCATCACCTAATTTTATCATGTGTCTACAAAAATGGGCGAGTAATAATTCAGCTTTGTCTGCTGTGCTGTCTGCTACAGTTGGATTTGGATTGATAGAACTACCTTTCATTGAGCGTATCAACCTCCAGACATTGCCAACACCAGTGTTTGAGTCCAGAGTGCTTACAAAACTCGTCCAACTTTTGATTTTCTTTTGCTTAATGATTTCCCTGGCATTTCTTTCATGATCCTTATACAAATGCAAATTTTCTGCCGTGGGATGTTTTGATAATTTATTTCGCGCTTTCCTTCGCTTTGCTACAGCCAAAGCACACTCTATATCCCACCATGGGGTTTTCCTACTAACTTCCCAAGCCGATGAGGATTTGGGGATGCACTTGCTAGCAGCATCCTGGAGTCCTTTTGTTAAAACTGTATTCAAGTCATCAACTGAGAGGTTAGCTATCTGACTTCTATGGATTTGAGATAATTCTTCCTTAAAACCAACCCAATTTGCATTTTTCCAAATCCATCTACGTAGATGGTTGTCAGATTTTTTAACTACTGTGCCAAAAGTACATTCGATTGGATAATGATCGCTCCCAAGATCCGCACCTCTTTCAAAAAACCCACACACAAGAAGAGTTGGAGGGACAATACACAAATCTAATGTAGAACTTGTCCCCACACGTGAGTCAATATAAGTGGGCAAGTCAGGAGGGTTAAGTACTCCAAGAGAGTTCTCATCTAGATGTCTACACAGGTTTCTTCCTGAAGCATTTAGTCGGTTTTTACAGTCCCACAAAGGTGCATGAGCATTCATGTCCCCAATGAATATAAACAATTTACTCATCTGAATATAATGATGATAAAACTCTTGAAAATCAATACACGCATTAGGATTATAAATATTACATATATCAATATAACCATAAGAACAAAATACTTTAATTGATGCTATTTCTAATTTACTATTCAAGAACTTATCAACATTATTCACAGAATAGTTAACATCATTCCTGATTACAAAGCATAGCCCACCTTTGGCCCCATTTCCTCTATGGGACCACACACATTCATAGCCTATGAATTTAGGTTCATTAGTTTTAATCCATGTCTCACACAAACATAGAATGTCATGTTTTTTTCTGTACAGATATAGTTTTACTTCTGCTAACTTTGAAGATAACCCATTACAATTGAATTGATATAAATAAAGATTTTTTTCTGAGGCACCACTTCTTTTGATCCTCTGGTCACAGATTTTATAGTTATACATCATTTTTTCCTTGATGCTGATCCCAATCTCTTACTTCCTTTAGAGTGGGATATAGGTATTTGAGAAGTTTTAGTATTTTTTCCAGATATTGTAACATTTTCCATGGCTGTGTCACTTTTGCTTTGAGGATTTACTTTATTGTGAAACTCACTGAGAAGTTGAGAGCCAACTTTTTGGCCAAGATGATTTCTAATCATTCCCAGAAGTAGTAGATCTCGTTGACGCTTGTTTTCATGATTCAAGTTAGATGAGAATGCTTCCATCATAAACTTGCCCAGGCGAGAAAAGAATGTGCCGCTAGGAGCCTAGGGGTGCGGCCTTGGTAGTGGTAAGGAAATACGGAGACGTTTCTTAGGTGTTTACTTGATGGAGGTGACGAGAACGATAGCGGCATGACTAAATAAAGGCTCTGGTACGCATGGATGGGGGTTGTACCAAAGGAGGCGTACTTACCTCCCCATCCCTTTTTCAAACTTATCGCAAAAATTTTTTTTTAATTTTTAATAAGTGATTTAAAAAAATTTCATATATGAAATTAATCACTTCTAACGTAGCAAATTCGTTGCTCCTCATCGGGTGATTGTTGAAAGTGAAACATCTCAAAAATCACAATATTGAACAAAGTTATTTTAAATATAAGTAAGCGTGTTTTTTATCCATAATACACCTTGTTTTATTTTTATCAATAACAACAGAATAAAGAAACGCACTAACGCAAGCAGGAAGAAAGAAGGCAGCGATTGGTTAACAATAATAATGCCCTCTTCTTCAACAGTATAACTCTAACGCATTAACCTTAGTATACAGAAACGCATTAACGCAAGCAGGAAGTAAGGAGGCAGCGATTGGTTAACAATAACAATGCCATCTTCTTCAACAGTATAAACTATAACACGAGTTCCTACACTACCACTATGGAAAAATAAAAATCGTCAGTATTTTAGATTAAGGGATTATAAATAAAAACGCCAGGTACAAGGTAATAAAAACACAATTAAAAAAACTGAATATCGGTACGCATAAATTCAATAATTTTAAATAACATTTCGCATTTAACCTCGATCGATTTAACATGGATATGAAAAATGGGTGTACACGTCCGTGTACTTGAATAGTCTTGAACTTGAACTTGAACTTGAACTTGAGGGCCGACAGTGTCGGGGCCTTTGTAACGGCCTACAATTCCCTCCACAATTTTCACACAGAGTTCAGCGCCTGGTACCAGACTTGTCCACTAAACTACTCAGTATCTACGATCCTTGTCACAACCCTCCATTGGAAGGCATCACCGGGACAACCAGTGTGTCAAAACACCATCCCCCGGCACATTGGGTCATTACAGCCCATTCTACCAGACTGGCTCATTCCAGTCACTGTCTCTTACTCCAGGCACGCACAAGAAACACTTTCATGGCCTCAGTGATACTCGCATTACACTTCTGATCCAGTCCAGCAAGACAGCTCATACCGCAATCATCTTCAGCACATCTGGCATTCCACTCATTCTCTCCATACTGCTCAGACACCACATTCATAAAACTCTCTCTCTCTTGCTCATACTTACTACATTCCAGCACAAAATGCTCAGTTGTTTCCTCTACTCCACTATTACACTGCTGACATAATCTGTTATTATTCTCATTCCATCTCCATGTACGTCTGTTCACACTCAATGACTTACATCTCACAGCAAACAAGAGTTGACTTCCAAAACTACCATCATAGAACAGCTCAAACTTAGGTGCTTTCTTTTTCATATACCAGTTAAGTGTAGGCTTCCGCATCATGCTAAGCTTCAACTTATTCAATCCATACTCTTTTGTTTGTCTCTCAATCTCTTTCTTCCACCTCTTGCAGTCCCACTCAGGCCCTACACCTCCAACATTTATTAAACTCCAGTCATCCACAGGTCTCCCAATTCTAACATGAATAATCTTTTGCATACTGAGTTTCCTTGCATGCCCCCAACATACTTTCTCCCAATAGCTTACACTCAGATTCCATTCAAAGTTTCGCCTTACCCACCTGCTATTCTGCATTCTTTCAATTCTCACCTTATAATTCAGCACAGCTTTCATCATTCTTTCTGAAAATAAGCTCCACCCTAGGTCACCTCTAATGGCTTCTATAGCTGTCCATTTTGGAGCACCCAATGCTACACGTCCTACCTTATTTTATATCACATCCAGCTTTTCAAGATCACTTCCATTCCAAGCAAGAGCACTCATAACATACATGACACTAGGTACAGCAACATACTTCCACATTCCTCTCACACATTCGTACTTGTTTGCTCTGTATCTGGCCACACTACCTAACCGTCCACTCCACTGCATTGCTTTAGCCACTTTCTCACCTTTAGTTCTAGTACATCCATCTTCACTTATCATGCAACCTAGATATTTGTATTCTTTTGTTCTACCTATTCTGATTTCTCCAATATTCCACAGTCTGTCTCTATCAGTCTCATCACTATTTATAACCATGACCTTACTTTTATCTGCACCAAAGTTCATCTTGAAATCTGTACTATATCCATTCACAATGTCAAGCATCCATTGTAGTTCATGACCACATTCACTAACCACAACCACATCATCAGCATACAACAAACAGCTCAGTCGCAAGTTTGGCATCGTTCCCTGTCTCACATAGAGAAAACGGAGAACTGCTTTCAAGGTTAATTGGAGTCAAAGTTCTTGACTGCGCCCTACGGTTAATTACAGTCTAGGCCATCAATGTTTGTTGACAGACATTCGGAGTCATGCGGTCTCGGACAGACACCGCACCGGAGCTGGAGGTATTACTATTTTTTTTAACTATTGGAAGCTTTGAAAAAAAAGAGCCAGAACTTATTGGAAGCTTTCAAAGCTTTGAATGACTATCAGACTATTAAATTAAAGCAAACGATGGTGTGAACGCAGAGGTAATAGTAGATTGTGGAACTCATAAGCACTTAAATTACTTGTAGGGCTATTCTATGATTATAAAGACATCGACTAGGCATCGAGTAAACATTTGGTTATATGAAATATTTTTAAACGGAACATTTTTCAGCAGAGCTGCACTCTATTCAATGGGGTTTGATACATTTACAAAGAACCGAAATATACCAAATTTATTTCCAAATTTGGTTATACCTCCGTTGACAGCATTTCGAAAGTCGTTGTCAGCCTTGGCATGTTTGCCCGCGCTGGTCGTTTTGGAAGCCTAGGCCATTTCAAGATGGGTTGCAAATTTATTATTACGTGTCCCCCTACAGTTACAGTGGTTACATTTCGGATAATGTTCCCTTTGTTTTGAGGATGTTTCGACGTAGCTGAAAATCCTCTTGTTTTATGCGCTCGGCCAGGAGCTCCATTTGCTTTCGCAAATAATAAACTAGGACCGTTAGGGTTATCATGACTATGATTAGGATCATGAGAAGCACATCACTCACTCGGTCTGGTATCCAGTCCGTATTACTGTTTGCTGCTATCCAATCGTTGGTTATTTGGCCTTTAGTGTCAACTAAAGCTGCAGTTAGTGTGTCGACACTGATACTACTTATCTTGTTGCCCATAATGTAATGTTTCACGTATTTAGTATTTGAAGCAGTGATTGTTTACTCGTGTATCAGCCACCCGGATCTGCAACGGAAACAAAACCAAGACTATTAAAATGGCCACAAATTTTTATAATGTTACACACCCAATGAAACACATAATCCTAAACACAATTATAAGTGCAATTAAAATATAAATGTATTCGTTGTTTAAATTTGAAAGTTAACAGTGAAAGTCTAACTATTAACTGAGATTTATTAAATGCTAACTGAACTACTAACTATTTCTGAAACAGTTAACTGAATGTGAAAACAATTTGAAGTGAAAAACTATCAAACTGATTGTCAATCAAATAAGTTAACAACAGTGTCCAGTTTCAACCCGGAAGTTTCTCACGATATATTCACGATATATTTCGAATAATTTGTCGATGTCCTCAAGTCGCGAGGTTGATTTTTTCATCAACATTGGTGCTCTGTTGATGTGATGCATTTAGCAAATGCGGAACTCGCCCATCATTTTTAATTGGCTGTTCAGCATCAAAATTTGAACGTAATTATTGACTGTTGTGAAACATATCAATTTCACGATCGTGAGAACATTCGTCGAAGGATGTTCTCTGTGATATTCGTTAATCTTGACTTTTACTTACAAACTTGAACTTTAACATAGGGTAACCTGTTTAGAAGGTTAATTCATTTGCTGCTAGCAATGAAAATCACTAATACTAGAACACACGAGATTACTGAACACAAGCATACAGGTGATTAATATGAAACGAGATATAGCATATGTGAGATTAATATGATGCGAAGGAAGTAACGCAAAGTAGATACTTAATAATTAATTTACCAAATACATAGTCACACAGTCGTATTTTTAGCAAAATGGTAACTTGTCACGTCTGAAACGTTATAGTCGCAAAAATAGTTATAGGTGAAACAATACGTTGTAGCGTTGTCATTTCCTTTTACTTAGGGGCAACACATGGTTCATGTTACTTTTATGGATTTTATCTCCTATTTTGATTTCGACCCAGTGTCCTTTGACTTTCGTAATTAGACCCGTGTCGATACCGTCGTGCGGTCGACGTGAGGGTTCGTGGAAAAGGGGCTGTCTTCTGTACAGCTACCTTTTCCGGGGCGCTAGCTTTTCTTCGCAGCTGCCCTTCCTGAGGTTCGTGTTTGTACCGCCTACGCCGTAATCAGTCCGCTGGGGCAACAGAAGTAAATTCTGTTAGTGCCGAACTACGGCGGTACCGTTGTGTGTGGGGGGTGAGGTTAGTGTGGGTACCACCTACGCCGTAATAAGTCCGCTAGGGCAACAGAAGTAAATTCTGTTAGTGCCGAACTACGGTGGTACCGTTAGGAAGACGAGCAACTCTCTGCGCCGTATGAGACCGCTAGGGCAACAGAAGTGAATTCTGTTAGTGCTGAACTGCGACAGCGTCTCCCCATCGACAAACTATGCGAAATAGTTCGTCCTTCCGAGGTGGCTCCTTAATCCCCTTATTAGGCGAGGTGTCGTATACGACTAAAACCTGTGTCAACAAGGAGAAAGGTAACTCTTTTGACCTCAGGGTCTGACTTTTTTAATGCTGAATCTCTTTGAAGTCCCTATCACATACACTGATATATTTTAACAAAGACAGTGATTTATTTTCTATTGCAAAAATAGTGCGTACAGACGTGAGCTACTGCATAACAGGGTACAACACTCAAAATTGCATTTAAAATATTAGTCGTATATAGCTAGATAACACAAGAAACATTGGAATATCGACATGTAATACAAATGATATTTGAGGGCTAACTAAAGTAAATGCACAAACGCAACATCAGCGCGGTGAAATAGATAAGTCGGCGTTCAGAGAGCTGGTCACATGAAGAAAATACTTAAGATTATGGGTAACTAACACAAAAAGGCTCGACAACCCCTGTGCGGCCTGACACGCCCGGGGAAGGGTGTCTCTGCTACGATAGCCGAGACAGGAAATCTGCAAGGTGGTTGTCGACTCCCGGAAGGTGTTCTGCTCGGAACCTGATAAGGCTGAAATACAAAGCCCAGCGTTTCAATCGGGGGTTCAACTTGTCTGCCTGTTGCAAATAAAGGAGCGGTCGATGGTCGGTTTGTAACACAAATTCTCGTCCATACAGGTAGACTTCAAACTTCTGTAGAGCCCAGTAGATGCTTAACGCTTCTTTTTCTATGGTAGAATAGTTTATTTCTGCTCCTCTCAGCCGACGTGAAGCATATGCTACCGGCGCGTAGTGACGGAAGTCTCGTTTGCTTGGCTGGAGGAGAGCTGCTCCAAGTCCAGTTTGGGAGGCATCTGTCCTCAGAATGAAAGGACATCTGGGGTTTGGTAACTGTAAGACCGGTCTCTTGACTAACGCTGTCTTCAAACTTTCGAACAGGTCTTCTGTTGTATCGGTCCAAGGTATTTGTTCTGGGGAGTTCTTCTTTAGGAAATCATGGAGTTTAGATGTCAGTTGAGAGTAGTTAGGAATGTACTGTTGGTAGTACCCAACTGTACCGAGAAAACTTCGGAGCTCCCGTTTGGTTTTTGGGAGTGGAGCCGATTTCAAGGCTTCGACTCGGTTCTCCAGAGGCTGGATCTGATTACTGCTCAGTTGATGACCCAAATACTGGAGGATGTCAAATCCGAATTCGCATTTGGACGGCTTTGCCTTAAGGCCATGTCGAGAGAGAGCTTCGAACAGTTTAGCTAATGCTGTGCAATGATCTTCCCAGGTTGTCGAGGCGATTAAGATGTCGTCCATGTAGACCTCGGTGTCTTGCAGTCCTGCAGTGACTTGACGTATGAGGCGGGAAAAAGTGGCTGGAGCATTTGCTGGGCCGAAAGGCAGTACGTTGAATTCATAGAGGCCAGACCTAGTTTTGAAGGCGGTGTATTGGCGGGACTCAGGGTGTAGAGGTACTTGCCAATATCCACTGGTCAGATCCATTTTGCTGAATATTGTTTTGCCAGCTAAATTGGTGAAAATAGCAGTGGTGTCTGCTATCGGCTCGGCATCGAATACTGTCTGGCTGTTGAGGTGCCTGCAGTCCAGACAAAATCGGTGGGTTCCGTCTTTCTTCCGGACAGCAAGGAGCGGTGAATAGTAAGGTGATGTGGATGGCGTCAAGATTCCCACCTTCATTCACTTCTCTAAACTTGACCGCAGTTCAGGCTCCAGCGCTAAGGGAAGTGGATACGAATGTTGAAGTCGAAAACTGGAAGGGTCCTTCAATTTTATTTCATGAACTGCCGTGCTGGTTCTTCCGGGAGTATCTGTGAAAAGATCGCGATATTCTTCAAGTAGTTCCTGGAGTTCTGAGCGTTGTGTTGTAGTCAACGTAGAGGAGATGAGACAGTCTTCAATAGTTTCTCCGACGGGTGACGGTATCTCTGGTTCTTTTCGGTCGAGTTCTTCTTCTTCGCAGGTAGGTTCTAGGGCGAGGCCAACCGCTGCAAATGCTTCCTCTACTCTCTCGTCGTCCTCCTCGCGATCTTTCTCGCTTGATGAGGCGGGACTTTGCTGCTCCCGGTCGTGGTTCTGGCGAAGGAGGTTGATGTGATAGACTTTGTTGTTTCCATCCACGTCCAATGTATAGGCATACGTTCCCAGGCGTGATTTCACTGTATAGGGACCTTTCCAAGTCATAAGTAGCTTCTTTCGAGAATCGGGCAGAAATACGAGGACTTTATCTCCTTGCTTTAGAGTTCGCATCTTGGTACGTCTGTTGAAGAACTTGGCGCTTTTCTCTTGGCTCCTGTTTAGATTCTCGCGAGCGATTTTACATGTTTCTTTCAATCGGTGCTTCATTTCCATCAAATACTGAGCAGTGCTCGTGTCGTCTTGCAAGCTCCCATCTGTCCAGCATTCCTTGAGCACGGTTAAAGGTCCACGGACGCGATGGCCGTAGATGAGTTCGAAAGGAGAATACCCGGTTGAGGCCTGAGGAGCGTCTCGATAAGCAAAAAGGAGTGAAGGCAGATACAGGTCCCAATCTCGCGGCTGTTCTACGGCTAACTTCCGCAACATGACTTTGAGCGTACCATTGAAGCGTTCGACTATGCCGTTCGATTGAGCATGGTATAATGGCGTCAATCGGTGCTGGATACCGACGAGCTTCAGGAAAGCTTCGAAGGTTGCAGCTTTGAACTGAGTGCCGTTGTCGCTTGTTAGCGTGTGAGGGAAACCAACTCTGCTGCAGATTTCGAGTAGCTCCTGGGCGACTGTTTCTGCATCTATATGTCTGAGCGGGGCTGCGTCTGCGTACCGAGTTGCTTGGTCCACCACGGTGAGAATGTATCGGTGGCCACGTGCCGAAGCTGGTTGTAATGGGCCTACCAAATCAACACTGAGCGCGGAGAATGGAGTGGTGATCGGTGGGGTTGAGATAGGTGCCTTTCTTGGTCGAGATGGAGCGTGCGTCTGGCAGGTATGGCAGGAGTAACAGTATTGGACCACATCTTTTGCTAGGGACGGCCAATAAAAATCGCGTTCTAGTCGAGCCTGAGTCTTCTTTTGGGAATAATGGCCAGCAAGTGGATTGTCATGAGCCATTTCCAAGATTTGTGGGCGCACGCTTGCAGGTGCTACAAGTTGATGAGTTTCCTGACCGTCGCGTAACGTTTTCTGATGGAGAATGCCGTCATGGAGTTCAAAGGTAATGACTCTGCCATCCTTGTGCGTTTCTTCTTTGCCAGTGTCAACTTTCTTAAATAAAAGCTGCAATGTTTTGCACTCCCGCTGTAATTTCTTGAAGTCTTCTTTGTTGTGTTGCAATATATCGACAGTGCTTGGTGCGGCAGTGGGATCTTCGATCGCTTTTGCTGCTGCCCTTGTGACAACGTGAGAGACTTCTGCAGCAACTGGTTGCTCTTCATGGTCGATCATCTGTTCTTCGAAGGAGGTGGTTCCGGGAACTCGGCCGAGAATGACATCGTGGGAGAGCTCTTCCATGTCTACGGCTGTCACCTCTCCGTGGTAATAGGGGCACACGAGAGAGACCCGGGCCAGAGGCGCTTCGAAAGAGTGATTGTTGGCCAGCCGTACGGTAATTTCCTTCTTCAAAATGGCGTCAGCTGGGACGAGAGCCTTCTTGACGAAGACCGCCGTTGCTCCTCCATCGAGTAGTACTTGAACGGGTTGTTGGTTCACGGTGCCAGAGCATGTTTTCAGCTGTCCCAATTCGATCAGCTTGTTCGAGGCGATGTGATTGCATGCGACTGGGGGAATATCGTCGTATTCATCTGCTTCTTCATGCGTTGCTAGATTGTTTACTCGAGCGGTAGTACTGGAGATAGGTGGGCTTGCATGGGCTGCTCCATTACTGTGACCATCACCTTGCCTCCTCTGCAATTGGCGGCACTCGTCACTGGAATGCGATTGGTTGGGGCCATGAAAAGTACAGTAAAATCCATTGTAAGGTCCTCGTTGTTCGCGCTGCGGAGTGTTGACCGATCCTGAGCGGGTGGGACCATCACGTGTGTTAGAAGTTCTTGGCGGCGTTCCTCGAGAGTTGTTGCTGGAGTTGGGTGATCTTGCTGGAGTGCTCGGGGCTCGGACAGGAAATGTCGCGCGTCGCTCTGGTGCTCCTGATGCATTGAGTGCTGGAGGGCCCGCATCCGTCGATGATGTCAGTGTGCGCCCCGCACAAAGCTGATGGAGCGATGTATGAGGTCTTGCTTGTAAGAAGCTATCACCTTGCTCTCCTAGGCTTGCGACTGTGTTACCACCCCTGTCACGCAACTGAATAGCGAGGAAGGGCGGCAAGCTTGAATAAGCTCGGTCAACAATTAGGAAGTCACGAAGAGTCTTGTAGTTGGCTTCGATGTTGCATCCTTTTAACCAAGCGTCAAAGGATTGTTCGAGTCGCCGTAGGTAACGTGAAATATTGTCGCCTTCTTCTGGCTTCAATTCGTAGTAGTTGGCACGTAGTTTTGCCGGAGCAACTTTATGAGCATCTAGTAGGAGCAATTTAATTTCAGGAAGCTTGAAGCGACCTGCTGTGGGCAGGGTATCGATGAGTCGACGTTCCTTCGGTGTGATCAAATTATGGAGCATGACAACAGCATCGACTTCAGTAAATCCCATCGCTGTGGTGTGAGTGCAGAAGCGTTGCAAGAATTCGTCCATCTTTTCTTTCGTGGGATCGAATGGAGCCGGTGGAGGTATCTTCACTCTAGCATTTTGGGGAGCGATTTGAGCATCGAGTTGTCGGAGTCTGAGCTCGTGGTCTCGTTGTGCTGCTTCTCGTTCCGCTGCTCGTTCTGCGGCTTCTCGTTCCGCTGCTCGTTCTTCTCGTTCCGCTGCTCGTTCTGCGGCTTCTTCCAAATGCCTCAGGCGGCTGGTAAATTCTTCCCGGTGCTCCGCATCGGTGGGAGTGAGGCCGAGGGCTTCGACGTATTCTCGAGCTTGAGCGACGAGGTTCATGTTGTTTAAGTGATGCGGTGTCCGCGTAGTTGATTAGAACCCAGAAATCCCAGACAACGCTGGTAGTCGCGCAAAGCTTCTGGGTCCCTGTTCGGGTGCCAGAATATGTCGATACCGTCGTGCGGTTGGTGTGAGGGTTCGTGGAAAATGGGCTGTCTTCTGTACAGCTACCTTTTCCGGGGCGCTAGCTTTTCTTCGCAGCTGCCCTTCCTGAGGTTCGTGTGGGTACCACCTACGCCGTAATCAGTCCGCTAGGGCAACAGAAGTAAATTCTGTTAGTGCCGAACTACGGCGGTACCGTTGTGTGTTAGGGGTGAGGTTAGTGTGGGTACCACCTGCGCCGTATTCAGTCCGCTAGGGCAACAGAAGTAAATTCTGTTATGTGCCGAACTACGGTGGTACCGCTAGGGTGAGGTGTGTGTGTGTGTACCACCCACGCCGTAATAAGTCCGCTAGGGCAACAGAAGTAAATTCTGTTAGTGCCGAACTACGGTGGTACCGTTAGGAAGACGAGCAACTGTCTGCGCCGTATGAGACCGCTAGGGCAACAAAAGTGAATTCTGTTAGTGCCGAACTGCGACAGCGTCTTTCTATCGACAAATTATGCGAAATAGTTCGTCCTTCTGAGGTGGCTCCTTAAACCCCTCATTAGGCGAGGTGTCGTATAAGACTAAAGCCTGTGTCAACAAGGAGAAAGGAAACTTTTGACCTCAGGGTGTGACTTTTTTAATGCTGAATCTCTTTGAAGTCCCTATCATATACACTGATATATTTTAACAAAGACAGTGATTTATTTTCTATTGCAAAAATAGTGCGTACAGACGTGAGCTACTGCATAACAGGGTACAACACTCAAAATTGCATTTAAAATATTAGTCGTATTTAGCTAGATAACACAAGAAACATTGGAATATCGACATGTAATACAAATGATATTTAAGGGCTAACTAAAGTAAATGCACAAACGCAACATCAGCGCGTTGAAATAGATAAGTCAGCGTTCAGAGAGCTGGACACATGAAGAAAATACTTAAGATTATGGGTAACTAACACAAAAAGGCTCGACAACCCCTGTGCGGCCTGACAACCCGGACCCTGCCATGTAAGCTGAAGCTTGTTTGTTTTGTAATTATTTTTTAACAAAACCCTGTCACCTATTCTGAAATCTTTGTCCCTCCTTTTTAGGTTCTGGTACATTGTACGTACAGCCGTATTATTCAAAATAAGATTTCTAACGTTTTCTACGGTTCGCACCGCTTCCCTTGCACGAAAATTCACTAAGTCAATTTCGTCATCGTAACTGTATGAAATGGGGAGATCTTCCCCGCGGAAAAATGGGCATGTGTCTCTATTGAACAGTACATAACTAGGTGTATCACCTAAAGTAGAATTATATGCGTTGTTGATAGCGTTCTCCACCATCTCCAAACAATGGTCCCATTCGGTATGAGACAGGGAATAAATATATAGTTTTAGTAAATTGGTTTTTTTTTTGTTATTAAGTTCAACAATCGCATTTGAATTGGGGCTAAAAGCTAGAACTTCTTTTTTAGCAATAGCGTGAATTTTTGCAAATTGTTCCACTGCTACCGATTTAAATTCAACTGCGTTGTCACTTATTAGAGTTTTAGGGTACCCGAATACGGAGAAGCAACTTCCTAAACATGATATTACTGTGTCTGTTCGACGGTTAGAGGTAGCGTATAACCTACAGAAACGTGAAAAAAGGTCTATCACAACCAATATGTATTTATTCCCACCATTGGTAGTTTTAAGGGGACCAAGAAAATCCATAGAAACTACTTCAAACGGTTCATTTGCTATCGGGGCTGTTAATATTTTAATAGGTACGGTAGGATTTGCTTTAAGAAGTTTGCACACTTCACAATCCTGCACAAATTTTCTTATAACCGTTTTCTCTAAAATATTGAAGTACTTTAGCCTAAACTTGAATAGCGTATGCAACGCATCTGTATGGTACATATAGTGTATGCTTAAGATTGCTTTATTCAACAACGAAGCTGGCATTACTGCTGTTAGTATTGTTGTAATTCGGGAGTCAATGCGTCGTCGTCGGTACAATATGTCATTGACAATTAAATAACTCGGTAAGTCACTAATTGTAGACGTACTTTTATGAAGTAATGCTTCTCGAACTTCAATACAAAAGTTATCAAGCTTTTGCTCGTCAGTGAACTCTTTTAAAGTCCATGAGATCTCTCTTTCTGTCGGGACATAGTCAATTAATTTTGGTGTCAACATGTCGTTATCGTGTGATTGCATCGTCTGGTCAGTGAGAACGTCTTGCTTTGCTCGTGTCTTGGCTCGCGTCTGCGCTATACATGTCTCAGATTCAAGTTCAGACATTAATGTGTGACAGCTTTCTAATTCTTCAATTGTCAGCTGATCATTGTTGTTTGGTAGCCTACTTAGGTAGTCAGCTACGACGTTTTGTCTACCTGGTAAATAATGAACAATAGGGTCGTAAGAATGTGTGTTTATACACCATCTGGACATTGTGGTGTCGTCTGGCAATTTTCGTGTGAATAGAGGTGTTAACGGACGGTGGTCCGTATATACATGGATGGGATACCCAATAATTAGGTGTTTGAATGTTTTAAGAGCACTATAAATTGCGAAGAACTCTTTTTTCGTGGTTGAGTGACGTTTTTGAGTTGAATTTAAAGTTTTGCTGAAATATCCAATTGGACGCATTAATTTATCGCCAGAATCTTCGGGCTGCATCAAGACAGATCCTATGGCAAAACTTGATGCATCAGTAAATATGTGAAATGTCTTCGTAAAATCAGGGTGTCGTAAAACAGTGTCAGAAGTCAGAGCTGCTTTTATGTAGTCAAAACTTTTCTGACAGTCGTTTGTCCAGTCGAAAATAACACCTTTCTTTAACAATCTGTACAGGGGATTAGCAATCACTGCAAATTGAGCTATGAAGTTGCGGAAATAGTTTGCTACGCCAAGGAATTGCTGCAATTCTTTTACGTTTGTTGGGGCTGGACAATTTTGCAATTTCTCTGAGTATTTACAATGTATACCCTCTGCCGAAATAATATGACCTAAGTACTCTATTTTTTTCTTGAAAAATTGACATTTTTCGAGTTTGATAGATAGTTTGCTGGAACGGAGCGTAGAGAGGACAGTTTTAATATCGCACAATTGTTGCTCATTAGATTTTGAGTAAATTAATATATCATCCATGAATACAAAGCACAATTTTCCTAAAATAGGTGCTAGAACAGATGACATTACGCGTTGCAGTACGCTCGGACTCGAAGCGAGTCCGAACGGAATGCGCCTAAAATGATATTTTTGATAATTTACACTAAATGCCGTATATTTCCGACTTTCCTGTTCTAATTCTACCTGATGAAAGGCACTTTTTAAATCTAGAGAGGAAAATACGGCATTGCCACCAAGGGTAGACAATATTTCGTCCACTCGTGGTATTGGATAACTCTCCTTGATCACTATTTTATTTAAGGCTCTGAAATCTATTACGGGTCTAATTTCATCCGTCTTTTTTTACCACGATAATTGGGAAATTGAACTCTGATGTTGATTTTTCAATAATTCCCTGTGAGAGCATTTCTCTGTTCACCTTGGCCAACTCCTCTTGGTATTTGTGAGGTATCCGATACAGCGGTATGTTTATAACTGGTGCATCAGTTTTTAATACAATTTTATGTTTTGTAACATTCGTTGTACCTATAGTTTCGTCTTGTAACGTGATCACGTCACGGAAATTGTTCATCAATTCCAGTAATTTTAGTTTTACATCAACTTCATCGCATGTTACATCATTACATGTTAACGGACGGCGTACGTCCTTCTGTACATTAGGTACACTTTCGACTTGTGCGCCACACTCACAAAAATCACCAAGAACATCGACCTTCGACTCAAGTCTCTCCGTGGCTATGGTCTTTGTTTCAACTAGTCCTTAGATGACTTTGTTTGAATCCGATGTAACCTCAGAGTTTATCTCAACATTATTCGCCTCATTAAGCGCTTCCTCTACATTTGTGAGGTAAAGTTCGGCCTCAACTTTCTCTTCAGGTAATGCCTCCATGTTACAGAGCATTGTGTTTTCACTAAATTGAATGGCCTCATCTGTCGGGTTCAGTACTAATAAAGGTACATTCCCATTTTCATTGACTGTAACTATTGATTCTGCTATCAGTCCTCCATTATTAAATCCTCGTTTCAACAGGATATAATTACCTTGCTTAGCTTTTTTGACGAAGGCATTAATGAGCTTGATACAATTAGCAGGCACTTATATTGCGTCACAGTGAACCACAAGAGGTCTATTTTTTTTATCTCTTGCCACTGGCTTTGGCAGCTCGGGTACACCTTCGAGTTCAGCCTCTTTTTTCTTGCCTGTTCTTGCAGCGTCTTTTTTTCTCTCGCGACCATTCATTGAGCCCCGGCATCTGGTGCTCTTCCTAGCACAGGCAACTACCTCCGACATTAAACAATCACTGTTTATTATATCCATTAATATGGCTTCTCTGCTTATTGTAGGCTTATTCTCTATTAGTGAACCGTTCTTCAAATTTATAACCGCGTTGGTTAATACATCTCTACCTAAAATTAGATCATATTTGAAATTAGCATCTTTAATTACTAAAGCACTAGTCTTCAGTACTCTGTCAGTACCAGGTATTGGGATATTTAAATCAATCTCACCGCTGACATTACTCCTTGCGTTTATGCCTCTAACGCTCAAAAAACTTGGTTTTAACTTTTCTTTGGGGTTTTTGATGTTACTGTAACTAATGAGGCATTTTTCACTACCGCTGTCAAGCAGCGCACTCAAGTACTTGTCTTTATTAGACAGTATAATGGTCGGCCGTTTAGTTCTCCTAAACGTAACAAGATCGGCTGCATTTTCACGTCTTTCTCCACTTACAACTGTAGTGTTAAAATATACTTTAATTGCTTTTTCCTGTGATATCTCATGAGTCAGTTCTTCATCTTTTAACTTGGCAAACCTATTTCTACATTTAAATAATGGATCAATGTATGATTCACTCTCATCATGATTACATCTTGTCATCTCAGTATCTGGATTCGTTTCGACCACAGCGTTTGGATTAACGAGAATTGTGCGGTGATCCTCGGGCTTCGTCTCTTTTTTTCTTCGCCTTTTTTACCTCCACCTTTAATTACTCTCGCTCTAAAAAATCTCTGTCGTCTCTTTCGTACTCCTCGCCATAGCGCACTTCGTGTCTTCCACGGTTATTGCCTCTGTAGGCATTATACCTACGCAAGTATGTTTTATACTGCCTGATTTCATTTTCTGACGCTCTGCAGTTTCGGACGAGGTGTTCTTTTGAACCGCATGCAAAGCAGGGGCCAAGGACCCTAGGTTTGCTCAGATCTCTTTGGGTTCGACAATTGGCTTCGGCATGTCCGGAAACGTTGCTTATACTGCAGTACAAAGAGCCTCTCGTTCTAGCTGCAGAGTGCACTGGGGCATGATTCGAACTTTCTGCCCGCAAAGTGTTACATTCAAGTGAACCTATTCTTCTGTCACCCACATAGCCACTGACATTCCTTCCTACTATAGGATTTCTCAGCCAGGGCTGAGGAATTGATCTCCGACCAGCGAAACTCCCTCTACGGTAGTTTCCGTAGAAAACTTCACTTTCCTGAGGGGAATCTTGCTCATCAATATTGTCTTCTGACTCGGTAACTTCGGCTACAAAGGTTTCTCTATTGTACTGCGTCTCGTAGTGAGTCGCTACTATCTGTTTATTTTCGGGCTGATTTCAAACCGCGGCAACGATACGTGCCAATAATTCCTCTGACGTATTGAACGACCTATCAAATAGTTTCTTAGCAAATGATTCTTCGAGTAATGGTGCTAACACGCTGATGGTGAGACTAAGATCAATACTGTCTCCTACAAAACGTTTTAGTTCTACTTGATTTGAACTTGCCCTGAAAAATGGGTGTCTCGCCCACGCAATTGAATTTGAGTTCAACAAATGTTCCGACAACTTTCTGATTTTTGCAAACGCGGTTACCAACTGGGCTGCAAGTGCATCATTCCTGACGAAACGTAACTTATTTAAATCGCAGGCTAATGCGTGAATAGATTTCTCGCCTCTTGCGACATAGATGTCGTCCAAGATTTTGACGACATCTTCAAAGGAATATTGAAGATCTGAATTGACTAACTTTGTTACGATGCTATTAAAATCTCCTACCTGTTTGTTAGCAGATCTAACCAACAATTCTTTCTTTGCGCTGTCGGAATTCACATCCGGGAGTAATGTTATATAGGCACGCAAGTTTCCTATATGTTTTTTAAACGTTTTATTCTCAATGAAGTCCGGATCCTCGCGTCGGCGTCTTCCTCGAAAAAGGGGAAGCTCTGAGCCTGATAGGATTGTTCCTGACCTCGGCATACTAGCTGCTATCTCCCTTGCTAAACTACTAGGATTTGTACTCGGGCCAACGGCCGCGCTAGCTGCTGGTTCAGTCATTTCAGGATTGCTCTCAGCACGAAATCTAGTCTTACTTGTTCTACCTCTACTTGTTTTGGTCGCTGTTGTTTTAATAGTTTCGTCTGAATCGGACGTGTCCGACATACGGTAGTTAATAATTTTTTACACAATGTTAATAGTTGTAAATCAATATTTGCTTACCGATCAATATTACACACTTTTAGAAATCAATGTTACACATCCTAGCAATCAATATTACACATTCTAGAAATCAATATTACACACCCTAGGAATCACTTCAATAAACACACATTTTTAATGCACTCATAGAGAAAGTTTTTATCACTCACTTCTAAATGCTATAGCTATCTTGCACAAGTTCAAATTACTACTGCGGCTACACAGCTCTTGCTACTCTGCTTGTTTTGCCTGACGCAAGCTGTCGATGCACTGCGCATTGCCTTCAGCTGATGCAAAAAAAAATCTGCTTCTCACGGAGCAAGAAAAAAAAACTACTTACAAAAAAAATGTTACTCTGCCTGCCTGTGCTGTCTAGCAATCGCGCTGCTGCGATAAGGCGGAAAAACTATCTGTTAATTAAGTGCAAGCTATTATTTACTTAGCTTCCACTGGGTGAATGAAGGAAGTTGTGTAGTCGCTCGCCACTGTAGACGTACACTGGGATGAGGGGAGGAAGTGAAGTCGCTCGTCCCTGTAGACGTAGTAGTCGTTGTAGCTCACTCGTTGTAGGTAGTCGCTCCAAACTGTAGTTGTAGAACTACTTCAATGTCTTCTCCTGATTCAAAGATGAGTACTTTGGTGCTGAAGGGGTAGCAGGTATTTATCCACGCTGAAAATTGGACAGAGGTCTCTACCAATGCAGTGTACGGGATCTTGAAACTGATGTTGAGTACAGACGGAAGTATTTGTCGAAGACTCGTATTGTTGTTGCCGCCAGTCATTTGCGCGATTTAACAATCTTTTCTTCTTTTCTTGACTCTTGCTGAATTTCAAAAACCTTCGTAGTAGGGATTTCTCGTAGGTTTTGAATCTCGTAGTAATCTTCTTCTAACTTTATTATAACTTCTTCACAACGTCATAGGTTAGACCGATTCTGGCCACCATATGTGCCGCTAGGGGTGCGGCCTTGGTAGTGGTAAGGAAATACGGAGACGTTTCTTAGGTGTTTACTTGATGGAGGTGACGAGAACGATAGCGGCATGACTAAATTGTCTAGTGCTTATAAAGGCTCTGGCACGCATGGATGGGGGTTGTACCAAAGGGGGCATAAACTTGCCCAGGCGAGAAAAGAAATCCTCAAACATGGCTTGCACATGAGATTCAATTTTTTTTACCACTGTTTGTACTAAACTTCCATCAGAGACAGTAATTTCTTGTGAGGACAGACTACCTTCAAAATGAGTAGCAAGTACATTCTGCTCTGGTTGATTTGGTTTAGTTTGGGGGATCCTTCTTGGTATATAGTATGATCCTTGAGATTGATGTACATCAGCAGGGACAGTCACATGTTAAGGTTGAAAGGTTTTCAAAGCTGAAGCATATGTTTTTTGGTTTTCCACTGAGCTTAGGATTTGGGAACTTTCTTGCATGGAGGCATCTTTTTCTTGGTTCATTTGAGAGCTTATCATAGTGGAAGTAGTCTTGGTTTTTTGCAAGATCGGTTCAAGATTTTTGGTGGTCTCAGAGATGACTTGCTTCCGAGCATCTGAAAACGAGACTCCTTCTTTCATTAGTGCTTGTATTTGTAAGGCATTTTTTATGTAAGGGCATTCTTTAGAGCTGGCCACATGATTCCCCTTGCAGTTAGCACAGAGGGGAGTGGGAGCAGTACAATTTTCTTTTGCGTGTCCACCACCACAAATTAGACATCTTTCATCAGATGAACACCCACTCGCAAAATGTCCGTGTCGCTGGCATTTATAGCATCGGATAGGTGGAGGTGAATATGGACTTACTTGGAAATTCATGAATTCAATTTTTATTTGTTTTGGAAGATCTCTACCTTGAAATTGGACTTTTACACTTAGAGAACTTTCTTTTTTACCATTAGAGAACTTTGGCAATCTTACCATATTTATGATTTTAGCATTTTCACTCGTGGCAATTGGAATGAGATCCTCTAAATTGACATCATAGTCAATTGGCCTGATGACTCCAAAAGTGGATTGTGCAGACTCAGAACGTGGTTTATAACACCGAACTGCAAACTTTCCCACGCTGCTCACTTCCAACAATCTTGCTACTTCCTCTTCAGTGGCTTCCTTGAGCTCAACTGCAATCAAGTTTCTTCGTTTGTTAACTCTTATTTCCTTAATGTAGTCATAGTTTAGTACTTCCTTTAATCCCTGGGCAACTCCAAATGGACCATATGTCATTTTTCTCTTATTTGCTCCAACTAAATTGTTGTTTGACTCTTGCAGTTGTGTGATCAGCATAGTGCATGCCTTATCTTTAGATGCCAAAGTTTTATTAGTTGGGTATACTCTTCTTGTTTCAGGGGAGATAGATTTACATGTTTTTTTAACGGTTTCACAATCAGAGTTAGAGCTTGAGAGGCTCACACTGGTTCTTTCTCTTTTTTTGACAGCTTGTTGTTCTTGAACCATGTTCCCTGAATTATGGATTCATTCGTTCCTTCATGGCTCCTCACTTTTCTCCATTGTTAGGCTCTTCAAGGTTGGTGTCCAGCAGTTGCATCTCTTCAATTTCACTGCAGGGATCATCTGACTCTCTCAGATCGCTATAGCGGTTTGTCAATGGCAGTTCTGCCATTTTAAATTAGAAGGTAGCCCCAGAAGGCCCACCTACAAAAAGCAATTAACAATCACCAGAAAACAACTAATAATTTAACAAATACAAGAAAAAAATTACAAAAAATCTAAATACAGCAATTACATAATTACAAAAATGAAATATCGCTACGTGGCCCACCCCAGATGGAGAGGAGAGAGCCAGTTGCGGATATAATGAAGATGACTAATGAAATTTATTAGATTATGTCTCGGGAATATTTATATGTTTTCGCAAGAGCTTGTCAAAATATGGTCTTTACTCGACGAATGCAACTGCCTCTCTCGCTCACTTCTTTCGCCCACAATTAACGGAACAAACCTTGAACTTGAACTTGAACTAGAAATTGAGGGCCTCCGATGTATCGGAGCAAACGTTCCGGAGCACTCGGAACAGTTCCGAAATACTCGGAACGCGATTATGAAAGTTGTTACGCGATTATGAGAGAAAGTAAGTACCATGTGATAGAAAAAGGGCATGTAAGTTGTCAAAAAAAGAGGTGGTGGATTTTATCTCATTATAAAGAAAGCCCTAAATTGGAAATTAGAAAAAATTCCTGCTGGAAATAAACTTGCGGGTGAAGACTTGTTAGCAATTAAGTGTGAAAAAATTCATGCCAGAGAATTTGTTGTTGTGATTGTTTGTTATATGACAACTGATGGGATTTTAGTTCATCAAGAGAATGTAAAAAAGTATTAAATATTAATAAGAATTATGCGAGAGCACAGCAGATGCTCTCTGATTGTGATGGGTGACATGAATGGCCATGTTGGTATACTTGATGAGCCTGTGAATGCAAATGGACAAAAATTGATTGATTTCTGAGATGAAAATGAACTTGAGAACCTGAATGTCACATTAGGCTTGCATTTATGGCAAAGCAGGGTATGGAATACTGCAATTGACTCTATGATAGCGAATAGTAGAGCAAGAATATGTGTCAAAGAAATGTTCGTAGATGAAGAATATCTTGATATTTATAGTGACCATACACTGATTGTGCTTGAATATAAATGGAGTGTCAAAGAGTCAATGCAAAATGTCACCAGTGTGGAAGAAAACTGGCGGATAAAAATGGCAAACTGGGAAGAATTTAGGAATGAATTGAGCAGATGTAACTGGAACATATGCAAAAATGTAAATGACCTAAACGTTGAGACAGCAAGAACTTTGTATGATGTGGCAGAGTGAAAGATTGGTAGAATGAAATGCAGAAAAAATACAGAGAATTCCAGGTGGTTTACAAGTGAGATGAAGGAAGAACGAATTAGAAGAAAGACGTTAAACAAGAAACAACGCAATATGAGGAACATGTATGAGAGACACAGAATTACCGAGGATGAATGGCTGAGTTAATGTAATGAGTACAAGGACCAGCTGAAGAAAGTAAAAAGAAATATAAATGAGACTAGGGTTTAAGAGGAGAGACACCAAGTTGAACATCTAAGAAATAATATCTGGATGATATAAAAGATTGACTGGAGTTTATACATAATAATGATAAATGTAGTGAAGTTCAAGTTGACGAATTAGTAGTTAATGGTTGCAATGTTAGTGATAGGGTGCAAATGGTGAAAGCAGTTGAAGACTACTGCGATTCCCAGGTAGCAAGAAATTATTAGGCCAATATTGGGTTGATGATTTTTTATTGACCTGATATTGGAATCTTGGATTACAATATTAGGCTAATAACAAAACAATATCGAAAAAATATATATTTATTTATGAAATCAACTTGTTATTGGGACAATGTAGTAAGTAGTTTTATTTCTAATAATAAACTAACAGTGTATATATATATATGTACGATATTCATATAAGTGGAAACTCTCTCATAATAATTAAAAATTTCGCAATTTAATAAAATTTGGTAAAATATAAATTATTATTGCTCAAATATTGGGTTGATATTGTACGCCAATAATACGGAGTATTTTTTCAAGGAAACACCTCAATATCAAGTCAATAGTGACACAGTAATTAGCTGATACTGGGTTAAAAATGAGTTATTATTGGGACATCATATTCTACCAATATCCACTTGATGTCAGATAATGAGTATTGGGCCTGTAGTACCCTACCTTAGTTACCCCTCAAACTCAGTTTTAGTCCATTTGTGTTCAGTAATACTAATACGTGTAAATGTAAAATTATCGAAGCGTTCAGGGCTGAAATAGAAATTGTGTATGCCGCATGACTACTTCAGGAGAAGTTCGAGCTTAAAACTAAGGTCGTCTTGACTCGCCGCAAGTGATACTCGGTGGCTAGAGCAGCGACAACTCCAGGACTTACATGCCAATATTTTTCTAAGGAATACCTCTGCATGAAGTCCATAGTGACACTATAATTAGCATTGGGAGAGTGAAATTATCATTATCGGGGCCATATGTTTTACTAATTTCAACCTATCCGGAATTGAGTATTGAGCCAATGCAATTGAAGGGAACACTTCATTATCAATTCAATATTGACACAATATATAGTTGATATTGGGTTGATGATAATACTGTTATTGGGCCAATATATTTTTCTAATATCAACCGAATTTTCCAAAATAAGGTAGTGCCCCAATGTTCATTTTGAATATCCTGTCAATATTGAAACTGTATATCGGCTCAATATTAGGTCAATAAATTTTGCAACCTGGGGAGGACATTAGTGGAATGAATGAGCAGGTAACAGAAAAGAAAAAAAGAAAGAAAACCGTTCATTTCCAAGTTGCCACATGAGATACATGCAAACATATTGGCATTTAAAAGTTTCTTAATATAGGACGTGATAAAACAAAAGTTCCATACGAGGAGTACTAATCGACAAACCATCCGAGGTGTACAAATAGAATAGCCATACGAGGCATAATAATAGACAAACTATACGAGGTGTGTTAATAGACAAACTATCAGAGGTGTACAAAAAGATAGACCATACGAGGCATATTAATAGACAAAATATACGAGGCGTACTAATAGACAAACCATACGTGGTGTGCTAATAGTCTAACAAAAGTTCCCTACGAGGAGTACTATTTGACAAACCATCCGAGGTGTACAAATAGATAGACCATACGAGGCATATTAATAGACAAAATATACGAGGCGTACTAATAGACAAACCATACGTGGCGTGCTAATAATCTAACTCTGTCAAGGGTAGTTGAATGAGAAATGAAAAATATCATCTCTTGGATATTTTATATTCCATGAGATTCCGGTACAGCGCTTCTTGCCTTTTTTTGCTACTTCGATAATTTCAACTAAGAACTTGGGAGTTTCGAAGAATTCTTTAGTAGTACGAATTATTTATAAGATTATCGAAGTAAACAATTTAAACAATTTAAACAATTTATTTACCACAGGTGATACAGAGGTAGAATTTTACTTAAGTCTAGTACAATGGTCAAATTTGAGTATAGCTACCTGTGGGCCCGAATAAGTTCAGCGACTTCTAGGGCATCCTACCATCACGCTATTCTAGGGTGTAGAAAAGTTTAACCTAGTTCACTTAACCTAGTTTCGCATTAGACTGATCATTGAGATAATTAATTCGATATTTTATGCTGTATTTTACAATATAGGTCAAGTCGGCTATATTTAACAGTATGTTCGATAAAACGATTCAAGAGCAGAGAGAAGATTGGTTATGGTACACAAGGCAAGTTACATTATGACATTATCATTAGTTACATGTAGGAGGCAAGATTTCGACACGGTGATCTTACACGACTAGTATTCTGATAGGAAGTGAGAGTCAAGATGTCTTTTGAATACTTTCTACGAATTACATTCACGGATCTCTGCAGGTATAGAGTTCCAAGTTTTGGTTCCAACGAAGAGAATACTGTGTTGCGACCTGGCCTTTGAATAATAAGGAAGCATGAATTTACTTCTATTTCGGGTTAAATGGTCGTGATGACCAGTTTGCGCAGTCAATAATTGTCTTAGGCTATTGTCGCCATCATTTCTTAATGTTTTGTAAATGAAATTACAGATGGAGATTTTGTAGAGATCCGAAAGTTTAAGTATTTGTAAATTTTTGAAAGAATCATTTGTGTGAGCATTATATTCTAGGTTCTTTACCGCTCTGACAGCCCTTTTCTGCAGAGTAAAAATTTTGTTGGTTTTATTTTTATCAGTTCCGTGCCATGCTTCTATTCCGTATTGCAAGTATGGAGAAATGAGCGTTCGGTAGAGCATTTGTAAAGCTGTTTCAGGCAGAAAATTTTTAACTTTATTTAGGATTCCGATGGATTTTGATAATTTAGAACTAATATGAGTGATGTGCTCTTTGAAGGTCAGATGTTTATCTATTATGATGCCCAGAAACTTACATGAGTTGGTTTCTTCGATTTCACCTTCGCCAATTTTAATGCATGGGAGAGATACATCTTTCTTGTATGAGAAAGTAATATAATTTGTTTTATCGATATTTAGGCTTATTTTATTAGCTTTGAGCCACGATGAAACCTTGTGAAGTTCAGTATTTATACTCTCCACAATCATAGCAGGATTTTGGTTCGGAAGGACCGCAGAAAGCGTACTGTCATCGGCAAAAAGTATGAATTTGAAGAATGATGTAGATTTTACAATATCATTGATAAAAATCAGAAACAAGAGAGGCCCGAGAACAGATCCTTGTGGAACTCCATGGCTAATTGTCTGTGGGTCTGATTTTGCGTCGTCAATGACAACGTATTGCTTCCGATTTGTTAGGTATGATCTGAACCAATCATGGGCAATTCCTCGAATGCCATAACAGTGTAGTTTCGATAATAGTATTTTATGGTCCACACAATCAAATGCTTTTCGGAAGTCAAGAAATACAGAGAAGACAGGCTTTCCTTCATCTATATTAGAATAGAGGAATTGTAAATGATTTAATATAGCCTGTGTTGTTGATTTTTTAGAGCGAAAACCGTATTGTTTATCGTAAAGAAATGATTTTTGTTCAAAATAAGAGTACACTTTTTTATACACAATCCTTTCGAATACTTTGCTAATAATTGGTAGAATGGAGATAGGTCGATAATTGTTTACACAGGTTTTTTCACCACTTTTAAAGATAGGGGTTACTCTAGAAACTTTGAGGGAGTTCGGGAAAGTGCCTAGTAAGAGAGACTGGTTAATAATATTTGATATCAGTGGGGCTACAATGTCAGCAATAACTTTAAGTACTTTAGTCGGAAACGTTTGTAACCCACTCGATTTATTTTTCATGTTGTTTATGCACGTAATTACATCGGAGGAGTTTGTAGGCGTAAAGAAAAAGGAGTTGGGTTCTCGAATATGATCCATAAATTCCAGGTGATCAGTAGGTTCACTTGGAATACCATCAGCTATTGTTTTCCCTACGTTTACGAAGAAGTTGTTAAAGAGATTAGCAATTTCTTTCTTCTCATGATATTTTACATTATCTTGAACAACATATTCAATTTTCTTTTTATCGGCATTATTCGGTTTACAGCAGGAGTTAAGGAGATGCCAAGTCTTTTTAACGTCAGTTTTGAATTGAGTAAACTTGAGCGTAAAGTAGTTCTTTTTTGATGTTCTTATCTGGTTTGTTACATAGTTTCTAAATCGGTTATATGTTTCTCTAGATATTCGTCCTTCGCAAAGGAGGGCTAGGTACGCTTGACGTTTCTTTATATTTACCACGATGTCTCTAGTAATCCAGGGCTTATGTTTATTTTTCGGGGTAACTGTACGAGTTACAATTGGGCAACACTGATTGTATGCGGTCATTATAGTTTCAGTCAACTTTACTACTGCTTCATCAATGCTCGTAGTATTATTGTTTTGTTGAGATATGTGCAATGTAGGCATTAATTCTTCTAGAACGGTGCGCATTTCTTCAAGATTTGAT
Source organism: Morinoia aosen (assembly GCA_030386875.1). Classification (NCBI taxonomy): domain Eukaryota; kingdom Metazoa; phylum Arthropoda; class Malacostraca; order Amphipoda; family Talitridae; genus Morinoia; species Morinoia aosen. The sequence continues at coordinate 1,284,946 of CM059568.1, read as the reverse complement.
TCGTTTATTTTACGATATGAGTAAGTTTCAGCCCGTGCCTTGGTGCAAGCAATATAGAAATTTTTCTTAATAAGAAAAACTGGGAAGTGATCTGATAAGTCAGAAGTAATTATTCCAGCAAGAAAATCACTAGGGTCTGTCATAAAGATATTGTCAAGCAGCGTAGCACACTCTGAGGTTATTCGTGTAGGCTTTGTAATGATCGGAAGGAAGGATTGAGACTGAAAGGTAGTTAGGAAATTAGAGATTGGTTCATGGCTTTCATGTTTCAGTAGATCATAATTGAAGTCACCGCATATTATTATGTCATTGTATAAGGGCCTGTTGAACTGAGAAATAATACGATTCAATTCATTCAGGAAGGATATAGGACAGGCTGTAGGAGGCCTATACACCGTTCCAAGCACAATGCGTTTACCATCTCTAAAAAGTTCTACGAAGAGTGATTCTATATGATCCTGATTCATGGTTGCACTTGCTATGGTTCTCGAGTCTATGTGGTTAGATATATATGTGCTGATGCCTCCGCCCCGCTGGTTTTTTCTTAGCGAATGGTAACTATGATAATTTTCAAATCGAATAATGTCTTTAGTCGAGTCATCTAGCCAGCTTTCGGTGAAGCTAATCACGTCTAGGTTATATTTAAGTTCAGTAATAGTACATTGTATCTCTTCCAATTTTGGATAGAGTGACCTACAGTTCCAACACAGGAGTGAGAAATCTCGGTCAGTTATTCGTATAGTTTCATTGAATTCTGATATATTAGTATACCTACACTCTTGAGAGTCGTTTAGGTTTGGATATATTCTGTTCAAATGATTGAAATCTGGATCGATTTCCTCAAATATTACAGGGTGATCAGTCATTTAAAATAAGTAAAAGTAAGAATTAGGTACTATAGAGCTTAAAACGAAATACAGAGTCAAGCTTAAAGGGATATTCCAGTCTAAAAAGTAGCTTATTAAGTAAGAGAGAATAGAGTAAAAAAGAAAAATCTAGCTCGATTTCGTGAGTACACACAAACTCAGTCCATGAGCGAGTGATAATGGAGTTCAATATCACAACATTGGTGCAAACAGATTGCTAAGGGCGTTTTCGCAAGTTCACATACAACAGGTAATAAGTTTCTAAAGATTATGACGACAATGATACAATCAGCTAATATGGTTTACGCGTAATAATAACTGTAGTGGTAAATAAAGAAGAATTCACAGTAACATTGGTTGGTGAAAAATTACTAATTGCGATGTTACAAAATGTGACACCCAGATGTCATAGATGTTTACACACACATCTATTATTTATTTGTAATAATATTGGAGTTCGATATCACTACATTGGTGCAAACAGATTGCTGCAGAGGGCGTTTTCATAAGTTCACATACAAGAGGGAATAAGTTTTAAAGATTATGATGACAATGATAACAATCAGCTAATATGGTTTACGCGTAATAATAACTGTAGTGGTAAATAAGGAAGAATTCACAGTAATATTGGTAAGTGAAAAATTGCTGATAGATTATAATGACAATGATATAATCAGATTATAAGAAGATTACAACGACAATGATATAATCAGATTATAAGAAGATTACAACGACAATGATATAATCAGCTAATATGGTTGTACGATGGCAGTGGAGGGCAGAAGCGATTATCAGATTATATGAAGATTACAACGACAATGATATAATCAGCTAATATGGTGTACGCGTAATAATACTTAAGTGGTTAAGAAGAGAAAAAATTCACAGTAACATTGGGAGGTAAAAAATTGCTGATTGCGTTGTTTCAAAAGTTCACACACAGCTGTCATAAATGTTTACAAGCACATTTGTTATACATTTGTATAGATTCAGGTTGAACTAGCATCAAGTTGAGGTTTACTGACATGATACCTAATTGAGGTTAAATTAATACGAAATTGACATATTTAGGGGATGAAAATGAAATTGACTAATTTAGGGGATCACCTAGTCTAGTCACCCATGATCTGCTGTGATGACATGTTTAGTTGTTGCATCAGGTATTGCTCGAGGTCATCTGGCGTGTTGATCTCGCGGCGTCTTGAATCTGGGTTTCCTGGGTTGAATATGAAGATGTTTCCATCCTGTGTTCTTGGGATTCCAACTTTATCCGGGAATTTCCTTTTGGCCATCCTTAGAATGTACATGACGTTAGCTCGTGAAGGTATGAGGTATTCATTTATGAAGAAGAACTGTGGTTTCTTTTCTCGGCAGGCGTTGAGAATTTCACGTTTTTTGTTATAATGTTTTAGTTCAAATGCAATGTTTCTTTGATCTACATTCCCAGTTATTGTTTTTTCCCCATTCTTGTAGCTGACGTAATGTCAGTGCCGGAGAGGTCAATGTTGATCTTGTCCTTCAGGAGCTGGCAGACTGTATCCTTACAGATTTCGCCTGCGTGAGATGGCGGTATTTCCCTTCCAGAAATGACGAGAGTACATTTTTTGTCTTCAATGTCTCGGCGCTGATCATTTTTTTCCAACTGGTCGAGGCGGGAGGTTAAGCTATCTATTTTCTCATTCTGTTCTTCGAGAATTTTTTTGTGCTCCGCTTCTTTTGTTTCAAATAGCGTTTTAAGGTGGCTTATTTCATTTTGCACTTGAACGATATCACTATTAAATTTTGTCATCACTGAATCGAAGTATTTTATAAGGACAGAAACCACTTCTTTACCGTCTTTCGTAAGGCTAGACACATCAGGGTATTGACCAAACTTCGGTTCAAACTCGATGCTGTTGTTGCTGCTGTTGTTGGTAATGCGTCGTTTGTTAGTCATCTTGAAGATGGAGGGAATTCGGTCGTTGTGTAAACGAGGGTTGAATACTCTCACACTTTTGAGGGAATAATATACTCTTAGTTTGATTATTTTTATATATGGGGTATTTATATCACATTTGAATACTCAGGACGCGAGTGGGTACCCATTTAGGTTAGAGTTACATTCTTTCTAACAATAGGCACTTTGTTTCGGAGCGAGCGCCACACCCGTCCTCACGCCACGGAGTCACTGAAGACACTGTAGGAAGTAGGAAAAATACAAAAAAAAACGCTACACCGTACCAGATTGAATCACCATCGTAAATGACAATCAAGTATTGAGAAAAGGATAGTCTCGAAGTAATATATAAAGAACATCGCGCAACACAGCACGCATATCTAGAAATGCATAAACAAACTTACACTCAAAAATGAAATGCATGGCTTGTTCGGCATACGAACATAGAGAGAATTTTTGCATGAGCGCTTTATTTCATTTGTCTCTATATACTTTTCATTTCTTCTATTCTCAGAAATGCCCTTCGGGGTCGTGATAGATCGATTTATAACTCATTAAGCAAGCGCAATCAATTTGTTTATATCTGGAATCTGGTTGTGTTAAAGGATCGCAGAGCTTTAGGTAAAATGTAATGTGTCTTGAGGTTTGGCTTTTTACGCAAGAAGTAGAAATGTAAACATATATATGTACATGTGCGTATATATATGTGTGCGAAACGTGTGAATGTGTACACTGATACATAGACATTTATGTTTGCGTGCGCACACATACACACCCGTGCACATACTAACACACATACTCATATATATATATACGTTTAATATAGCGGGAAATGTAAGTTCAAGTTAGACATACCAAAAGTTGGCAACGCTCGTGAGAGCAACACTCGCAGCCAGTCTTTTATTGGTCTCGGGCCCAACAACAGTAGATGTTGGCCGAGTGTGTGTATATAATTACCTATTGTGGCTAAGTATCTAACCCTGTAACTTCTAAACTAATGTACCTAATTCTACTCTACTCTTTTCTATATATTCCCACCTATCTCCGCTCTACTCTAGCTGGCCACATGTCTGGTAGTTGAGTATTTAGGTTGTAAGGTATCTATGAGGTGAGTGAATTATTTACCATAATAGACCTAGTAATCCTACACTAGAGCACAGTATAGGTTAAACAACACCGGCACAGTATCTGGGTTCCACACAGACACAACACAGTAATAGTGCTGACATAAATAGACGAATGCAATGACACATCACATAAGGTAAATAATCCACTCACCTCTTAGATACCCTACAACTTAGATGCTCAACTACCAGACATGTGGCCAGGGAGAGTAGAGCGGAGATAGATTGAAATAGCAGGATAGAGTAGAATAGAATTAGTAGTAGGTAGTTAGAGAATAACTTAGAGGTAGTGTACTTGCCACATTAGGTAATTTATATACACATACTCGGCCAACATCTACTTATTGTTGGGACCGAGACCAATAAAAGACTGCCTGCGAGTGTTGCTCTCACGAGCGTTGCCAACTTTAGGTCTCTCTAACTAGAACTTACACTACTCGCTATGGTACACCCCTACCTCCTTAATTATAAACCCCCCTCCTTGTATCCCAAGACCCCTTATTTAATATAGTCAATCCTAAAGGTCCATTCTCACCACAGGTTTCCGAGCCCGGGTAGACCTGCGTGAGATGCTAGCACTTGGAGGCTCGTGCATCCTTACCTCCTGGGTGGGAATCGGGTAATCAGGTGTTTTGGGGTCAGGTTCATTAGTCGGAGGTGGTGGGTATGAATCTCGAGCAGGTTGTGGAAGCAACACGGTTTCCTCCGTAGGTTGTTCCCTGGGTCTGGGGATGGTGTTCGAGCACATAATGACTTGGTCCTGGTGACGGCGAACGACCTCTCCCCCCTGCAATTGGCACTTGTAGGACACCGGGCCCGTTTTCTCAACGGTAGTAGCAGTGGTCCATTTTGGGGGACCCGGTGTGTATTGACGGACCAGTAATATAGCGAGTAGTGTAAGTTCTAGTTAGAGAGACCTAAAGTTGGCAATGCTCGTGAGAGCAACACTCGCAGTCAGTCTCCTATTGGTCTCGGGCCCAACAACAGTAGATGTTGGTCGAGTGTGTGTATATAATTACCTATTGTGGCTAAGTATCTACCCTCTAATTTCTAAACTAATGTACTTAATTCTACTCTACTCTTTTCTATATATTCCCACCTATCTCCGCTCTACTCTTGCTGGTCACATATCTGGTAGTTGAGTATTTAAGTTGTAAGGTATCTAAGAGGTGAGTGAATTATTTACCCTGTGTGATGTTTCATTGCATTTGTCTATTAATGTCAGCACTATTACTGTGTTGTGTCTATGTGGAACCCAGATACTGTGCCAGTGTTGTTTAACCTATACTGTGCTCTAGTGTAGGGTTACTAGGTCTACTATATTGGCGACGAGGTGTTGGTAGAACTACTGGGAGTGGCTAAGTAGTAGTGACTAGTGCCGGAACATAGAATTTGCCTAGTGAATTTTTTTTTATGTTCTGCTCACTCGTGTTGCAAGACTGGCTAGACTAGTGAAGAAACTCAGAATTGATCAAGTGATTGTACTATTTGTGCTGTGATTTTTTTTTATACTTTTCAGGGTGTGTTAAACTTACTAAAAATTCAATATGCCATTGATAGGTTCAGTAAGAGAATTCAATCCTTTAGAGGAAGAATTTAGAGACTATGAAACTAGATTACACTGCTATTTTTTAATAAACAAAATAGGAGACAAGGAAAAAGCCCCCACACTAATTTCACTAGTGGGTCTAAAAGTTGCTAGGCTAGTTAAGGACCTAGTGTCTCCAAAAGAACCCTTGATGCTACTTATGACGAGATTGTGGATGCGTTGAGACGCATTTTAAGCCAACAAGAAACCAAATCTTTGAGAGATTTAGGTTCCATAAGCGGAACCAGAAACAAGGGGAAAGCATCGCTGATTTTGTTGCTAGCTTGAAAGCCCTTTCACATACCTGTAATTTCAAACAGGAAGTGCTAGAAGAGACCCTGCTGGACAGATTCATATTGGGTGTGTCCAGTAATGAAATTCAAAATTGCTTGCTGAATGAAGCTGGCCTGACATGGCAAAAGGCCATGGATCTAGCTACTGCAAAAGAAACCACACTGAGAGAAACAATGGGGTTGAGGCAATCAAATTCTATTCTCAATGTAGGTCAGAGTAAAGTTCAGCAGACTGCGTACAAGCCTCAGGGCAAGACTCTGGCACAAGCTAGCCTCAAATCAGCATGCAGCGGCTGTGGTGGTTTGGACTGGCGTAGAGACTGCCCCTATAAAGACAGTAATTGTCATGGTTTTGGCCAAAAAGTTTATATAAAAAATGTTGTTTCAAACTAAAAGGGCAGAAATCTGCTAAAGGCAACAAAAATAATTTTGTGCATGCTATGCATGAAAAAAGGGGGAGGGAACACCACTCTAACCCTAATGGAACAAGCCATGGAACCAGTACAGACTATTCAGTTGCGAGGATGCTTTAGTTGCGAGGATGCTCTAGCCCGGGCACGCCGGTGAACGCACGCACCAAGCCACTGGAGCTAAGTTTTTTCAGAATGTGAGGGAATGTATACTCCACGAAATACAAAATTGGAATCTATGTGTCCGCGAATGTGCCGTCTACCTGACTAAATGGTAAAAGTGAACTTTCAGTGTCTCAGTGATTCAGTTATGATCATTTTAACACAGATCAGACTGGCGACATGTGTAAACGTTGTGTTGCCCTCGCGGTTCCGGTGAGGTGCAGCTCGAACTAGTTCACTTCTGCCTCCTCCATCCTCGCTCCATCCCTCCAAAACACCTCGACTCTTAACGTGGAACAACAAGTGCCGTTATATCCAGAAACAAAATAGAATGTATGCTCTGGCAAACTCGCATCTTTGGAAAAATAATGGTGACCATCGTTTGTGAACTATTTCTATGTTACAATAGAGCATGAATGTTGAAAAATCTCTAACGTACACAATCAATTTCTGATTCACCAAATTGGCTTACATTATTATCTTGTTCTTTTGATGGAAAATGTTGGTTAACTAGTGACGTAAAATCTGAGAAGGATAAAAAACTTTTTCATCTTCGGTTTCTCTCATCTGTTATTGCAAAAAAATATCATGTTGAGTGTATATACGCTTAATTTAGACATTTAATTCCCAAAATTGTGTTTCAAATTACTTTTCCTGTAAGTAACTATCGTTTTATCGAGAAACTTTGGTGAAATAGTGACGTATAACGTGGAAGAGGGAAACAATTATTGTAAATGTGAAACGTTTTAAAACTGAGCGAGTAAAATGTGAAACCCTGTACATGTCTGAAACTATAGACCTTTACGAGGGTTCTGTCATACTATCTGTCATACTACTGTAATACTAAAATTTTACTATCAGTGAATGTGTTTGCTACCTGTGGAACTGCGAAAAGAAAAAAATAACTTCTGTCTTATTTCTGCTTAAAACAGTGCAATTTAAATACGAAGCTAACAAAGCAGTGCTAGAAACACGAAGGAAATGGTGTGCTCAGCCCAGTTTCGACCTATAGGCCTGTCTGTCTGAAGTATCCTTGTTCCCTCAATCACCCCTCACCGAACCCGTTCACGCCCCTCTCTCTTCCCGTACCCCTGCCTCCCTTCTTTCTGACTGTTCAGAGCATGGCAAACCCTGAACTTTTTCGCTCCAAGCAACCAGAGAAATTACGTTAGATTTGATAAATTTTTGGTAATGTCTAACATCTCAGTGAAGTTTTTGTTCACTTCCTACGTGGCCAAGACGACAAATGTTCACGGAAGAATTATTGTGTTTCGTACCTCCAATTCCCTACTGACACCGAATAGTTATAGTTTAAAAACACCGATAGTTTGAAGGGAGCTACCAGTAAGAACAACGGGTGAACGAGAAGTTGAAAAACATTCACAATTACCAGAGAAAATATGATAAAAAGTCCAACTGACTTCGAACTGACTTTAATTAAAATATGTTTCTCACTATAAGCGACTCATAAAAAAAATCGCGACTAATGTCGGAGACTGACCTGGTCGTACAAAATGCAAAATTACGTACAGCAAATTTCGAGAAACAGACATCTCGAACTCAGAGCACCACTGAGCGTAACCAACCGTCATCATGAAGACGTCATTGTTCACGGCCAGCCTCAACCCTCCCTGTTTCCACGCCTCCTTCCTCCAGCATTAAAGAGCAGCCCCTCTTTCTTTCAGCTGTAAGCTTCAATACTTCGATAAACGGCTTGAATTTACCTCACTTTTCATAAAATACTTGCTGAGCAGAGTAAAATTTTAGCAAATCAGTATCAGCGATATATATACATAAGATACTTCGTTTTCAAAATCCAGTCATAGCTATACAATTACAACGCACGATGCACCACTACGAGACTCGCTTCGCAGGCCGGAAAGGGCCGTTCTCTGCACAAATGTTGCCCTACACAACATCCTGAAAAAATGGTTCTCTCAGGGGCAAAAATACGACCTTACCAAGCAAAGTGCCTGCAAGTAAGGGACCTACATCCTCTCACTCACAAGATGTGAGGAACTACCTCGACACATTTGACTCAACAGCCGTTTCGAAGCTGCAAAGATTAATAAAGACAAGGACACAAAGTTTCCAAATTTAATTTTCAATCAGTCGCCTGAACGCCAAGGAAGATTATTTATAGTTACAAGGCAACAATTACTTAACCCATACACAATACGGCAAGTAGCCGATTTACAAAGCATTAATTTTTAGAAACTAAAGGACAATTCGCCCTCAAGTATCGCTTTTGTTTATTCCTTAATTTATTGATATATTTATTTATTTATTATTTAGGTATAAAATGCGCATGTAATTTTAAGGTTCAAAGTCAGGGTGTCAGGTAATGACAGTCTACAGGCGCAGGAACGAGGAGTCTGGAGAAGCTCTCCGTTTCAGGGCTTACAGCACCAGCTTTAACGGACGTCACGGAGTATCGACCGCACTTCAACGTGCGAGCTTGCTACAAGCACTTCAGGAAGACGGAAGTTAACGCCAAACTGACGCTACACGAAGGAAACGAGCACGGCGACTGCGGTACAACCAGGGCCAGAGCAGCTAAACCGCGACCAACGCCTCCAGTCCCTTCACTGCTGTACATAAAGATGAAGAAATGTACACAAGAAAATAATTACATAAGATTATATTATGAAACAACGCTATACAAAGAATTTAGAAAGAGTAAAAGTAGTTAATGGTCAACGTAATTACCTAGTTGCGGCTACTGCTGTCCCACAAGATGGCTTAATTGGCTATCAACGTTGTGAAGTGCGCAGTGCGACGAAGTGCCCGCTAGATACTGAAAAAATAAGTACCGGGCAAGACCAAAGTCAATCTTCTTGATAAGGTAAACAGAGATATTAAGCTTCAATTATCGGCAAATATTAGACTCACAACTACCAACCTGAAGAATTTATCCTCCAGTGCGCAAAGCGACTGTTAGACAATGGCAGTAATGGCGATATAGAAGTCGCAGTACAGTGTCAATAGTAATGGAGGCAGAAGCCCAATCGTAGTTTATAGATAATAGGTAATAGTTATAGTTAATAGTAATAGTTAATAGTAATAGATAATAAAGACGGCGGTTCACTGCGACAGGGCAAGGTTGGCCCCCTTTTAGAGCAGCAAACACGCCTTTTAGAAGAAAGTTAATTGCGGTTCGTAACCCGCCTTAATCATGCAATCATTTAATGAAAAAGAATCTAAATTCAACGCTTTCGCACACACAATCACACCATAAACTTTATTGAACATGCAGGAAGAAGGGATGGAAGAGTTAGGCTGGCGACCGTCACAACTCCACGTCACTAGCCGAGCGTATTCCCGACGTGCCGACGTAACAGAGGCCTTCGACCGAGACTCAGCCTGGCTTCTCGTATACCTGACACACCCGACACACCTGATTTACCTGACACCACCCCTCTTATGCGCTGCTGCTGCTGCGCGACCTCACCTGCCACGCAGCACCAGCAGTTTACGTTAATAGTACAGAAATTGAAGTACACTCCGAGCGAATCTGTGGGGAATTTTCCCCACAAAGAATCTAATGCTCAAAAGACAGGAGACTTGTTAACAGCGGCCAGTAACCCCGTCAAAGAATGTGTGTCACCTTCCGAAGCAACGTCAGTGAAGACTATGCAACCAATATCGCCAGATGAGGGAAAACATATCTGCCAAACCTCCAGCAATCATTTGAAGGTTCGAAGCAGTGAAGTCTCAGTCGCAGCACCACAACCACCTACTCCTCATCTGAACAAGCATAACAGCGTGCCAGCTCCCCAGCTCTGCGTCAACAACAACGCTCCGAACTGTCCGCCAGCGGCTGGGACACAAACACCATCCTCATCAGTGGTACAAGACTAAATAGTTTTTATTAATAAGGACATTTCAAGCGTGGTAGACTCTCCTCATTCTCCAGATTATATGTTCGACAATATTCGCGCACAAACCGATACTGGCAGTAAATTACCCCAAAGCGCAAGCTGTGAAAACAAAATAAAAATTCCAGCACAGAGCAATAGAAAAACCACTGTTGCTTCTTTTAATGGCTGCTTGCACCCGATTCAAATAACAAGCTCTCAAAAAATTCATGAAATTATTCACAATTTGTCTCTAACAGCAGCGTTTTTCAAAAAATCCCTAGGACAACGTGAGCCTCCTAGCCCGTCGTCGATTTTCTCTACAGTATCAAACATTCAGAACCTAACCGAACCTTTTTGCTTTGAATTCAGATATAAGTTCTCAAGACCTTGCATGGTACCTGCTAGTATCCCCTATGAAATCGACTCCAATTGTCGAGAACCTTAAGATACTTTGCTGCTAGGTGATAATATCATAAGCACGATCAGAAGAAAGGACATCGATCGCTCGTGCTGGATCAAAACTGTTCCATCAGGGCGCTTCGATGACCTTCTCCATATTGTAAATTGCATGCCTAGATTTAAAAACTATATACTAAGTTTTGATGGTCTCTGCCACTCGCCCTCAGACCATGCTCGAATCAAACAACAAATTGTAAGGAAGTACTCACTTTCTCGTATTTATATTGCCAATGCTTGCAGTGCAAACGAATTCAACAAAGCGATGCATTTTTGTAAAAACCTGGGTTTAAACTTGATTCAATTTCAAACTTACCCAGATAATGAAAATGGTGACGGACTCAATAACTTTCAATGGCCTCGGACCCAGGAAGAAAACTTCTGTTTTCTTCAACAACTTGCAATGAAATCAACATAGCGAATCACCGTGCCATATTGTCCTCGTTTCAACAAATTTCAAGCAATAGATGAAATTGTAGATCATTCCAATGAATCGGAAAATTCCCGGAATGAGACAAATAGTCTCACCTTAAACTTTCAAAAAGAATATAAGCCTATGCACATCAGTGCACATGGTACACCAAATCCTCCAAAATTGATTGCGTCATCAAGCAGAGCTCTGAGTAACTCACTCACCCACAGCATGAGGAACGTGAATATGCCTGAGCCCTTCCCTGACTCGATCTCGGACAAATATAATGTCAGTACGAAAAATAAATTGGCGTTACTAGCAACAGACACAAATAGTGATTGCGACATGCTATACTTTTCAACCAATTCTCAACTTTCCAGTGAGTACCCAGGAACCAAGGCAAGTCAAGCGAATAACGATATTCAACACTATTCCAAAGAAAATCAAATTATTCGAAAAAAAATCTGATGCCTCTGCCGGGCCTCCGTCGAACGACCAAACCAATACTGCTACCCAAAAATCAGTAGTGAATCAAATTTGCACACGTGTTGCAGACACACTGGACGACTTGAAACGATCGCTCAAAATGGAGCCTGCTTACACTGTAGGTGACGGACACTGTCTCCTCCACGCCGTAACGACGCAGCTTGCTTCACAACAAATATCGAAATGGGATTATATATCTCTGAAAAAAGTCATCAAAACTGAGAGCTCCAGAAACACGGACCAGTATGCGAAATTCGTTGACAAGAACAGTGGCAGTTTCGAACAACTCATCGATAAATACATCGATAGAAAAGTCTTCGATCACGCAGTTGGAGACCTCATACCCCAAATACTATCTAATGTAACGAGAACACTAATTCACGTATTTGATGAAAGAGAAAATGGTATTTGGAAGACGACAATCTCCCCTACATCAAATGCTCTGATAAACTGTCCTCCGGTAAACATACACCGGAAACAGGACCACTATAGCGCCCTCTTGAAAATGCGTGATGAAAATCGTATTGCTCCCTCCCCCATTTTGTGACTAAATAACAGTGATCAAATTAAATTTGAAGCTGAAATCACAAACAATGAACGTGGCAATAAAGACCTAGAGACGAATACTAAATGCCCTGCTAGACCTAAAAAATTCAATAACTCCACTAAAGATCTGCCTATTGAGATAAATAATATCAAAATATTGCACATAAATGCTCGCAGTCTCAATGGTAAAACGGATGACGTACGAGTAATGTTGATCTCTAACGATATCGATATTTTATGCGTATCTGAAACATTGTTCGATTCACGAGTCGAAAGCTCATATATCAGCATTACCGGGTACAAATTGTACCGTTATGACGGAGTCAAGAGTAAGAGAGGTAGCGGTTCATGCATTTTCATCAAAGATGTCAACTCTACATCCTTAGTTCCGATAATAGTAAAATGCGAAGACATAGAAATGGTCTGGCTCAATGTTCAAGTAAACAAACACAAGTCTTTCATTATCGGCAGTCTTTACAGACATCCGTCCGCATTTCTTCGTCCAGCATTAGATTTCATTGAAAATACGCTTAGATCAATCTCTGCAGCCAAAACGTCTTTCTATGTTTTCGGAGATTTTAACGTAGATCTGACAAATAAAAACAATCAGCTAAGCAAGATGCTACACAGACTTAATCTTTCTCAAATGGTCCAAGAACCAACGCGAATTACCAACACTTCCAAAACTCTTCATGACCTAGCAATTACAAACAATCCCCAGGCAGTACTCAACACAAAAATCTTATCGTCCTTTCCTGATCACCATTCGGTAGAATGCCAAATCAATATTGCAAAAGAGAAACAGAAATCTAGTTACATCACATATCGCATGAAAAACCACTACTCCCATGAAATATTTCAAGAAAAGCTATTAGACAGATGGAGTGAATTTCAAGGCATGGAAAACACCGATGATGGCAATCTACAAGTTTCGCTTTTCACCGAAAATTTCGTATCAGCTCTTAACGAATGCGCACCTTTCATTACGAAGAAAGTTAAGCCAAGAACTTCTAAATGGATAACAGATGAAATAAAACAGTTGAGCAGAGCTAAAAGAAATTTGCAGCGTGAGTACAAACTGAATAAATCAGACAGTACGCGTCGAAAATTATATAAAGATCATGAGAAGATCCTACGAAGAAAAGTTGAGGAAGCAAAACGGGACTACTTCCACAAAGAACTCTTGGCGGCAAAACAAAACCCTAAAATAACTTGGGAAATCATTAGAGAAGTTGCTCAGTATAAAAATTTAGACTGCAAAAGCACTTTTGACAACCACTCAAAAATGGCGAATGACTTTAACACTTTCTTCTCAAAAGTTGGCAAAGATGTTTTCAACGAAGTATCCAGGACAGTTTCTGACACATCTACAGAAGCAAATCCGAGCGATGTTTCATCCCCCAAATAGTAGCAACAAGTGAAGACCAAAGCCAGTTAGCGTCATAGAGATACGAAAAATTTTATACTCACTAAAGAATACTAAAGCGACTGGACATGATTGCATAAGCCTCCAACATATAAAAGACAGCCTCCCTGTCACAGCACCCCTTATTCGCTTGATAATAAATACATCTATAGTCACAAACAAGTTTCCCGATCAATGGAAACTATCCATTATTAAGCCATTACATAAATCTGGTGATATCGACATAGCGTCAAACTACAGACCAATCAGTCTCCTGCCTGTTATGTCCAAAATATTAGAAAAAGTAATAACAAACAAGCTCTCGTCTTTCATAGACGAGTCACATCTACTGCATCGCAAACAATATGCTTACAGAAGGAATACCAGTACTCAGGACGCCCTGCTAAACATAACAGAAAAAATTTACAATGATATTGACCAAAAAAAATTGACTCTCTTACTATTGCTTGATCTCTCCAAAGCTTTCGACAGTGTTGAGCATAAGAAACTTTTACAAAAAATTTCAAACCTCAGAATAGACACTCAGTGGTTTGAAAGCTACCTACTAAACCGCTCTCATGCAGTGTGCTTGAATAACAAAATGTCATCATTCATACCCAATAATTTTGGCGTTCCTCATGATTCAATCATCGGCCCACTCCTATTTTCAATTTTCATCAATGATTTCCCCACCATGCCGGCAAACACAAAAATCTCAATGTATGCTGATGACGTGCAAATTGTCATGACAAGCTCAACAACGGATTTAAAAGAAACACAAGCCAACGCTGAAAACCTTCTGTGAAACCTGAAATTGTGGTATGACCATAATGGCCTCAAACTTAACGCAAGTAAAACGCAACCATTATTTCTGGATCACAGAATGCGACTGAAAATTTACCACTATTCAAGCTAACATTTGGAGACGATACAATTAAACCAGTAGATAAGGTTAAAAATCTGGGTGTTTGGTTTGACAAAAATATGACTTTCAATTCACACGTCGAAACAATGTGCAACAAAATTAACGGAACCTTAATGTTCTTTCATCGTATAAAGAACACACTTGACGAAAAATCTAGATTATTAGTGATTCAGTCATTAGTTTTATCGCGTCTGGACTACTGCAGTCTTGTATGGGGAAATTTACCTCAATATCGTCAGGAAGAGTTGCAAAAATTTCTTAACTTCGCCGCCAAAGTGGTATGCAAAGGAAATTTCAATAAATACGATCATTTCACCCCTCTTTTAAGAAAACTCGACTGGATCCCAATACCGAACAGATTTATGATCCAGAAAGCTCGACGAGTATTCTCCTCTTTGTACCTCCCCCAAAGTAATGCAGAGGTGGTAAAATTTTTTCCATCTAATATCCCAAACGAAAGACCAAACCGGAGGAACGATGTTTTAGTCAGTTACCGTTCATCTAACTTGGGACAAAAAGCTCTCTCAGTTTCTGGAGCTTTTTTGTGGGACAAGCTTCCTCAGCATATCAAAAACTCTAAAACTGGAAAAGAATTTAGAGTAAATATGTCACGTCATTTTGCATCTCTGTCATAGGGCTTGCAGCATTTCGGTATGAACTTCCCATCAATCAGAAATTTTAATTTTCCTGAAATTCCAGTTGAAAATTTAGAAACTATTTCATTTTACGTTTGCTAAGCGATTCGTATATTCATCTTACTTATTTCTGTCGACAACAATGAGCACCACAGCCGTCAGTTCAATGCAGCAGAACGAACGTTCTTTCCATAATTAGGAGTATTTCCTCATCTTTATTTTGGTATTTCTTTCTCTTTTCTGTATTAATATTTAACGTCCGTATGACAAATATACCATGAAATACATTTTGTGTGTACACCAGTAAACAGGTTTATAGATGTGAGGGTTGGGCAAAGTTTATAATGAATTACATTTTGGCTAACGTTGTCTCACTATTTCAAAATCATTCTCGAAGATGTTTTCAATCGATTTTCGGCTGAGCTGGGGGGAAGGGGGTAATTTAAGCATTGCATTTAGTCTTTTCATTATTTTTTTTCGTGCGTTCAGCGCACACTAGCACTGAACTTTCAAATCGGAAAAAACTCTAAATTTCTGTAATTAAATTTATCACTTTGGATCAAAGCCTAATCTACCTATATGTGCCAAATTTTGTGAATATTCTCCACTCAGATGTGATATCTGGCCTCAATGTTACTCCATTTTATCCCACGTACACATGTCCGTATAATGCTGAAGAGCTGTGTTGCTTTTTGACTATAACCTGATTTTTTCTTAAAAAATTTCTGTGAAGAAATAAAAAACCAGTTCATTTTTATGTTTTTCGAAGTCTTCTTTTCCTTTTAGTTATTTTTTTGCGAAAATTTTCTTAGGATTACAGTGAGCTCAACTGTCATTTTCTGTGTAGTAGATGGTAGGTTGCTTATATCTTTTTTTTATACATGTATTTTTTTTCTAATATTTCATTTTCAATAAGTATATATATTAATATGTGTGTGTACGTGTGTAGGTATATATATGTATCTACATATATCACTTCCACAGAGGGCGTTTCTGTACATCGGATTAATGTCAAATATAATTAATGAAATATAGTGCAATTTGAGCATATGAATCGTAGTAAAATTATCTTTCTGTCCGTATGTTGTACAAGCTATGAATTTTGATATTGAGTATATATTTGTTTACCCATTTCTACCAATATTTTGTAGATATTTGTCAATCATGAGTGGTAACCGGCTTACACTGTATCTCTATTTTATCCCATGTGCCCATGTCCGCATGATGTGGTGAATACCGAGAAGATATGAAATTTGTTTTTGGTGGTGATAGGGCTTTGCATACTTTTAGGGCATATTTTTCATTTCTCATTCAACTACCCTTGACAGAGATAGACTATTGGCACGCCACGTATGGTTTGCCTATTAGTACGCCTCATATATTTTGTCTATTAATCTGCCTCGTATGGTCTATCTATTTGTACACCTCTGATAGCTTGTGTATTAGTACACCTCGTATAGTTTGCCTATTATTATGCCTCGTATGGATTATCTATTTGTACACCTCGGATGGTTTGTCAATTAGTACTTCTAGTATAGAACTTTTGTTAAACTACTAGCACACCACGAATGGTTTGTCTATTAGTACGCCTCGTATATTTTGTCAATTAATATGCCTCGTACGGTCTATCTACTTGTACACCTCTGATAGTTTGTCTATTAGTGCACCTCGTATAGTTTGTCTATTATTATGCCTCGTATGGCTTATCTACTTGTACACCTCGGATGGTTTGTCAATTAGTACTCCTCGCATGGAACATTTGTTTTAGGATGTCCTATATTAAGAAACTTTTAAAAGCCAATATGTTGGAATGTATCTCATGTGACAACTTGGAAATACGCATTTTTTCTTTTTTTTCTTTTCTTCAGCCCCCAATCAGGGTTGTTATGGGAAAATATTTTCATTAGCCGAGGAAATGAAACCCCCAATCAGAATAAAATTGTGACTAGATGGTGTGCC
This sequence comes from Morinoia aosen, assembly GCA_030386875.1. Lineage (NCBI taxonomy): Eukaryota > Metazoa > Arthropoda > Malacostraca > Amphipoda > Talitridae > Morinoia > Morinoia aosen. Next base: position 1,267,883 of record CM059568.1, on the reverse strand, counting down.
ATTAGAGATGGAGGTAGATACAGGTGCTGCCAGGTCTATCCTGTCAATGGCCACCTACTCTAAAATACCAGCTAAGACAAGACCCGAGCTGAGACCTTCTGATGTTAAGCTTAGGAATTATGGGGGAGCTGAACTGGTAGTTTGTTGAGAGATTAGGGCTAGCATCCAGAATAAAGCTAGTGGTAGGGCTCCACAGCTAGCAACTATTGTAGTTGTAGACAGGGAGGGGCCAGCCTTGCTGGGTAGGGACCTGATTAACTCCCTAGGATTACCTACAGTTGCTAATAGGGTACATAAGTTGGTTACCCAGGCAGAAGGGCTAGTACAAAAATTTCCCAACCGTTTCCAACCAGGTCTAGGTTGCTTTAAGTGCTCGCGATAGCCATGTGCTTGAGGTTCTGCCGCCGTGCGGCCGGGACCCGGGTTCGAAACTCGGCGCTGGCAGTGGCGATTTTCTCTGTTAGGTATAGGAGAAAAATTCCAAGCACAATACCCCACTCTACCCAGGTTTCTGAAATGGGTACCGGTCTTGACCTGGGGAAAGCGTCATGGCGTCCTGGCGTTAGTTATAAGGCATTTGAAAATCCAATGTACAAAGTGATATGTATCAGGCTTGATTGGAAATAAAGCATCCGTAGATGCCTTCATCATTATTATTATTATTATTAAGGGCAAGAAGTTTAGAATTTAAATTGATCCCACTGTAGTACCTAAGTTTTGCAAAGCCAGGAATGTGCCTTACTCACTCAGACCTAAGGTTGAGGCAGAACTATATAGACTGGTGCAGGAAGTACCCTCACCCCTGTACAGTACTCTAGGTGGGCAGCGGCTATTGTTCCTGTGCTCAAGGCTGATCAAAGCATCCGCATCTGTGGTGACTACAAACTAACCGTCAACAGAGCCACTTGGCTTGATACCTACCCCATACCCAGAGTGGAAGATTTATTTAGCGGGTTAGCCGGAGGAGTTATATACTCCAAGCTAGACATGTCTCAAGCGTACACCCAACTTCCGTTGGATGATGAATCCAAGGAGCTCACCGTGATCAACACCCACAGAGGTCTGTTTGCCTACAATAGGCTAAGCTTCGGCATAGCCTCGGCACCTGGAATCTTTCAGCGTGCCATGGTAGGACTATTGCAGGGCCTCCCAGGAGTGTTCGGCTACCTGGATGACGTCCTGGTGAGTACCACTAATGAGCAAGAGCACAACAAAAGTCTCCATCAAGTCTTATCTAAACTACAGGAGTAGGGCTAAAACTGAAAATGGATAAATGCCAAATTGGAGTGCCACAGGTATCCTACCTTGGATACCAAATCGACAAGGATGGATTGCACCCCACTGCAGAGAAGGTAGCAGCAATCCAGAATGCACCAGCTCCTACTAATGTAACTCAACTGAGAGCCTACCTTGGGCTCCTAAATTTTTACAGGAAATTTCTAAAATCATCTGCAACTATGCTGGAGCCCCTAACTACCTTACTGAGGGACAAAACCCCTTGGAAATGGGATGCAAGTCAGGAGAGAGCATTCCAGAAATCTAAACAATCCCTCTTGGACTCCCAGACTTTAGTCCACTTCGACCCTCAGAAACCCATAGTGGTAATGGCTGACAGTAGTGCGTATGGTGTGGGAGCAGTGCTGTGTCACCTTATTGATGGAATTGAACGCCTCGCCTATTTTGCCTCCCGAACTCTAACAGCAACTGAACGCAACTACTCCCAGACTGAGAAAGAAGCCCTAGCTATGGTGTTCGCACTCCGAAAATTTCATTGCTACCCGTGGGGACAAGAGTTCACGGTAATAACCGACCACAAACCCTTACTAGGACTATTTGCCTGGGTAGGAGCATCCCTCCGATGGCATCCGGGTGCATTCAAAGAAGGGCTTTACTGCTGCAGTCCTACAAGTTCACCTTGCGTCACCGGTCTGGCGTGCTGTTGGGCAAGGCTGATGCTCTCAGTCGTCTACCCTTGACAACTCCCGAGAAAGCCACCACCCATTCCTGCGGAATGGACGTCCCTAGTAAACTTCCTCGAGTCAGCTCCAGTCACCAGCACTCACATTCGCGACGGTACCCTAAGGGACCCAGTACTTTCAAAGGTATACAAATACTGCCAAGTAGGCTGGCCTTCGACGGTAATTGGTGACCCTGATCTCGCTCCGTATACTAGGAGGCGAGACGAATTGTCCACACAAAATGGCTGTGTGCTCTGGGGAGCAAGAATTATTGTACCCCAAGCTCTCAGACAAGCTATTGTGGATGAACTTCACTCTGGCCATGCTGGATCATCCAGGATGAAGGAGTTAGCTCGCAGTTATGTATGGTGGCCGCTGCTGAACAAAGATCTAGAAGAAACGATTAACGGGGTGTTTACACTAGGGGACATTTCGGCCTTGAGGCGCGAATCGTGTAGACGAAGCTCACCACAGAGGTTCATATTTGTGTGTGTGTGTTCGAAATTCCCGATTCGCTTTGCTCGAATCCGTGCAGCGCCGCACGTGTGAGAGGCGCAGCTCTAGACCGGTCAGTGTGCAGTTGGTAGTCATCAAGTGAGGTAGCGCCTCTCGCTCACCCGTTATGGCTGACTCAACACTGCCGCGAGAAATTACACTGCTTTTAATTGAAATGTACTAAGCCCATCAATACCTTTGGCAGACTAAAAGCTGCGAATATAAGGAGGCTGCTTTCCATTCTATTTTAATGAAAATGAACGAATATAGTAACATTTCACTCAATATCGAGAAACATCTAGATTTAAAAATAAAACATCCAAAAATATATCTAGAAATAAATTAATTATCTACTATAATAAGAGGGTAAAAAAGAGATTACGTAGCTTTACGATGCAGCAACAATATTCACACAAGCTCGTCTACAGCAATCCATATTTCAAAGCAGCAGGCCACACTGACTGGTTTTGTGCTGCATGGCTGCCCCTTTTGGTTGACCTATATAATCCAGTGTGACCTCAAAAAATATCGAGAAACATCTAGATTTAAAAATAAAACATCCAAAAATATATCTAGAAATGAATTAATTATCTACTATAATAAATTAGTTGAACAATAGCATATAAGAATATTTATATCATGAATTGCTTTATATTAGGCAATTTATCTTTATATGAATTATCTAGTATCCTGATATTTACCCTAATAAAGCTTGGTATCCAAATATTCTTCAATTCCACACGTGTTGCGAGTAGAAAGGTCAGTCTCTATTGCATTGCAAATTATCAATGCTCAGATTCCTACTTATCAACAATTGTTTTAAGGCTTTTACACCGCAATCTTCATCACTTAAATAATTTTGCATTTGCTAAGTATGTTGATTCTACTTTATTAGATTCATTACTTTTGAATATAACTGATGCACCAAGTAGTTTCATGGTAGAAATATCATTGCTTCCATCCAACAATAAACTGAACTCATTGTTACCAATATCATTGGTCAGTCTTTCGTCAAAATTAGGCCACAATACATTCTTGATAATGTATGTGCATTTTATTCCATGATTTTTTGATATCATCACCAATTCTGCGATTGGAGTTAGTGTGCTTTAGCTTATGAACCGTGAAATAGCCGTCTTGGTGTCGTTCATAATCTGAACACAACATGACCAGAGTATGGTTGCTTCACTTTTCAGACAATTTGCTGAAGTAAATTAACAAATATAATAAAAATGAAGAAGTAACTAACCATTATGGTGAATTCTTAATTCGAATTTACAGTAATCTATCATATACATTGCTTAATTGTAATTCTAGCTAGAAAATTTCTAGCATGCTGTAAAAACTATATAGGTTTTATAGCGAATATCTAGGTTCGAAATTTTACAACTAGGCTTCAGCAAAAACATCTAGATCTAGCAATATAATATCCAGACTGGCAGCCTTGCTGAGCAGCGCGCGCTCCATGGCTCGCTCCAATGGTGTCTAGTCTAAGCGTGCATGGCTCTTGTGAAGCTCCACACAAGGCGTCTACACGTGAGCCTGCAGCAAAATGTAGGCCAGTGTAAACGGCCCGTAAGTCATGCAGCGAGTGCTTGAGCGCTCGAGCCGCACAGAAAAAAGCTGAACTCCATCCGTGGGAAAGGCCGGCGAAGCCTTGGCATCGCTACACATTGACTACGCGGGCCCAATGGTTGGAAAATACTATCTAGTGATCGTGGACGCACACTCTAAGTGGGTTGAAAATTTTCCCTCAACTACTACAACCTCTAGCGAAACGATCTCGTGCCTGAAACACACTTTTGCGACATTTGGATTTCCAGTAACAATTGTTTCGGACAACGCAACGTGTTTCACATCGACTGAATTCCAAGAACTTGTGAAGGCATGTGGTATGCGACATATGACGAGCGCACCATACCATCCTTCAACTAATGGACTGGAAGAGCGCATGGTACAAACTTTCAAGAAGAATATACGAAAGTCAACGGAACCCCTACGTCAAGCACTGGACAGGTTCCTGTTCAACTATCGGCTAACACCCCACACGACAACAGGTGTTACGCCCGCCGAACTGATGTTAGGCAGGAAAGTTCGCTCTCGTGTTGATCTACTTTGACCGTCAGAAGCAATCGCGTCCAAAGTTGCTCAACGCCAGGACGCTCAGAAAAGATACCACCCAGGGTCTCGCGCGGCTGACATTCCGCCGGGGTCACCTGTGATGGTCCGTCAATACACACCGGGTTCCCCAAAATGGGCCCCTGCTACTACCGTTGAGAAAACGGGCCTGGTGTCCTACAAGTGCCAACTGCAGGGGGAAGAGGTCGTTCGCCGACACCAGGACCAAGTCATTCCGTGCTCGAACACCATCTCCAGACCCAAGGAACAACCTACGGAAGAAACCGTGTTGATTCCACAACCTTGTTTGTTTAGATTTCTGAATGCTCTCTCCTGCCTTTCATCCCATTTCCAAGATGTTTAATCCCTCAGTAAGGTATTTAGGGGCTCCAGCATAGTTTCAGATGATTTTTGAAATTTCCTGTAGAAATTTAGGAGCCCAAGGTAGGCTCTCAGTTGAGTTACATTAGTAGGAGCTGGTGCATTCTGGATTGCTGCTACCTGCTCTGCAGTGGGGTGCAATCCATACTTGTCGATTTGGTATCCAAGGTAGGATACCTTTGGCACTCCAATTTGGCATTTATCCATTTTCAGTTTTAGCCCTGCCTCCTTTAGTTTAGGTAAGACTTGATGGAGACGCTTGTTTTGCTCTTGCTCGTTAGTGGCACTCACCAGGACGTCATCCAGGTAGCAGAACACTCCTGGGAGGCCCTGCAATAGTCCTTCCATGGCCCGCTGAAAGATTCCAGGTGCCGAGGCTATGCCGAAGCTTAGCCTATTATAAGCAAACAGACCTCTATGGGTGTTGATCACGGTGATCTCCTTGGATTCATCATCCAACGGAAGTTGGGCGTACGCTTGAGACATGTCTAGCTTGCAGTATATAACTCTTCCGGCTAACCGGCTAAATAAATCTTCCACTCTGGGTATGGGGTTGGTATCAAGCCTAGCGGCTCTGTTGACGGTTAGTTTGTAGTCACCACAGCTGCGGATGCTTTGATCAGCCTTGAGCACAGGAACAATAGCCGCTGCCCACCTAGAGACGGTACAAGAGTGAGGATACCTTCCTGCACCAGTCAATCTAGTTCTGCCTCCACCTTAGGTCTGAGTGAGTAAGGCACATTCCTGGCTTTGCAAAACTTAGGTACTACAGTTGGATCAATCTCAATTCTAAACTTCCTGCCCCTAAAGCAACCTAGACCTGGTTGGAAAAGGTTGGGAAATTTTTGTACTAGCCCTTCTGCCTGGGTAACCAACTTATGTACCCTATTAGCAACTATAGTTAATCCTAGGGATTTAATCACGTCCCTACCCAGCAAGGCTGGCCCCTCCCTGTCTACAACTACAATAGTTGCTAGCTGTGGAGCCCTACCACTAGCTTTATTCTGGATGATAGCCCTAATCTCTCAACAAACTACCAGTTCAGCTCCCCCATAAGTCCTAAGCTTAACATCAGAAGGTCTCAGCTCGGGGTCTTGTCTTAGCTGGTATTTTAGAGTAGGTGGCCATTGACAGGATAGACCTGGCAGCACCTGTATCTACCTCCATCTTTAATGGCACACCATTTAGTAACAATTTTATTCTGATTGGGGGTTTCGTTTCCTCGGCTAATGAAAATATTTCCCCATAACACCCATGATTGGGGGCTGGGTAGTCTGCACTGGTTTCATTGCTAGTTCCATTAGGGTTAGGGTGGTGTTCCCTCCCCCTTTTTCATGCATAGCATGCACAAAATTATTTTTGTTTCATTTAGCAGATTTCTGCCCTTTTAGTTTGAAACGACATTTTTTAGATGACCTTTTTGGCCACAACCATGACAATTATTGTCTTTATAGTGGCAATCTCTACGCCAGTGCAAACCACCTCAGCCGCTGCATGCTGATTTGGGGCTAGCTTGTGCCTGAGTCTTGCCCTGAGGCTTGTAAGCAGTTTGCTGAACTCTAGTCTGGCCTACACTCAAAGCAGAATTTGATTGCCTCAACCCCACTGTTTCTCTCAGTGTGGATTCTTTAGCAGTAGCTAGATCTATGGCCTTTTGCCATATCAGACCAGCTTCATTCAGCAAACAATTTTGAATTTTATTACTGAACACACCCAATATGAATCTGTCCAGCAGAGTCTCTTCTAGGACTTCCTGTTTGAAATTACAGGTATGTGAAAGGGCCTTCAAGCTAGCGACAAAATCAGCGATGCTTTCCCCTTGTTGCTGGTTCCGCTTATGGAACCTAAATCTCTCAAAGATTTGGTTTCTTGTTGGCTTAAAATGCCGTCTCAACGCTTCCACAATCTCGTCATAAGTAGCATCAAGGGTTTTTTTTTTGAGACACTAGGTCCTTAATTAGCCTAGCATCTTTTGGACCCACAAGTGAAATTAGTGTGGAGGCTTTTTCCTTTTCTCCTATTTTTGTTTATTAAAAAATAGCAGTGTAATCTAGTTTCATAGTCTCCAAATTCTTCCTCTAAAGGATTATGTTCTCCCACCGAACCTATCAATGGCATATTGAATTTTTACTAAGTTTAACACACCGTGAAAAGTAGAAGAAAAAAATCACAGCACAAATGGTACAATCACTTGATCAATTCTGAGTTTCTTCACTAGTCTAGCCAGTCTAGCAACACCAGTGAGCAGAACAAAAAAAAATTCACTAGGCAAACTCTATGTTCCCTCTCTAGTCACTACTACTTAGTCACTCCCAGTAGTTCTAATAACATCTCGTCGCCAATATAATAGACCTAGTAATCCTACACTAGAGCACAGTATAGGTTAAACAACACCGGCACAGTATCTGGGTTCCACATAGACACAACACAGTAATAGTGCTGACATAAATAGACAAACGCTATGACACATCACATAAGGTAAATAATCAACTCACCTCTTAGATACCCTACAACTTAGATACTCAACTACCAGACATGTTGCCAGCGAGAGTAGAGCGGAGATAGATTGAAATAGCAGGATAGAGTAGAATAGAATTAGTAGTAGGTAGTTAGAGAATAACTTAGAGGTAGTTTTCTTGCCACATTAGGTAATTTATATACACACACTCGGCCAACATCTACTTGTTGTTGGGCCCGAGACCAATAGAAGACTGCCTGCGAGTGTTGCTCTCACGAGCGTTGCCAACTTTAGGTCTCTCTAACTAGAACTTACACTACTCAATTTATTTACTACAGGTGATACAAAGGTAGAATTTTTCTTAAGTCTAGTACAATGGTCAAATTTGAGTATAGCTACCTGTGGGGCCGAGCAGGTTCAGCGACTTCTAGTGCATCCTACCATCACGTTATTCTAGGGTGTACAAAACTGTTTAACCTAGTTCACTTAACCTAGTCTCGCATTAGACTGATCATTGAGATAATTAACTCGATATTTTATGCTGTATTTTACAGTATAGGTAAAATCGGCTATATTTAACAGCATGTTCGATAAAATTATTCAAGAGCAGACAGAAGATTCGTTATGGTACCCAAGGCAAGTTACATTATGACATTATCATTAGTTACATGTAGGAGGCAAGATTTTGACACGGTGATCTTACACGACTAGTATTCTGATAGGAAGTGAGACTCAAGATGTCTTTTGAATACTTTGTACGAATTATATTCACGGATCTCTGCAGGTATAGAGTTCCAAGTTTTGGTTCCAACGAAGAAAATACTGTGTTGCGACCGGGCCTTTGAATAATAAGGAAGCATGAATTTACTTCTATTTCAAGTTAAATGGTCGTGATGACCAGTTTGCGCAGTCAATAATTGTCTTAGGCTATTGTCGCTATCATTTCTTAACGTTTTGTAAATGAAATTACAGATGGATATTTTGTAGAGATCATAAAGTTTAAGTATTTGTAAATTTTTGAAAGAATCATTTGTGTGAGCATTATATTCTAGGTTCTTTACCGCTCTGACAGCGCTTTTCTGCAGAGTAAAAATTTTGTTGTTTTTTATTTATATCAGTTTCGTGCCATGCTTCTATTCCGTATTGCAAGTATGGAGAAATGAGCGTTCGGGAGAGCATTTGTAAAGCTGTTTCAGGCAGAAATTTTTTAACTTCATTTAGGATTCCGATGGATTTTGATAAATTAGAACTAATTATCAAAATCCACCGGAATCCTAAATAAAGTTAAAAATTTTCTGCCTGAAACAGCTTTACAAATGCTCTACCGAACGCTCATTTCTCCATACTTGCTATATTACAGACGGCTTATGTGATGTGCTATTGGCTTATGTGATGTGTCATTGCATTTGTCTATTGATGTTTGTTTCTTGATGAGGTGTAATAATATTGTCTCTGTCATGATATATAACATAAATTGACGACGAGGTGTTGGTAGAACTGCTGGGAGTGACTAAGTAGTAGTGACTAGTGAGGGAACATAGAATTTGCCTAGGGAATTTTTTTCTTGTTCTGCTCACTGGTGTTGCTAAACTGGCTAGACTAGAGAAGGAACTCAGAATTTATCAAGTGATTGTACTATTTGTGCTGCGATTTTTTTTCTCCTTGTCACGGTGTGTTAACCTCACTAAAATTCAATATGCCATTGATAGGTTCAGTGGGAGAATTTAATCCTTTAGAGGATGAATTTGGAGACTATGAAACTAGATTACACTGCTATTTTTTATTAAACAAAATAGGAGACAAGGAAAAAGCCCTCACACTAATTTCACAAGTGTGTCCAAAAGTTGCTAGGCTAATTAAAGACCTAGTGTCTCCTAAAAGAACCCTTGATGCTATTCATGACGAGATTGTGGAAGCGTTGAGACGGCATTTTAAGCCCACACGCAACCAAATCTTCGAAAGGTTCCGGTTCCATAATCGGAACCAGAAACAAGGGGAAAGCATCGCTGATTTTGTCGCTAGCTTGAAGGCCCTTTCACATACCTGTAATTTCAAACAGAAAGTGCTAGAAGAGACTATGCTGGACAGATTCATATTGGGTGTGTCCAGAAATGAAATTCAAAATTGCTTGATGAATGAAGCTGGCCTGACATGGCAAACGCCATGGATCTAGCTACTGCTAAAGAAACCACACTGAGAGAAACAGTGGGGTTGAGGCAATCAAATTCTATTTTGAATGTAGGTCAGAGTAGAGTTCAGCAAACTGCGTACAAGCCTCAGGGCAAGACTCTGGCACAAGCTAGCCTCAAATCAGCATGCAGCGGCTGTGGTGGTTTGCACTGGCGTAAAAATTGCCCATATAAAGACAGTAATTGTTATGGTTGTGGCCAAAAAGGTCATCTAAAAAAATATTGTTTCAAACTATTAGGGCAGAAATCTGCTAGAGGCAACAAAAATAATTTTGTGCATGCTATGCATGAAAAAAGGGGAGGGAACACCACCCTGACCCTAATGGAACTAGCAATGGAACCAGTGCAGACTACCCAGCCCCCAATCATGGGTGTTATGGGGATATATTTTCATTAGCCGAGGAAATGAAACCCCCAATCAGAATAAATTTGTTACTAAATGGTGTGCCACTAGAGATGGAGGTAGATACAGGTGATGCCAGGTCTATCCTTTTAATGACCACCAACTCTAAAATACCAACTAAGACAAGACCCGAGCCGAGACCTTCTGATGTTAAGCTTAGGACTTATGGGGGAGCTGAACTAGAAGTTTGTGGAGCGATTAGGGCTAGCAACCAGCATGAAGCTAGTGGTAGGGCTCCACAGCTAGCAACTATTGTAGTTGTAGACAGGGAGGGGCCAGCCTTGCTGGGTAGGGACCTGATTAACTCCATAGGATTAACTATAGTTGCTAATAGGGAACATAAGTTGGTTACCCAGGCAGGAGGGCTAGTACAAAAATTTCCCAACCTTTTCCAACCAGGTCTAGGTTGCTTTAAGGGCAGGAAGTTTAGAATTGAGATTGATCCAACTGTAGTACCTAAGTTTTGCAAAGCCAGGAATATGCCTTACTCACTCAGACCTAAGGTGGAGGCAGAACTAAATAGACTGGTACAGGAAGGTATTCTCACCCTTGTACAGTACTATAGATGGGCAGCGGCTATTGTTCCCGTGCTCAAGGCTGATCAAAGCATCCGAATCTGTTGTGACTATAAACTGACGGTTAATCGCGCCACTAGGCTAGATACCTACCCTATACCAAGGGTGGATGATTTATTTAGCGGGTTAGCAGAAGGAGCTGTATACTCCAACCTAGATATGTTTCAGGCATACGCTCAACTACCCTTGGATGAAGACTCCAAGGAACTCACGGTAATAAACACCCACAGAGGTTTATTTGCCTACAACCGTCTCAGTTTCGGAATTGCTTCCGCTCCCGGGATCTTTCAGCGTGCCATGGTAGGACTATTGCAGGGCCTCCCAGGAGTGTTCTGCTACCTGGATGACGTCCTGGTGAGTACCACTAATCAGCAAGAGCACAACAAAAGTCTCCATCAAGTCTTATCTAAACTACAGGAGGCAGGGCTAAAACTGAAAATGGATAAATGCCAAATTGGAGTGCCACAGGTATCCTACCTTAGATACCAAATCGACAAGGATGGATTGCACCCCACTGCAGAGAAGGTAGCAGCAATCCAGAATACACCAGCTCCTACTAATGTAACTCAACTGAGAGCCTACCTTGGGCTTCTAAATTTTTACAGGAAATTTCTAAAATCATCTGCAACTATGCTGGAGCCCCTAACTACCTTACTGAGGGACAAAACCCCTTGGAAATGGGATGCAAGTCAGGAGAGAGCATTCCAGAAATCTACACAAGCCCTCTTGGACTCCCAGACTTCAGTCCACTTCGACCCTCAGAAACCCATAGTGGTAATGGCTGACAGTAGTGCGTATGGTGTGGGAGCAGTGCTGTGTCACCTTATTGATGGAATTTAACGCCCCGCATATTTTGCCTCCCGAACTTTAACAGCAACAGAAAGCAAATACTCCCAGACTGAGAAAGAAGCTCTGGCTATGGTGTTCGCACTCAGAAAATTCCATTGCTACCAGTGGGGACAGGACTTCACTGTGGTTACTGACCACAAACCTTTGTTAGGACTATTTGATCCGGGTAGAAGCATTCCTCCGAAGGCATCCAGGCGCATTGTGGGCTCTTCTGCTGCAATCCTACAAGTTCACCTTGCGTCACCGGTCTGGCGTGCTGTTGGGCACGGCTGATGCTCTCAGTTGTCTACCTGTGACAACTTCCGAGGAAGCCACACCCATTCCAGCGGAATAGACGTCCCTAGTAAACTTCCTCGAGTCAGCTCCGGTCACCAGCACCAACGTTCGCGACGGCACCCTAAGGGACCCAGTACTTTCGAAGGTATACAAATATTGCCAGGCAGGCTGGCCTTCGACGGTAGGCGGGGACCCTGATCTCGCTCCGTACACTAGAAGGAGAGACGAATTGTCCACACAAAATGACTGTGTGCTCTGGGGAGCATGAATAATTGTGCCTCAAGCCCTCAGACAAGCTATTGTGGATAAACTTTACTCTGGCCATGCAGGATCATCCAGGCTGAAGGAATTATCTCGCAGTTATGTATGGTGGCCCCTTCTGGATAAAGATCTAGAAGAAACGACTAAGTCATGCAGCGAGTGCTTGAGCACTCGAGTCGAACCGACGAAAGCTGAACTCAATCCGTGGGAACGGCCGGCGAAGCCTTGGCATCGCATACACATCGACTACGCGGACCCAATGGATGGAAAATACTATCTAGTGATCGTAGACGCACACTCTAAGAGGGGTGAAATTTTTCCCACAACTACTACAACCTCTAGCGAAACGATCTCTTGCCTGAAACACACTTTTGCAACATATGGATTTCCGGTAACAATGGTTTCTGACAACGCAACGTGTTTCACATCGGCGGAATTCCAAGAATACGTGAGGGCATGTTGTATGCGGCATATTACAAGCGCACCATATCATCCTTCAACTAATGGACAAGCAGAGTGTATGGTACAAACGTTCAAGAAGAATATACGGAAGGCAACGGAACCCCTACGCCTAGCACTAGACAGGTTTCTGTTCAACTATCGGCTAACACCCCACTCGACAACAGATGTTACGCCGGCCGAGCTGTTGCTTGGCAGGAAAGTTCGCTCCCGTCTTGATCTACTTTGGCCGTCAGAAGCAATCGCGTCCAAGGTCGCTCAACGCCAGGACGCTCAGAAAAGATACCACCCAGGGTCTCGCGCGATTGACATTCCACCTGAGTCACCTGTGATGGTCCGTCAATACACGCCGGGTTCCCCAAAATGGACCCCTGCTACCACCATTGAGAAAACAGGCCCGGTATCCTACAAGGGCCAACTGAAGGGGGGAGAGGTCGTTCGTCGACACCAGGACCAAGTTATTACCTGCTCGAACACCATCCCTGAACCCTTGGAACAACCTACGGAGGAGGAAACCGTTGTGTTTCCACAACCTGCTCAAAATCCATACCCACCACCTTCGACTAATGAACCTGACCCAGAATTACCTGACTACTCGATTCCCACCCAGGAGGCAATGTTACACGAGCCTCCAAGTGCTAGCATCTCACGTAGGTCTAACCGGGCTCGGAAGTCTGTGGTGAGATTAGACCTTTAGGATTGACTAGGTACAATAAGGGGTAGGGTTTACAAAGGGGGGTTTCTATTTAAGGAGGGAGGAGTTTAATATAGCGGGATATGTAAGTTCTATTTAGACGTATCAAATGTTGGCAACGCTCGTGAGAGCAACACTCGCAGCCAGTCTTCTATTGGTCTCGGGCCCAACAACAGTAGAGTTTGGCCTAGTGTGTGTATATAATTACCTATTGTGGCTAAGTATCTAACCCTCTAATTTCTAAACTAATGTACTTAATTCTACTCTACTCTTTTCTATATATTCCCCCCTATCTCCGCTTTACTCTTGCTGGCCACATGTCTGGTAGTTGAGTATTTAAGTTGTAAGGTATCTAAGAGGTGAGTGAATTATTTACCTTATGTTATGTGTCATTGCATTTGTCTATTGATGTGCTATTTGTGTCTTGATGAGGTGTAATAAAATTATCTCTGTCTTGATGTATAACAATACGTATTGAAAATGAATATAAGAAAAATGCTAATAAACATGAAAAATAACCTTGCTCTTTCAATATTTAAAATGACAGCCAAAGCTCTGATGAATCGTAAGAAATAACCTGAGGAAAGATAAAGAATAGAAAAAGAACTTCGAAAAACGTATAAATTGAATGGTTTTTTAATTTCCTTAAATAAATTTTAAGAAAACTCAAGTTACCGCCGAGGAACAACAACAACAAAAAAACATATATCATATCTTCTCGATATTCTCTGCAACATCATGCAGACATGGGTACATGGGATAAAATGGAGATACAGTGTAAGCCGGTGACCACCCATGAATGAAAAATATCTACAAAATTTTGGCAGAAATGCGTAAACAAACATATACTCAACATCAAAATTCATAGCTTGTACAACACACGGAGAGAAAGATAATTTAACCACGATTCATATGCTCAAATTGCGCTTTTTTTCATTAATTGTAGTTGTCATTTATCCGATTCACAGAAGCGCCTTCTGGGGAAGTGATAGATCTATTTTTGAATCATTTCGCTAGTGCAATAAAATTTATTAACCGGATGGTTTTGCGTGAAGAAATGAAATAGAAACAAATATATTTATTTATGTAGATATATATACCTACATACGTACACACACATATTAATATATAAACTTTTCGAAAATGAAATATAAGAAAAAAACACATATATAAAATAAAAAAGATAAAAACAACCTACCATCTACTACACCGAAAATGACAGTTGAGCTACGTAAAAATGAAAAACGTAAAAATGAACTAGTTTTTAATTTCTTCATAGAAATTTTCAAGAAAACTCAGGTTATAGTCAAAAAAGAACACAACTCTTCAGCGTTATACGGACATGTGTACATGGGATAAAATGGAGTAACATTGTGGCCGGATATCACATCTGAGAGGAGAATATTTACAAAATTTGGCACATATGGGTAGATTAAGCAATGGTCCTAAGTGATAATTTTAATTACAGAAATTAAGAGTTTTTTCGAATTTGAAAGTTCAGTGGTAGTGTGCGCTGAATGCACTGAAAAATATAAAAAGACTAAATGAAAATGCCTAATTTACCCCCTCCCCCAGCTCAGCCGAAATCGATTGAAAACATCTTCGAGAATGATTTTGAAATAGCGAGACAACGTTAGCCAAAATTTAATTCATTTAAAAACTTTGCACAACCCTCACATCTATAAACCTGTATATTGGTGCACACACAAAATGTATTTCAGGGATGTTTGTCATACGGACGTTAAATATTAGGACAGAAAAGAGAAAAAGATAAAAAAATATCGAAATAAAGATGAGGAAATATTCTTAATTATGGAAAAAACGTTCGTTCTGCTGCATTGAACTGACGGCTGGGGTGCTCATTATTGTCGACAGAAATAAGTAAGATGAATATACGAATGGCTTAGCAAACGTAAAATGAAATAGTTTCTAACTTTCTAGCAGTAATTTAAGGAAAGTTAAAATTTCTGGTAGATAGGAAATTCACACCGAAATGCTGCAGGCCTTATGACAGAGATGCAAAATGACGTGACACATTTACTCTAAATTCTTTTTCAGTTTTAGAGTTTTTGAAATGCAGGGGAAGCTCCAGAAACTGAGAAACTAATAAGCTCCAGAAACTGAGAGAGCTTTTTGTCTCTCGTTAGATGAACGGTAACTGACTAAAACATCATTCCTCCGATTTAGTTTTTTGTTTGGGATATTAGATGGAAAAAATTTTACCACCTCTGCATTACTTTGGGGGAGGTACTGAGAGGAGAACACTCGTCGAGCTTTTTAGATCATGAATCTGTTCGGTATTGGGATCCAGTCGAGTTTTCTTAAAAGAGGGGCGACATGATCGTATTTACTGAAATTTCCTTTGCATACCACTTTGGCGGCGAAGTTTAGACATTTTTGCAACTCTTCCTGACGATATTGAGGTAAATCTCCCCACACAAAACTGCAGTAGTCCAGGCGCGATGAAACTAAAGACTGAATCACTAATAATCTAGATTTTTGTTAAGTGTGTTCTTAATGCGATGAAAGAACATTAAGGTTCCGTTAATTTTGTTGCTCATTGTTTCGACGTGTGAATTGGAAGTCATATTTTTGTCAAACCAAACACCCAGATTTTTTACCTTATTTATTGGTTCAATTGTATCGTCTCCAAATGTTAGCTTGAATAGTGGTAAATTTTTAGTCTCCTTCTGGGGTCCGACAAAAATAATGTATTGCGTTTTACTTGCGTTAAGTTTGAGGCCATTATGGTCATACCACAATTTCAGATTTCTCAGAAGGTTTTCAGCGTTGGCTTGTGTTTCTTTTAAATCCGCTGTTGAGCTTGTCATGGCAATTTGTAGGTCATCAGCATACATTGAGATTTTTTGTTTGCCGGCATGGTGGGGAAATCATTTATGAAAATTGAAAATAGGAGCGGGCCGATGATTGAACCTTGAGGAACGCCAAAATTATTTGGTATGAATGATGACATTTTGTTATTCAAGCACACTGCATGAGAGCGGTTTAGTAGGTAGCTTTCAAACCACTGAGTGTCTATTCTGAGTTTTGAAATTTTTTGTAGAAGTTTCTTATGCTCAACACTGTCGAAAGCTTTGGAGAGATCAAGCAATAGTAAGAGAGTACATTTTTTTTATCAATATCATTGCAAATTTTTTCTGTTATGTTTAACAGGGCGTCCTGAGTACTGGTATTTCTTCTGTAAGCATATTGATTGCGATGCAGTAGATGTGATTCGTCTATGTAAGACAAGATCTGGTTTGTTATTACTTTTTCTAATATTTTGGACATAACAGGCAGGAGACTGATTGGTCTGTAGTTTGACGCTATGTCGATATCACCAGATTTATGTAATGGCTTAATAATGGATAGTGTCCATTGGTCGGGAAACTTGTTTGTGGCTATTGATGTATTTATTATCAAGCGAATGAGGGGTGCTGTGACAGGGAAGCTTTCTTTTATATGTTGGAGGCTTATGCCATCATGTCCAGCCGCTTTAGTATTCTTTAGTATTCATTAGTGAGTATAAGATTTTTCGTATCTCTATGACGCTAACTGGCTTTAGTCTCCATTTGTTTCTTCTATTTGGGGATGAAACATCGCTCAGATTTGCCACTGTAGATTTGTCAGAAACTGTCCTGGATACTTCATTGAAAACATCTTCGCCAACTTTTGAGAAGAAAGTGTTAAAGTCATTCGCCATTTTTGAGGGGTTGTCAAAAGTATTTTTGCAGTCTGAATTTTAATACTCAGCAACTTCTCTAATGATTTCCTAAGTTCTTTTAGGGTTTTGTTTTGCCGCCAAGAGTTCTCTGTGGAAGTTGTCCCGTTTTGCTTCCTTAACATTTTTTCGTAGGATCTTCTCATGACCTTCATATAATTTTAGACGCGTACTCTCTGATTTATTCAGTTTGTACTCACGCTGCAAATTTCTTTTAGCTCTGCTCAACTATTTTATCTCATCTGTTATCCATAAAGAAATTATTGGCTTTACTTTCTTCGTAGTGAAAGGTGCGCATTCGTTAGGAGCTGATACGAAATTTTCGTTGAAAAGCGAAACTTGTAGATTGACATCATCGGTGTTTTCCATGCCTTGAAATTCACTCCATCTGTCTTATAGCTCATCTGGAAATAATTCAGGGGAGTAGTGGTTTATCATGCGATATGCAATGTGACTAGATTTCTGTTTCTCTTTTGCAATTTTGATTTGGCATTCTACCGAATGGTGATCAGAAAACGACGGTAAGATCTCTGTGCTGAGTACTGCTTGGGGATTGTTTGTGATTGCTAGGCCAAGAAGAGTTTTGGAAGTGTTGGTAATTCGCGTTGGTTCTTGGACCATTTGAGAAAGATTCAGTCTGTGCAGCATCTTGCTTAGTTGATTGTTTTTATTTGTCAGATCTACCTTAAAAACACCGAAAACATAGAAAGACTTTTTGGCTGCGGAGATTGATGTAAGCGTATTTTCAATGAAATCTAATATTGGACGTAGAGATGTTGACGGATGTCTGTAAAGACTGCCGATAATGAATGATTTGTGTTTGTTTACTTGAACATTGAGCCAAACCATTTCTATGTCTTCGCATTTTTCTTTTATCGGAACTAAGGATGTAGAGAAGACATCTTTGATGAAAATTCATGAACCGCTACCTTTCTTACTCTTGACTCCGTCATAACGGTACAATGTGTACCCGGTAATACTGAGATATGAGCTTTCGACTCGTGAATCGAACCATGTTCCAGATCCGCATAAAATATCGATATCGTTAGTGATCAACATTACTCGTACGGCATCCATTTTACCATTGAGACTGCGAGCATTTATGTGCAATATTTTGAATTTATTCATCTCAATAGGCAGATCTTTAGTGGAGATATTGCATTTTTTATGCCTATCAGGGCATTTAGTATTAGTCTCTAGGTCTCTATTCCCGCGTTCATTGTTTGTGATTTCAGCGTCAAATTCAATTTGATCACTATTATTTAGTTACAAAATGGGGGCGGGAGCAACACGATTTTCATCACGCATTTTCAAGAGGGAGCTATAGTGGTCCTGTTTCTGGTGTATGCTCAACGGAGGACAGTTTATCAGAGCATTTGATGAAGGGGAGATTGTCGTCTTCCAAATCCCATTGTCTCTTTCATCAAACACGTGAATTGGTGTTCTCGTCATATTAGAAAGTATTTGGGGTATGAGGTCTCCAACTGCGTGATCGAAGACTTTTCGATCGATGTATTTATCGATGAGTTGTTCGAAACTGCCACTGTTCTTGTCAATGAATTTTGCACACTGGTCCTTGTTTACGGAGCTCTCAGTTTTGATGGCTTTTTTCAGAGATGTATAATTTCATTTCGATATTCGTTGTGAAGCAAGCTGCGTCGTTACGGCATGGAGGAGACAGTGTCCGTCACCTAAAGTGCAAGCAGGCTCCATTTTGAGCGATCGTTTCGAGTCGTCCAGTGTGTCTGCAACGCGTGTGCAAATTTGATTCGCTGTTGATTTTTCGGTAGCAGTATTGGTTTGGTCGTTCGGCGGAGGCCTGGCAGAGGCATCAGATTTTTTTCGAATAATTTGATTTTCTTTCGAATAGTTTTGAACATCGGTATTCGCTTGACTTTCCTCGGTTCCTGCGTACTCACTGGAAAGTTGAGAATTGGTTGAAAAGGAGGGCATGTCGCAATCACTATTTGTGTCTGTTGCAAGTGACGCAAATTTTATTTTTCGTACTGACATTATATTTGTCTGAGATCGAGTCAGGGAAGGGCTCAGGCTAATTCACGTTCCTCATGCTGTGGATGAGTGAGTTACTCAGAGCTCTGCTTGATGACGCAATCAGTTTTGAAGGATTTGGTGCACCATGTGCAGTGATGTGCATAGGCTTATATTCTTTTTGAAATTTTAAAGTGAGACTATTTGTCTCATTCCGCAAAGTTTTCGATTCCTTGGAATGATATACAATTCCACTTATTGCTTGACATTTGTTGAAACGAGGACAATATGGCACGGTGATTCGCAATGTTGATTTCATTGCAAGTTGTTCAAGAAAACAAACGTTTTCTTCCTGGGTCCGAGGCCATTGAAAGTTATTGAGTGCATCACCATTTTCATTATCAGGGTGTCAGGCCGCACAGGGGTTGTCGAGCCTTTTTGTCTTAGTTACCCATAATCTTAAGTATTTTCTTCATGTGTCCAGCTCTCTGAACGCCGACTTATCTATTTCCCCGCGCTGATGTTGCGTTTGTGCATTTACTTTAGTTAGCCCTTAAATATCATTTGTATTACATGTCGATATTCCAATGTTTCTTGTGTTATCTAGCTAAATACCACTAATATTTTAAATGCAATTTTGAGTGTTGTACCCTGTTATGCAGTAGCTCACGTCTGTACGCACTATTTTTGCAATAGAAAATAAATCACTGTCTTTGTTAAAATATATCAGTGTATATGATAGGGACTTCAAAGAGATTCAGCATTAAACAAGCCACACCCTGAGGTCGAAAGAGTTTCCTTTCTCCTTGTTGACACAGGCTTTAGTCTTATACGACACCTCGCCTAATAAAGGGTTTAAGGAGCCACCTCGGAAGGACGAACTATTTCGCATAGTTTGTCGATAGGAAGACGCTGTCGCAGTTCGGCACTAACAGAATTCACTTGTATTGCCCTAGCGGTCTCATACGGCGCAGACAGTTGCTCGTCTTCCTAACGGTACCACCGTAGTTCGGCACTAACAGAATTTACTTCTGTTGCCCTAGCGGACTTATTACGGCGTAGGTGGTACCCACACACACACCTCACCCTAGCGGTACCACCGTAGTTCGGCACATAACAGAATTTACTTCTGTTGCCCTAGCGGACTGAATACGGCGCAGGTGGTACCCACACTAACCTCACCCCCACACACAACGGTACCGCCGTAGTTCGGCACTAATAGAATTTACTTCTGTTGCCCTAGCGGACTGATTACGGCGTAGGCGGTACCCACACGAACCTCAGGAAGGGCAGCTGCGAAGAAAAGCTAGCGCCCCGGAAAAGGTAGCTGTACAGAAGACAGCCCCTTTTCCACGAACCCTCACGTCGACCGCACGACGGTATCGACATATTCTGGCGCCCGAACAGGGACCCAGAAGCTTTGCGCGACTACCAACGTTGTCTGGGATTTCTGGGTTCTAATCAACTACGCGGACACCGCATCACTTAAACAAGATGAACCTCGTCGCTCAAGCTCGAGAATACGTCGAAGCCCTCGGCCTCACTCCCACCGATGCGGAGTACCGGGAAGAATTTACCAGCCGCCTGAGGCATTTGGAAGAAGCCGCAGAACGAGCAGCGGAACGAGAAGAACGAGCAGCGGAACGAGAAGCCGCAGAACGAGCAGCGGAACGAGAAGCAGCACAACAAGACCACGAGCTCAGACTCCGACAACTCGATGCTCAAATCGCTCCCCAAAATGCTAGAGTGAAGATACCTCCACCGGCTCCATTCGATCCCACGAAAGAAAGGATGGACAAATTCTTGCAACGCTTCTGCACTCACACCACAGCGATGGGATTTACTGCAGTCGATGCTGTTGTCATGCTCCATAATTTGATCACACCGAAGGATCGTCGACTCATCGATACCCTGCCCGCAGCAGATCGCTTCAAGCTTCCTGAAATTAAATTGCTCCTACTAGATGCTCATAAAGTTACTCCGGCAAAACTACGTGCCAACTACTACGAATTGAAGCCAGAAGAAGGCGACAATATGTCACGTTACCTACGACGACTCGAACAATCCTTTGACGCTTGGTTAAAAGGATGCAACATCGAAGCCAACTACAAGACTCTTCGTGACTTCCTAATTGTTGACCGAGCTTATTCAAGCTTTCCACCCTTCCTCGCTACTCAGTTGCGTGACAGGGGTGGTAACACAGTCGCAAGCCTAGGAGAGCAAGGTGATAGCTTTTTACAAGCAAGACCTCATACATCGCTCCATCAGCTTTGTAAGGGTCGCACACTGACATCATCGACGGATGCGGGCCCTCCAGCGCTCAAAGCATCAGGAGCACCAGAGCGACGCGCGACATTTCCTGTCCGAGCCCCGAGCACTCCAGCAAGATCACCCAACTCCAGCAACAACTCTCGAGGAACGCCGCCAAGAACTTCTAACACACGTGGTGGTCCCACCCGCTCAGGATCGGTCAATACTCCGCAGCGCGAACAGCGAGGACCTTACAATGGATTTTACTGTACTTTTCATGGCCCCAACCAATCGCATTCCAGTGACGAGTGCCGCCAATTGCAGAGGAGGCAAGGTGATGGTCACAGTAATGGAGCAGCCCATGCAAGCCCACCTATCTCCCGTACTACCGCACGAGTAAACAATCTAGCAACGCATGAAGAAGCAGATGAATACGACGATATTCCCCCAGTCGCATGCAATCACATCGCCTCGAACAAGCTGATCGAATTGGGACAGCTGAAAACATGCTCTGGCACCGTGAACCAACAACCCGTTCAAGTACTACTCGATGGAGGAGCAACGGCGGTCTTCGTCAAGAAGGCTCTCGTCCCAGCTGACGCCATTTTGAAGAAGGAAATTACCGTACGGCTGGCCAACAATCACTCTTTCGAAGCGCCTCTGGCCCGGGTCTCTCTCGTGTGCCCCTATTACCACGGAGAGGTGACAGCCGTAGCCATGGAAGAGCTCTCCCACGATGTCATTCTCGGCCGAGTTCCCGGAACCACCTCCTTCGAAGAACAGATGATCGACCATGAAGAGCAACCAGTTGCTGCAGAAGTCTCTCACGTTGTCACAAGGGCAGCAGCAAAAGCGATCGAAGTTCCCACTGCCGCACCAAGCACTGTCAATATATTGCAACACAACAAAGAAGACTTCAAGAATTTTCAGCGGGAGTGCAAAACATTGCAGCTTTTATTTAAGAAAGTTGACACTGGCAAAGAAGAAACGCACAAGGATGGCAGAGTCATTACCTTTGAACTCCATGACGGCATTCTCCATCGGAAAACGTTACGAGACGGTCAGGAAACTCATCAACTTGTAGCACCTGCAAGCGTGCGCCTACAAATCTTGGAAATGGCTCATGATAATCCACTTGCTGGCCATTATTCCCAGAAGAAGACTCAGGCTCGACTAGAACGCGATTTTTATTGGCCGTTCCTAGCAAAAGATGTGGTCCAATACTGTCACTCCTGCCATACCTGCCAGACGCACGCTCCATCTCGACCAAGAAAGGCACCTATCTCAACCCCACCGATCACCACTCCATTCTCCGCGCTCAGTGTTGATTTGGTAGGCCCATTACAACCAGCTTCGGCACGTGGCCACCGATACATTCTCACCGTGGTGGACCAAGCAACTCGGTACGCAGACGCAGCCCCGCTCAGACATATAGATGCAGAAACAGTCGCCCAGGAGCTACTCGAAATCTGCAGCAGAGTTGGTTTCCCTCACACGCTAACAAGCGACAACGGCACTCAGTTCACAGCTGCAACCTTCGAAGCTTTCCTGAAACTCGTCGGTATCCAGCACCGATTGACGCCATTATACCATGCCCAATCGAACCGCATAGTCGAACGCTTCAATGGTACGCTCAAAGTCATGATGCGGAAGTTAGCCGTAGAACAGCCGCGAGATTGGGACCTGTATCTGCCTTCACTCCTTTTTGCTTATCGAGACGCTCCTCAGGCCTCAACTGGGTATTCTCCTTTCGAACTAATATACGGCCATCGCGTCCGTGGACCTTTAACCGTGCTCAAGGAATGCTGGACCGATGGTAGCTTGCAAGACGACACGAGCACTGCTCAGTATTTGGTGGAAATGAAGCACCGATTGAAAGAAACATGTAAAATCACTCGCGAGAATCTAAACAGGAGCCAAGAGAAAAGCGCCAAGTTCTTCAACAGACGTACCAAGATGCGAACTCTAAAGCGAGGAGATAAAGTCCTCGTATTTCTGCCCGATTCTCGAAAGAAGCTACTTATGACTTGGAAAGGTCCCTATACAGTGAAATCACGCCTGGGAACCTATACCTATACATTGGACGTGGATGGAAACAACAAAGTCTATCACATCAACCTCCTTCGCCAGTACCACGACCGGGAGCAGCAAAGTTCCGCCTCACCAAGCGAGAAAGATCGCGAGGAAGACGACGAGAAAGTAGAGGAAGCATTTGCAGCGGTTGGCCTCGTCCTAGAACCTACCTGCGAAGAAGAAGAACTCGACCAGAAAGAAACAGAGATACCGTCACTCGTCCGAGAAACCATTGAAGACTGTCTCATCTCCTCTACGTTGACTACAACACAACGCTCAGAACTCCAGGAACTACTTGAAGAATATCGCGATCTTTTCACTGATACTCCCGGAAGAACCAGCACGGCAGTTCATGAAATAAAATTGAAGGACCCTTCCAGTTTTCGACTTCAACATTCGTATCCACTTCCCTTAGCGCTGGAGCCTGAACTGCGGTCAAGTTTAGAGAAGTGGATGAAGATGGGAATCGTGACGCCATCCACATAACCTTACTATTCACCGCTCCTTGCTGTCCGGAAGAAAGACGGAACCCACCGATTTTGTCTGGACTGCAGGCACCTCAACAGCCAGACAGTATTCGATGCCGAGCCGATAGCAGACACCACTGCTATTTTCACCAATTTAGCTGGCAAAACAATATTCAGCAAAATGGATCTGACCAGTGGATATTGGCAAGTACCTCTACACCCTGAGTCCCGCCAATACACCGCCTTCAAAACTAGGTCTGGCTGGCCTCTATGAATTCAACGTACTGCCTTTCGGCCTAGCAAATGCTCCAGCCACTTTTTCCCGCCTTATAAGTCAAGTCACTGCAGGACTTCAAGACACCGAGGTCTACATGGACGACATCTTAATCGCCTCGACAACCTGGGAAGATCATTGCACAGCATTAGCTAAACTGTTCGAAGCTCTCTCTCGACATGGCCTTAAGGCGAAGCCGTCCAAATGCGAATTCGGATTTGACAGCCTACAGTATTTGGGTCATCAACTGAGCAGTAATCAGATCCAGCCTCTGGAGAACCGAGTCGAAGCCTTGAAATCGGCTCCACTCCCAAAAACCAAACGGGAGCTCCGAAGTTTTCTCGGTACAGTTGGGTACTACCAACAGTACATTCCTAACTACTCTCAACTGACATCTAAACTCCATGATTTCCTAAAGAAGAACTCCCCAGAACAAATACCTTGGACCGATACAACAGAAGATCTGTTCGAAAGTTTGAAAAAAGCGTTAGTCAAGAGACCGGTCTTACAGTTACCAGACCCCAGATGTCCTTTCATTCTGAGGACAGATGCCTCCCAAACTGGACTTGGAGCAGCTCTCCTCCAGCCAAGCAAACGAGACTTCCGTCACTACGCACCGGTAGCATATGCTTCACGTCGACTGAGAGGAGCAGAAATAAACTATTCTACCATTGAAAAAGAAGCGTTAAGCATCTACTGGGCTCTACAGAAGTTTGAGGTCTACCTGTATGGACGAGAATTTGTGTTACAAACCGACCATCGACCGCTCCTTTATTTGCAACAGGCAGACAAGTTGAACCCCCGATTGAAACGCTGGGCTTTGTATTTCAGCCTTTTCAGGTTCCGAGCAGATCACCTTCCGGGAGTCGACAACCACCTTGCAGATTTCCTGTCTCGGCTATCGTAGCAGAGACCCCCTCCCCCGGGCGTGTCAGGCCGCACAGGGGTTGTCGAGCCTTTTTGTGTTAGTTACCCATAATCTTAAGTATTTTCTTCATGTGTCCAGCTCTCTGAACGCCGACTTATCTATTTCCCCGCGCTGATGTTGAGTTTGTGCATTTACTTTAGTTAGCCCTTAAATATCATTTGTATTACATGTCGATATTCCAATGTTTCTTGTGTTATCTAGCTAAATACGACTAATATTTTAAATGCAATTTTGAGTGTTGTACCCTGTTATGCAGTAGCTCACGTCTGTACGCAGTATTTTTGCAATAGAAAATAAATCACTGTCTTTGTTAAAATATATCAGTGTATGTGATAGGGACTTCAAAGAGATTCAGCATTAAACAAGTCACACCCTGAGGTCAAAAGAGTTTCCTTTCTCCTTGTTGACACAGGCTTTAGTCTTATACGACACCTCGCCTAATAAGGGGTTTAAGGAGCCACCTCGGAAGGACGAACTATTTCGCATAGTTTGCCGATAGGAAGACGCTGTCGCAGTTCGGCACTAACAGAATTCACTTGTGTTGCCCTAGCGGTCTCATACGGCGCAGACAGTTGCTCGTCTTCCTAACGGTACCACCGTAGTTCGGCACTAACAGAATTTACTTCTGTTGCCCTAGCGGACTTATTACGGCGTAGGTGGTACCCACACACACACCTCACCCTAGTGGTACCACCGTAGTTCGGCGCATAACAGAATTTACTTCTGTTACCCTAGCGGACTGAATACGGCGCAGGTGGTACCCACACTAACCCCACCCCCACACACAACGGTACCGCCGTAGTTCGGCACTAACAGAATTCACTTCTGTTGCCCTAGCGGACTGATTACGGCGGAGGTGGTACCCACACACACACCTCACCCTAGCGGTACCACCGTAGTTCGGCACATAACAGAATTTACTTCTGTTACCCTAGCGGACTGAATACGGCGCAGGTGGTACCCACCCACACTAACCTCACCCCCCACACACAACGGTACCGCCGTAATTCGGCACTAACAGAATTTACTTCTGTTGCCCTAGCGGACTGATTACGGCGTAGGCGGTACCCACACGAACCTCAGGAAGGGCAGCTGCGAAGAAAAGCTAGCGCCCCGGAAAAGGTAGCTGTACAGAAGACAGCCCCTTTTCCACGAACCCTCACGTCGACCGCACGACGGTATCGACACTGGGTAAGTTTGAAATTGAATCAAGTTTAAATCCAGGTTTTTGCAAAAATTCATCGCTTTGTTGAATTCGTTTGCACTGCAAGCATTGGCAATATAAATACGAGAAAGTGTGTACTTCCTTACAATTTGTTGTTTGATTCGAGCAAGGTCTGATGGCGAGTGGCAGAGACCATCAAAACTTAGTAGATACTTTTTAAATCTAGGCATGCAATTTATAGTATGGAGAAGGTCATCGAAGGGCCATGATGGAACAGTTTTGATCCTGCACGAGCGATCGATGTCCTTTTTTCTGATCGTGCTTAGGATATTATCACCTAACAGCAAAGTATCTTAAGGTTCTCGACAATTGGAGTCGATATCATAGGAGATACTAGCAGGTACCATGCAAGGTCTTGAGAACTTATATGTGAATTTAAAGCAAAAAGGTTCGGTTAGGTTCTGAATGTTTGATACTGTAGAGAAAATCGACGACGGGCTAGGAGGCTCACGTTGTCTTAGGGATTTATTGAAAAACGCTGCTGTTAGAGACAAATTGTGAATAATTTCATGAACTTTTTGAGAGCTTGTTATTTGAATCGGGTGCAAGTAGCCATTAAAAGAAGCAACAGTGGTTTTTCTATTGCTCTGTGCTGGAATTTTTATTTTGTTTTCACAGCTTGCGCTTTGGGGTAATTTACTGCCAGTATCGGTTTGTGCGCGAATATTGTCGAACATATAATCTGGAGAATGAGGAGAGTCTACCACGCTTGAAATGTACTTATTAATAACAACTATTCTGTCTTGTACCACTGATGGGGATGGTGTTTGTGTCCCCGCCGCTGGCGGACAGTTCGGAGCGTTGTTGTTGACGCAGAGCTGGGGAGCTTGTGCGCTGTTTTGCTTGTTCATATGAGGCGCAGCAGGCTGTTTTGGAGCTGCGACTGAGACTTTACTGCTTCGAACTTTTAAATGATTGCTGGAGGTTTGCCAGATATGTTTTCCCTCATCCGGCGATATTGGTTGCATAGTCTTCACTGACGTTGCTTCGGAAGGTGACACACATTCTTTGACGGGGTTACTGGCAGCTGTTAACAAGTCTCCTGTCTTTTGAGCATTAGAATCTTGTGAGTGAGAGGATGTATGTTTCCTACTTGCAGGCACTTTGCTTGGTAAGATCGTATTTTTGCCCCTGAGAGAACCATTTTTTTGGGATGTTGTGTAGGGCAACATTTGTGCAGAGAACGGCACTTTCCGGCCTGCGAAGCGAGTCTCGTAATGATGCATCGTGCGTTGTAATTGCATAGCTATGACTGGATTTTGAGAACGAAGTGGCTTTTGTATATATATCGCTGATACTGATTTGCAAAAATTTTACCTCGCTCAGCAAGTATTTTATGAAAAGTGAGGTAAATCCAAGCCGTTTATCGAAGTATTGAAGCTTACAGCTGAGAGAAGAGGGGTTGGTCTTTAATGCTGGAGGAAGGAGGCGTGGAACAGGGAGGGTTGAGGCTGGCCGTGAACAATGACGTCTTCATGACGACGGTTGGTTACGCTCAGTGGTGCTCTGAGTTCGAGATGTCTGTTTCTCGAAATTTGCTGTACGTAATTTTGCATTTTGTACGACCAGGTCAGTCTCCGACATTAGTCGCGATTTTTTTTATGAGTCGCTTATAGTGAGAAACATATTTGAATTAAAGTCAGTTCAAAGTCAGTTGGACTTTTTATCATATTTTCTCTGGTAATTGTGAATGTTTTTCAACTTCTCGTTCACCCGTTGTTCTTACTGGTAGCTCACTTCAAACTATCGGTGTCTTTGAACTATTCGGTGTCAGTAGGGAAACGGAGGTACGAAACACAATAATTCTTTCGTGCACATTTGTCGTCTTGGCCACGTAGGAAGTGAAAAACACTGTTGCAATTTTTTTTTCTCGTGGTATTTTACATTTTCGTGAACGACGGACTCAATTGTTTTTGTGAAATTATTATTCGGTTAATAGCATGAATTAAGCAGGCGCCAAGTTTTTTTAATATTAGTTTTGTATTCAGTAAATTTGCGTGTGAAGTAGTTTTGTTTTGATGTTCGTATTTGATTTGCTACATGATTCCTGAATTTGTTTTACGTTACTTTCGATATTCGCCCTTCGTATAGTAAGGCTAAGTACGCTTGACGTTTCTTTATATTGATCACGATATCTTCAGTAATCCAGGGCTTTTGTCTATTTTTCGGAGTAATTGTGCGGGTGATTATTGGACAACACTGGTTATATGCGGTCGTTATAATTTCAGTTAAATTTAGTATTGCTTCATCAATGTTAATCGCATCATTGTCCAGCTCATAGATGTCTAATGATGGCATTAATTCTTCCAGAACATTTCGCATTGTTCCCAAGTTACATTCGTATACACAATGATATGAATAACTATCAGCCTGAGAGCTGGTACAAGGACTATAGACATTTTTCTTGATGAGAAACACCGGGAAATGGTCAGATAAGTCAGAAATTATTATTTCGGTAAGATCAGTCGGATCTAACATAAAAATATTATCGAGTAACGTTGCCGATTCAGATGCAACACGTGTAGGTTTCGTGATGATTGAAAGGAAGGAGTTAGACTGAAAAACATTTATGAAGTTTGAGATTTGCTCACAGCTATCATATTCTAGAAGATCGTAGTTGAAATCCCCGCAGATTATTATCTCATTATATAGAGACTTGTTGAACTGAGATATTATGCTCTGAAGCTCGTTCAGGAAAGCGACGTTACAAGCTGTTGGGGGCCTATATACTGTCCCAAGTATAATCCGTTCATCATTTTTCGTTAGTTCTATATATAAAGTCTCAATATGTTCACGATTCATAGTTGCACTTAAAATGACTTTCGAAGATATGTGTTTAGATATGTACGTACTGATGCCGCCGTCACGTTTGTTACTACGGAGCGAATGGTGGCTATAATAGTTTTGAATTTGAATCAGGTCTTTAGATGAGTCACCTAGCCAACTTTCGGTGAAACTGAGAACATCAAAAATGCTGTTCAGCTCAGTGATAGTACAAGATATTTCATCTATTTTCGGATAAATAGATCTACAGTTCCAACATAATAGAGAAAAATAGTTACAGGTCTTTCTCATCGATTCATTGAATTTTTTAATATTTAGGTATTTACAGTTTCCAGTTTCATTTAGGTTTGGGTGCAGTCTATTCAAATGATTGAGATCTGGATCAATATTATCGAATATATCAACATCTTCAGTCATTAGAATTAAGAAACAGTAAGTAAAATGTGACGTAAAAATATAAAATGGTACAAACTACATGATCAAGGTAAAAATAAGGACATTCCTACTTATAATTAAATTAAAAAAAGAAAAACTAAAACACACAGAATTTATTAGTCTAAATTGTCTAAAATATAGTATGATTTCATAAGGAGAGCGCAAACTCAGTCCATGAGCAGGAGCATTAGGGATCATAAATGGCAAATAATGTAGCTACAAGGCTTTCATACCAGTGGTATCCGCATATAACACATAAGATGTAGCAAAGGACAAAATGGATTTAAAACAAAATGACAGCGAAGCTATTTTGGAATATAAAAATCTTGACTATCTAAATTGTTTCTAGGTTTAGAAACATATGTAGTAAATACATGAGTTAAGTCTGAGCAGCAAGTTCTGTATGAGCATTCGATAAAAAATGAGAAAAGAAAGAAATTAAAACAACTTAGTAAGCAGCAAAACTAAGCTGTAAGGTCGACGTGGATGCCTTGAAGAGGCAAAGGCAATTCAATCCAAAATCAAGAAGAAAACATGTGGACAGATACCAAAATGATATTAAATCCAAAACGTCAGTCCAAAAAATACTAATTACGAATAATTTCCTCTGAGGACTTGCCGACATGTTGCAACAAGTACTTGTCTAGTTTTTCAGGCGTATTGCTGGTTAGAGGTCCCTGAGTTGCCTGTCCAGGTATCTTCGGAGAGAAGACGTTGATATTGCCATCCAAACTTCTTGCGAGTCCTATTTGTTTCGGAAATTTTCGTTTGGCCAATCTCAGAGTGTACATTATACATGCTCTCGAAAGTGCTAAGTATTCATTCACGTAGAATTTCGGTTTAGTCACACGGCAGGCTGTCAGAACTTCTTGCTTCTTTTCGTATTGTCGCAGCTCAAAAGAAATGTTTCT
Source organism: Morinoia aosen (assembly GCA_030386875.1). Taxonomy (NCBI): domain Eukaryota; kingdom Metazoa; phylum Arthropoda; class Malacostraca; order Amphipoda; family Talitridae; genus Morinoia; species Morinoia aosen. Next base: position 1,237,710 of record CM059568.1, on the reverse strand, counting down.
TCTATCGACGTTTCCGGGTGGAGGTTTTTTCCTAATCTACTCGCTGTAGTGATGTCAGAGTTACTTAGGTTGATGTTGGTTTGATCCTTCAGGAGCTGGCACACCGTTTCTGTGCAATTTTCTTTAGGACGTGATTGCGGCAGTTCCCCTGATATAACCAGAGTGCGTTTTTGTTTCCCACTTCTTCACGTTCTTCTTTCCTTTCGAGCCGCTCTAGACGAGAGACTAAGCTATCTACCATCTTATTTTGCTCTTCAATCATTGCCTCTTGATTTGACTCTTTCTTCGTTAGTGTTTCAATCATCGTTTTCAAGTCACTAATTTCGCTTTGAAATTTCTTCATTGCTGAGTTGAAGTGATCAATTAGGATGGAAACTACCTGCTTTATCATGCCGCACACTGTCTCAAAATCGACGCGTCAGATCGGAGACGAAATGTCTGAAAGAAATTGAAAACGAACATTTGTACCTGGCAACGCTCCCTGCCTCAAATCAGAACAGAAGCGAAGCTTCAGATCGGAACCGAACTGCCTCAGAATTCTTTGAAAGATATTTTTTCCGAAGGTTCTGAAACGTCTGATGGGCTGCGCATGCGCAGAACGGCTGCTGCGGGTGTGTTTGAGGGGGTTGCCGAGGAGTTCCTTCTATATGCGAAAGGAGATCACGAAATTTTTTATTGCTCTCATGCGAAAATATTGGAAGAATTTATTATTGTCTTGCTTTGAATGCGGAAACAATGTTTTGTGTTCCCCTTCTTCTTCTCTTGAACCGCATATATCGTGCAACCACATTTTTGCTCCTTTTTATTCTTTCTTCCCTTTCAGGGGGATACAACTATTGTGTCTATGGGAATTAGCGCTCCCAGGGGACTATGAGGACCCGAGCTAAAAGTTAGGTAGGCTTTCTTTTTGTTAAAATAGAATAGGTTTTTGTTTTGTTATGGACCATCATTTTTCGGTTCATTGCTGTCCTGTTTTCAGCACCTGTTTTTACTTTCTTCTTCAACTTTTTCTTGTTTCATGATCTTCTTTCTTAGCTTACTGTTTCTATGCACCTTGTTCATAGATTCCGCGTTTCCTCAACTCCATACTAAATGGTGACTTCATCCTTCCTCGCTTGGAGCATTTTTGTCGTGGTTAAGGGAGACTAAAACTTATAATTATAATAATAATAAAAGTAGTAATACTCGTAATAATGATATTTGTTCTTTCTTTTCCTCTTCAGCTTTAAGTGCTAAATAAATCACTAATACTTCTTCATCACTGCTGATCGGTGAGTCGCTCATCTTGTGTAAATGGAATTAAGGTAATGCTTTAATAATTTTCTATGGTTTTGAAGAACGCAAAGCACGATTTTCTTGTGCCAAAGCTAAGTGAAGACTGGCTGTCTCGGTTCCTTTCTGATGGCTTCTGCGCCAGTGTGCGAGCTGAACGTCGTTTCAGTTCTGTTCTGAGGCTTCGGAAGCTTCGGCGGCGGTTCTGTTCTGAAGCAGTGTGCGACAAGCTTTATTCTCTTTTGGCAGGCTTCGTACGTCTGGAGAGTCAAGCTCCAGGGTACCCTCACTGTTGTTCTTGCTTGGGCTTCTTGTCGCCATCTTGTGAGAAGGGATATGCCGTTCTCAGGGTGGGTAGTAAGTAGACGAGTAGACTTTCAACGTGTACTTGGTGAAAGGGACAGCAGGACCAAATGCGCCCCAAGGGGGCTCCGCACTACCTTATATAACCAATAATTGCTTAGGTCAGCATGCGCACTGCGGTGGTAACCGCACAGGGCGTCGACCTGAATACGTACGTACAGATGCACAGAGAGAGTACGCACTTGTAACGGCATACACCTCCCCCCATGCCCTGGTTATTTACCAATATAAGAATCAATCAATTTAAGTTTTAAGAATCGTAACTTACAATTTCGACACAGGTAGCTAAAAACATCCTAGGTAAAATATCTCCAATTGAAAAGTACTGTGTAACAAAACAACTATCATTTTAGGAAAAGAAACAACGCATCGAATTAAAATTGACTGGACACTGTAAAAATGAAATCATTCACACCCCCACCACCAAGAAAATCAGAAGAGCCGCTGCGCAAAGACACATCATGAACGCATAAATCCTAAGTGAATAACAGAATACACGTCCCGAAACATAGTCGTGAATAACGCAACACAAAAAAAATCCGTTAACTAAAAACTATAAACGGCATCCAAAAACGGTAATAGAAAACTCCACGGTCTTCGGAACCAGGATTCAACTAACTTTTCAGTGTAGGAACACGTCAGCAACATATTGAAAAAAAAAAATGCTAAAAAAATAATCGTTGAACATGAAAAAAGAAACCTTCCCAGAAATATTCGTTAAGGATTAAGGCAATCAGGCAATATTTATTCAAAAAAATTTTCGTTTCGTACGCAGAAGAAGGAACCAAACAACTGGGAATCGTTACACATAAAAATTAAACGCCGCATGAATATGCTACGGACAACTTCGTTGACAACCACAGAGTTTGGTTATTATGAAAACAATCTCACTTGTAAAAAAAAATTTACATATATACGCGCATGAAAATGTTTATCGAAACTGCTAACAATTTAGATCATCAACATCATCGTAGAAAGAAATCCGATTCAATCGAAATTGAAAGAATGCATACTGTATATTTGAACAGTCGTCTATTCCCGAACGTCAATCCGAACAAGAGAAAAATTGGTACCAAACTCATCAAGAAGAAAAATAACTGAGTATCTGAGTAACCGCTTCAATTGTAATTCGACTTAGGTACGCAAAGTGAAGTTTGGCAATTAACCCCCACCAACAAAAAGTAAAGTGAAAACTGCATTTGAAGAACACATTTCGGAAGCCAAATGAGTTATCGGGTATGAAAACAATAACAATAAAAATTTCTAAACAGAAAAACATCCTTTCAAAATCGAAACACGTCTTCCAAAGTTGATCAACAACGCAAGATGATACTATCAGCGTACCACCAAAAGGATAATACTACCGGAAATGTAGAACGTAAGAAAAAAAATATCATGTATTAACGAACAGCCTCATCATCAAATCATGTAGGCATCATCGTAAACAAAATTAAGGAAAATCGTAAAAAAAATATCTGATTCCCCCAAAAATCGAAAACAAAGGTGCACACATTACGCATGAAGACAATGAAAAATATTTTCTTTTTGTAAACAACGCAAGAATATACGTATTTTAGTTTCATCAACAGTCGCCATGAAGTCGCAATTTCCGTAAACATTGTTGCACGCTATACAGGTCAATTGCTAAACATAAAGAAAACGAAAATGGAAAATCGCATCGTTGAAACAACAACCAAATTATAATCACTCAAACATAAGTAAGAAATAATGCAATTTAGAACAATACATTCGTTAAGGATAATAAGAAATACGCATAAGTGAATTACAACGCATTGCCACTGAAAATTTGTTGACAAAATTTATCGCATGAAATTATCTACTGTAATCGGAAACCAATTTATACATTTTCGTGTACGTGAATATGATATCATTTTCGAGCATCATCGCTAAAATTCGAAGGGTATAAGAAAACCTTATAACTAATTCCTGAGGTATATGTTAAATCTAAATAACACTATGTCCGTTTATAATGCATGAGGAAAAATAGTGTCGCTAAACGACGCGCGAGTGTAACAACCTCACCGTTTCAAAAACATTCCACGCCGTCGCCTACACCTCGTTCGTCGCCTGTGAGTGACGTAACGGCGGCTCGGCAGTGCTTGACCGGAGCAGCTGACGTCGAAGCAACGCGTCCTCAGAACGGAACCTGTCTGCTAGCAAATTCAGTTCACGACGAAAGTAAAAGAGACAGACTCCTATCGCCAAGGTCGCTGGGAAAAGGAAAAGGAATCCTAAATCAGTAACGCGATCCGGTAGGATGTCGACTAAAGCGTTCGCCGTAATCCAGTCCTTGGAAACACGTCCCTGGTGGTGCTCTAACGCATTGGTTAGAGCCTCCACCGAGACATGCGTAAGTCTGTTCCCCATCTTGAAGGTCAGGTGGCGATGCGTGCGCAGTCTGAAATCGGAAACAAATACAGATCAAATTAGCATGGCCACACAATTTAAAAAAATGTAATCAGGTATTTTTACGTCAATTTAATGAAAGGAACCAATGGTTACAGCTGGTGACAGCTGCAATGAAAAGAACAAACAGCATATCTGCACGCAGCAGATCCCACACGGTTTCGACAGCTGCACACCTAATTGCAAAACAAATCGGGCGACGGCGCTCCAAAACAACTCGGGAACCAGCCTTCGCTCCCACAGCAATGAGGGGCTGTGTTTGTAAACACTGGAGGTTATTGAACCGCGCAAGGCTCTGGGGCAGATGCAAACCTTGGGGGTAAAATGAAATGCGTACATTCTCAATCACGCACGTAAAAACTACGGTACACCAAAAACGAAACGAAAATATACGGTAAATACATAAGGTTATATAAGGAAAGTTCCAATTAAAAATATGCGTAAAATTAACATCGAAACAAGAATCACACAATAGTATTATGTGAACATAGTAACATCGTCAGTCGAAAGTCGCATAGTTTTCAGTCAACACTTTTTACGTAAAGGTAGTACATGATTTTTATTACTCCTAAATGTTTTATTACCAATTTTGATTTCTACGTAATTTCGGTTAATTTTTTTGATAATTCCCGGCCCATTCCAGGCGAGATCTAGTTTGTTTTTTCGCATGTGATTGCGCAATAATACACGGTCACCGAGTTCAAAATTTTTAATTTTGCGTCGAAGGTTGTGATACATGGTTCTTTCACTGGTGTTATTTATTATTGTAGCTCTAACGTTTTCAACAATGCGGGCAGCTTCTTGAGCTCGAATTCTTATTATATCCACGTTCGTGTCGTGACTGTAATTTGGTTCGAAAGTTATGGCGCTAAAGCTCGGACACGTATCGCGATTGAAAACAATGAACGAGGGTGTATCCCCCAATGTGGTATTTAAACTATTGTTTATCGCGTTCTCTGTGCTGTTGAGACACTGATCCCATTCGGTATGCGCTAAAGAGTTAATATATAATTTTAATAAATTCGTAATTTTGCGATTATTTCGTTCAACAATAGCGTTACTGTGAGGACTCCAAGGGAGGACCTCTTTTTTCGCAATACAATGAATTTGAGAGAATTTTTTAACTGCCGCAGATTTAAATTCAAGAGCTTGGTCACTTAGAAGTGTTTTAGGATAGCCAAAGGTTGAGAAGCAGCTGTCAAGACAAGAAACAACTGTATCTGCTAATCGATCTGCTGTCGCGTAAAGCTTACAGTAACGCGAGAATAAGTCAATGATAATTAAAATATATTTATTCTTCTGATCTGTGACAGGTAGAGGACCAAGAAAGTCCATTGATACCACCTCGAACGGTTCTTTAGCGATGGGAGCGTCTAATATTTTAATAGGTACAGTACTGCTGGCTTTAAGAATTTTACATACATCACACATTTTGACAAATTTACGTATGATAATCTTCTCTAATAAATGAAAATAACGCAACTTAAATTTAAACAACGTATGCGTGGCATCAGTATGATGTAAGGAGTGTATACTGAGCACCGCCTTGTTCATTAGCGATGTCGGTATAACCGAAGTGAGAATAGTATTTTCCCTAGAGTCTATTTGTTGTCGTCTATAAAGTATGTCGTTCAGAATTAAGTATTTTTGTAAGTCAGGGATCGTAGAGTTTCTACTAGATAGTAATGCGTCTTTAACCTCAGAACAGAATGGGTCGAGTTGTTGCTCATTTCGAAATTCGTCTAAAGTCCATGATACGTCTTTTAACTTAGGTAGGTAGTCGGTCAGTCGGGGTTTTTCAGTCGCCTCTGGCGCCACTTGATTAGAGGGCGTCGCGTCTGTTTCGTCTACGTCGGCGGTCAGTGCACCACGGCGTGTAGTTACTGCGAAGGCGTCAACCTCATCGAACTCTGAGCATTCTTCAAGATCAGAAATAGTTAAATGCTCGGGTAATCTACTTAGGCAATCGGCAATTAGATTCTGTTTCCCGGGGAAATATTTTACTACGGGTTCGAAAGATTGAACTGTTAGACACCATCTAGACATAGCCGAATCGTCAGGAAGCTTTTTGAAAAACAATTGCTGTAAAGGTTTGTGATCAGTGTAGAGATAGATCGGATATCCAAGAATGAGATATTTAAATGCTTTCAGCGCGCTTACAATGGCGAAGAACTCTTTTTTCGTCGTTGAATAGCGCTTTTGTGTTGAGTTTAGACTTTTACTGTAGTAAGCAATAGCCTTCATAGATTTATTTGAGTCATTATCGTGTTGCAAAAGTACCGCACCGATACCAAAATTAGATGCATCAGTAAATACATGGAAGGGCTTACTGAAATCAGGATGCCGTAAAACGGTATCTGATGTCAAAACAGATTTTATTTTCTCAAAAGCTTTCTGACATTCAGGCGTCCAGATAAATTCAACGTTTTTCCGTAATAACTGATAAAGTGGATATGAAATTGAACCAAACATCGGGATATGCGTCCTAAAGTAGTTTGCTACACCTAAAAAACTTTGCAATTCCTTCACATTTCTCGGAATCGGAAATTTTTGAAGCTTCTCTGATTCTTTGCATCGAATTCCGTCTGCCGACACGATGTGTCCAAGATATTCAATTGAGCTTTTTAGGAAATGACATTTTTCAAGTTTAAGTGATAAATTTCCACCACGTAGCTTCTCAAAAACACTCTGTAAATCTTTCAGATGTTGGTTCATGGATTTGGAAAATACTAGTATATCATCAAGGAACACAAAACATAATTTACCGATGATATTTGTAAGAACAGAAGAAATGATTCTTTGGAAAACTGATGGACTCGAGGATAACCCGAATGGCAACCTCTTGAACTGAAATTTCTCCTAACCGATACTGAACGCGGTGAATTTACGGCATTTTTCTTCCAACTCGACCTGATGAAAGGCAGAGCGGAGGTCGAGACTTGAAAAAATGCTATTACCACCTAGAGAGTAAAGTACTTCGTCTATGCGTGGGATGGGGTAACATTCCTTGATAATTATTTTATTGAGTTCGCGGAAATCAATCACGGGACGTATCTCGCCCGACTTCTTTTTAACAACAATTAATGGAAAATTGTATTCAGAGCTCGATGGTTCAATTATTCCTTGATTCAACATCTGTTTATTGGCTTGCAACAAATCGTTTTGATACTTATGTGGAATTCGATATGGAGGGATGTTAAGTACTGGAGCATCAGGTTTTAATTCAATAGCATGTCGCATGACATTCGTGACTGCAATATTTTCGCCTTCGAGAGTAATTACGTCTCTAAAATCGTTTAATAAATTTATCAGTAATGGTTTAGCATCATCATTTTCACAATTTACATCGTCACACGTCAGAGGACGTCTCTCGTTACTACCTCCTTCTGGTACAACATCTTTGAGTGCATTAATTCCTACTTCATCAACACGATTATCGTTACCACAATGCCTCGTTTCTACAGGTACTACCCCAACGTCTTTACCAGAGATGGCATTGAAACTTCCACCATTAACACTGTCGACTTCGGGCAGATCCGCATTATCGTGGGCATCGCACAAATTTGCATCTCGCACAGCTTCGTGCACGGTAGACATGTAAATCTCGTGTTCAATTTCCATGTCGTCAATTTCTTCAATCGTACTTAACATCGTATTGTCGCTTATATATACCACGTCCTCCGAGACGTTCAAAAGCATTAAAGGGACAAAACCATTTGACTTGATATCCACAACTGATTCGGCGACATAAATACCATTCGCGAGAATTGTTTTATTCATAATATACTTTCCGGGCTTAGCCTTTTTGACATACCCATTAATAACACGTAAACAATTCCTTGGCATTTCCACTGCTCCACAATGAACAACTATTTCTCGTTTTTTACTATATTTTAAACCTCTCGCATGTTCCTTAGTTTCACTTATTTTCTTCGCATGCTGTCTATTTTTTACTTTCCCATTATTTTCTCGCCCTGCCGTTGGGCCTGGGGTACCCCTCTCTTCTGCAGTATTTATCTCTAGGCCATTTTTATCGCCACTTTCTTGGCTCGCAATTTCTGATTCTCTCTGCTTCAGCAGATATTTCCTTATTTTCCTCCTATTCGCAAGCATGTCAGCCATTAGACATTCTGGATTACTTATGGTATTGAAAAATATATCCTTCCTACTTTGCTCGTGCAATTCCTGCACATCACGAAACGGTACTTTAACTCCGTCAAGAACTATAAAACCTTCTTTAAAATTTAGCACGGCGTCCTGCAAAATATCTCTGCCAAGGATTACGTCATATCGAAATTCGCTATTCTTCAGCAGCAAAGCGCTAGTTTTAATTTCTTTATTATTAGGCAGGGTAATGCAAAGATCAACCTCTCCTGTCACTTGGCTTTTTGAATTTATACCTCTGATACTCAGAGCACTGGGCTTAATTTGCTCATTAAGACCCTTGAAATTACGATAACTCACTAAACATCTGTCGCTACCACTATCTATGAGAGCGCTCATCAACTTTGTATCATGACGTAGAATAATTGTAGGCTTCTTAGAACGCCGTAATGAAAATAAACCATCGCTTTCTTTCCTTAAGCGACCTTCCTTCATAATCGTCGCTGACAAACAAACTTCTACAGGTAGTTCAGAATTTGCACCTACATCAAGTTCTTGTTCACCTAGTAAATCGAATTTATTTTTACACAGGAAAAGCGGATCTACCTCTTCTGTCGACTTATTAATAGTATCTGGTTTCAACGCCACATGTTTGGTAACGGGGATTGTAGCTGTATCCTCGGGCACTGGTAACTTCCTCTCTACACCAAGACTCCTTGAATTTTCCGATTTTTCTCCGTCTACTCTAAAAAATCTTCACCCTCGCAAGATGCAGCGTAGTACGCTTCACCTCGTCCTCTACTACGACCACGCGAATGACATTCACGTGCAAAATAGCCCGTCTTGCCACAAGTGTAGCAAGCATGACCGCGGAAATTTGATTTGCTTTGGCCTCTTTTAGTCGTGCACATACTTTGAACATGACCTGCGGTATTGCACAGTGAACAAAACGATTTAGATTTATCTTTACTAGTCTGTTGTGGGTTAACTACCTGAGCCTCGTGGCACTCCAAAGAACCTAAAGGTCGATCTCCAAAATATGAATATTGTCTCCCCCTTTGAATTCTAGCAGGTCTCCAATTGCTTCTGAAAAATGGCCTCCGACCTTGAAAACGTCGGTTGTTGTTTTGAGATGCATAGTAAACTTCGGGAAACGAGTCCTTCTCGTCCCACTCACTCTCTTCAGGTACAACCGCAAGGTAAGTCTCTCTGGTTTGATACGTGGACTGGGTATTGTTTTTGCGCGCAATTATTTCTCTACCCTCAGGATTATTACGCACAGCGGAAACGAGACGAGCTAACAATTCTTCAGAGGTATTGAACGGCCTCGAGAAGATTTTTTTTACAAAAGTTCTCCTCTAAAAGAGGTCCGAGAACTGCTATAGCTAGACTGAAAACTACTAAGTCACCAGAGAATTTTTTTAATTCGTTTGTGTTCGTGCTAGCAATTACAAATGGATGTCTTTGTAATGCTACTTCTGTACTATTTAGAATGTGGTCACTCAAATTTCTTATTTTCGATATTGCCATAATTAATTGGGCTGCCAGCCCTTCATTACGTAACAACCGTAACTGATTTAAATCGCACGCTAAGGCATGAACTGAACGCTCCCCCTTAGACACGTAGATATCATCTAAAATTTCGATAACCTGATCGAAGGAATAATGAACATCAGGGTTTACTAATTTCGTGACTACTCCATTAAAATCGCCAACACTTTTGTGTGCGCTTCGCACGAGTAACTCTTTTTTGGCGTCATCGGAAGTGACGTCGGGCAACAAGCACAAGTAAGATTTTAAGTTTGCGACATGCGTCCGAAAACTCTTTGTTTCACAAAAAATTGGGTCACTGAGACGAGGTCTCCCTCGGAACAAGGGAAGCTCTGCACTGGACAGTATAGTACTGCCCCTTTGTGAAGTTGTTGTTACACTACCACCCGTCATCGGTCCACTAGAGGACGTCATTGTAGTTACACTTGGCGTACTGAACGACACAGTCTGTGTACTAACAGTGGTCGTGATTACCGTCGTGGTCTGTGGTCCAGACATAAACACACTTGTTGGAGTATGTGCGCACGTACCAGGTAACGTACCACTAAATGCTGGAACAGAAACTCTTCCGATACTAGTAGTTGTACCCGTCGAACGGATAAATTCAGGTTCTGAATCAGAATCTCCCATCATTTATCGCAACAAGAAAACAAGTTTTTCTCACAATGCTAAAAAAATTTAATTACAATTGAAAAATCCCACAGTCCAACGCAAGAGTCCTACGTCACAAAAAAAATAACACTGCAGAACCCTAAAAATTTTACCTCGCAAAAAATAATCACATAACAGAACGCTAAAAACTCACGTTACTAAAATGGATATAGCACACGGTGAAATCTCCATTAAAAACCACTGAAAAGTTAAATCCTAAAATTTTTTCTTGCGACTTGCAAACCGAACCGAAACCAATTACGAACAAGGAACTCGTTACACGAATTCAATGGTATCGATCCCAACAATTTTTGAAACAACACAAAGCAACAAAAATAAAAACTGACGAAGTCACGGAAAATTATCTAACAATCCCAAACAATAACATTATAGTTACAGAACACTCAACTGGGAATCAGCAACGCAGCTACTGCAGTGCAGCTTCTGCAGGCAGGGAGGCGTCACAGCTGTCGCCAAGGTCGATCTGGTAGACTGCCCAGTAACAGCAGCAGCAGGTGCTGCGCAGCCTGTCTCAAGGTCGTCTGCGTAGCACAGGCACAGGCACGGCAGACGTCGGGACTGCCGGATGCCAAGGTCATACACCCAGCGCTGGCAGACAGCGGAGTAGCGACGGTTGTACGTAGCACGTACTCGTAGTGCTTACGCAGGGTCACGGTTCCACACTGCGCGTAATCGCACAGCTCAATTTTTATGTACACGTATTAATTAATTTGACCCAGCTTCTGTAGAAATTTGAAACAGCACTGTTCGGTATGTAATTTCCTATCACAGACACAGTACACAATTGTTCTCATAGAAACAGACACTGCAACAGTTCGTAGAATTGTTCTGAACTCAGCTACTTATGCATACAACTGTCAAACGACCACGTCACTATTTCCGATGGAAATTTACGCACAATTTCATGACGCAGTGGTCTCCTTCCTGCTCCAGGTCGACACGCGCTTTGTAGGGCACTCCCAAGGGTATATGCAAATCCAAATTATAAGAATTCAGCAGAGTTTCTTCAGGGATACGTTTTACCACGAATCTAAAAACGTTATTATATATTTGCGGTGCTTCTTCAATTTCTCTTCCCGTAGCCGCAGTATTCTCCATAGCAGAGTCGTCGAGTTTACCAAAAATATTCACGTCACACGAAGCGAAGCGTAGACCACCACACGGAGAACTTTCACTAACCTCCGTAGACACGCGAACTTCAAAATCGCCGTCGATAACCCAGGCGGAAATTTCCGATATCGTCAATCACCGTAGTCGCTGCATCCAAATCACAGCACAAGCACCAAGTATAATTTCACGTCGTGGGTACGTACTCACTGCCACCAGTATGCCGTTCTCAGGGTGGGTAGTAAGTAGACGAGTAGACTTTCAACGTGTACTTGGTGAGAGGGACAGCAGGACCAAATGCGCCCCAAGGGGGCTCCGCACTACCTTATATAACCAATAATTGCTTAGGTCAGCATGCGCACTGCGGTGGTAACCGCACAGGGCGTCGACCTGAATACGTACGTACAGATGCACAGAGAGAGTACGCACTTGTAACGGCATAGGGACACACTCTCAAAAAAGAAGCAAGGGTTGAGTGCTTGTTTTTAGGGAATATCACACTTTTTGTTTTATTTTTAGAATTTTGGTTAGATAAAATTTATTCTTGGATCCTCATGGTTTGAGTGGGCACTCTTTTTTGGTTAGAAATGCATGATCATTAACCAATTGGGCAATTTGTTTCGGAGCAAAGACACTGAACTTCCTCACTGCCTCACTGCACTGCACTCTTCCTTCCTTGAAGCGTTTAATCTAATCAAAAACGACTGCTCTACGTGGTGACGAGTCTCTATAAACCTGCTGTAAAGCTTCGATGATCTTAACAGGTTTCCAGTTTAGTTTAGGTATAAATATGATGATAGCTTTGATCTCAAAATTTACCATTTGAAGGGTTGAAAATTACTATTTTGAGATGCAACCTCTCTCGATGCTGACCTGACATAGACTGATGAGACAGCTGCAAGTTATCAAGGACGCTCTAAGGACAGGTTTCATCTTGTAAAAACTTTTAAATCTCTGTTCAGTTCAAAATTATGGCATTTGTCTGAGAAGTTTTTGACTAACCCTCGTACTTAGTATTCCTGGATATCGAAAAGGCGTTTGACAGAGTGTATCGGCTCAGGATGTTTGATATTTTGAGAAAAGTTGGATTTAGTAGAAAAATAGTGAACATTGTTCAAAGTCTGTATGAAAACACAAGCGCTGCCTACAGGTTAGGAAATTTGGAAACTGGGCAAGTGAGGAGTGTTAGAGGATTGAGACAGGAATGTACTCTGTCTCCGCTGTTGTTTGGATTGTACACACAGTTCTGCGGTGTGCTTTGTGGCGATTGGTTAACCAGAAAGTGCTCTGTGGTTCTTGCGTAATCCAGTGACACCGTAAAAAAATTTCTTTTGTTCCGTGTTATCGAGTGGAGACTCTTGGTCAAAAATGAAAAATGTCAACGATAATGAATAAAATACCCAAGTGCGCTGAAAAACACACAATGGGAAAACCCGACAGCCTAAAACCAAAGGCCAGTCAGTCGGTTAAAGGCTAGAAACAAAATACTCAAACTCCCAACAATGTCCGCGCTTCGCCCTCACCAGCAAGCCGGAACAAAAGGAGTCAATGCTCTCTTGTTGAATTAAGTAGTCCTACCAAAAATGACTGCTGTTATGATAACTGTTTGTGCATATGAAATGCCAGGCGGAAGATTTTTGCGGATCTTTGGACATGAGCGGAATTATCTCCGATGAAGACCCCGAGGTAATGAAAACCCCTTCTAACCTATCAAATGTATGCGTAAACAACCCACAGAGAAACTAGCAACAAAAGAAGCAGCTCCAAAATCAGCTCGTGTGGACTTGAACACTCCAGAGCACATTTAAAATATAGCTCCAAACATTTGCCAAGTTCTCATCACTCCAGTAGACAAAACATGCAACATTGCAAAAATGAATTCTATCCACACTGCACTAGCTCAGGACAAACTGTGTGGCTTCGTCAAAAATGTAGAGCCTCAGCAATTAGGAGCCATTCTTGTGACTACCAAGACTTTAGAGCAAGTAAAATCCCTTATGGCAGACACTACAATTGTCATATCTGTGAACAGCATCAAAATCACAAACTCTATTGCCTGGTCTACCCAATTTCATTACGGCAAAATCTATGGACCTGAGTTTGCTTCAGATTCCCTGGAAGACCTGCTAACTATGCCGAAGCCCTATAATGTGGTGGGCATCCGCAAACTACTGCTAGATCCCAACAGAGCATCAGTTCCACTGTATGTTCTGACATTCATCAATCCATCCCCTCCTGCTGAGCTGCTCCTTGGGTATTGAGTTTACAAGATAGATAAATACAACTCTAGTCCTTTGAGATGCGGTTTGTGCTGCCATAATGGCCATTCTCGAGCCCGGTGCACAAGTTGACTGCTAACTTGTAGCCATTGTGGCCACAAGGGTCTTTTTGTGGACTCTTGCTCAAACTTGTCTGCTCCTCCATCCTGCTCTAACTGCGAAGAATCTCATAAGGGTGCCTGCGCACCAAAAGATTTGAAGCGAAAAAGCAAGCGAGCTTGAATTGATTAATATGGATTCCTATGGGAGTGCACACACCGCAAACAAGCAAGCGAGCGAGGGAGAAAGATTGAAGATTGGCTGAAGCGAGAAAGCGACTCGAAAATGGTTTCACGCTTGAAAGCTGCAGCGGGAAGCGTCTGGCAGTGCGTGATGATATGTCGACGAGGAAGGTGTACTGCTCAATTCTTTCATCATAGACTGAACTCCTTATATCCGAAGTTTATGCTGCACTGTGTCTTTGGAACTGGAAATATCCAAAGCACAGTGACAGATTACATGTTTCAACGCAATGGAACGAAGTAAGAATGAAACTCAACGTTACGAACACATATTTGTACCGCTTTTTTTTGTTATAGACCTCTCTCCATGACATTTAGGACCAGACTAGCTGTCTTTTGGTGTGTGATAGGTCTCGCCTGACATCTGTCTCTCTCGCTTGTTTTCTGGCTTTCAATCTTTTGGTGTGCAGGCACCCTAAAACTACTTCACGTGAGTGTTCCCATTACATGTCTGAAGTTAGAGCTTGCCATCTCGCAGCTGATGAGGAGTTGAGCTTTGTGGAAGCTAAGGCTAGAGCAAGAGAGATGAGGCCTTTAGAAGCAGTTCAATCAAACCCTCCAGTTCAGAACTTGGAAGTACAGAGAAGACTTACAGTAAAGGAGCTGTCTTCTCTACAAGTTTTTCTTATGCTCACTCAATTTATGGCTCAAGAGAATGAAGTCTGTACTCTACGCTCTCAACCAACTTTGCTGATGACCAAGGCACCATCAACAGATCAAAATAGTACTAGAACCTCTACAGCTTGTGCATCCTTGCCAAACACACCATCTGCGCTTTCTTCTCAGCATGTGATGCGGCCCTCTCCTCAGCCAGTATCCTCAAGCCAGCAACTTAGCCTTCTAAATGTCATGTACCCTTTGCCTTTAGTAGCCAACCAACCAACCATTTCTCACCGCATCTCATCAAATTCCTACTGATTTCACTCGACTAATTATTCAGGCTCTGCCAATGATCATCCGTCTCTTCCTCTCCACGTAACTCACTGAGAAAATAGAATGTTTCATTGAGATGGGTCATATGCTTTCTGTAAAATCAAATGTCACAGAAACTCTAGCAAACTTAGGACTTTTCTCAATTTAAAAATCCCTATGAAGGTAAAATTTCTACAGTGGAGCCTCTGGTCCTTTTCTGCACGATATCCTTACTTGACCAAACTACTAGCAGACTCGCCCCGGATGTATATTGTTTGCAGGAAACTTTTTTATCTTCTGACAAAAAGGTAAACCACTTGCTGGTTATCAGAGCTTGGCAGCCCGTTGTGAGAGAGCTGTGGGAAGTGGAGGGGAGGGGGGGGTTTCTTGTGGCCATTAGTAACAACATACCACAAACTATTATACAGCTGCCATCGTCATTGGAAGCATGTACCACGTGCATATATCTTCCTCAACATGAATTCACAATATGCTCTATGTCTCTTTCACCATCTCAGCCAAACTCTGTATTAATTGCAGAGCTATCACTCTTACTTCCACTTCTACCCCCGCTTTTCATAATCTCAGTTGACTCTAACGCCTATCATCAATCATGGGGTTCCTGCACTTCGGCCAGCAGAGGAAATGTTATGAGTCATAGGGTAACAACAAACAACCTTGTGCTGCTGAACACTACGGAACCAACTTTTCTGTTCTCAGCAGGCGGCGTAACTCATATAAACCTGACAATAACTACCCCCGATATAGCACCTATGCTTACATGGTTACCCTTATTAGACCTTTATGACAGCGACCATTTGCCTTCACTGATCTCATCAGAATGTGCCACACCAACAAGCCAACAACCTAGGTGGCACTTCAAATCAGCTGGTTGTACTGAGAAAAATTTTGTCGCAAAAGCGGCACACTTTTGTGGGTCAAGTTGTTGCAAAACCGGCACACAAAAGTGTGTCAACAATATACATGATTAGCCTATGTATATTGACACACTTTTGTGTGTCATGGGCTTATACGACACACTTAAGCGTGCCCAAAAATGACACACTTAACGTGAGTCAGTTTTATTTCTCATAAATATTTGAGTTTCTTGAGACTAGTTACTAATTACACTGATATACAGACAATGTCCAAGAATTAGAAGAAAAATAAGCGAAGATATAAAGTTTTTTGGGGGGGAATTGTACTCCATTCACAAAATTTAAACACAGTTCGGTTTTCTACAAAAAATATTGAGCCATTTGAAGCGTGAATAAGTGTTTCAAGTCTCTCAACCGTTTAAATATGTGGTCAAAAGAAAAACTTCAATGTGTATCAAAACATTTCTAAATAACCGTTTGACACACCTAGGTGTGTCAAAATTTCTCTCACTGTGGAACAAATTTCAGAAAGTCCTCTGCCTTCCAAAGACCTACCTATCCCCTAAGCAGGCCTGTGGAGCGGTAACCACAAGCACAATAGATGCAGCGAGCATTATCTCGCCATGAAAACCATTTAAAGGACATTGACTTATGGATAGCCTTCAAAAAAGCCAGAGCTATTTTTAGACACTGCATAGCCAGAGCCAGGTCAAAGAGCTGGACAGACGATCTGTCTAGTATTACATTCAGAGCCCACAGTGGATAAGTCTAGAACAAAGTCCGAACACTCTCTGCAAAATTCTCTCCAAAAGCTATGGTTTAAAAAAATGGGATTGAAAATATAGCAGACCCCAAGTTGATCTCAAACATTCTGGGCCGGCAATATTCTAGAGAAAATAACTCCTCATCAAATGACCCTCCTTTCATTGTAGGAAAGAAGAAAATTGCACGTGAGCTGCCTTGCTAACAACATAACTCAACTGAATGGTGTAATAAACCTTTTACAATGAGAGAATTAACTAGAGCACTACGCAACTCCCAATCTCGAGCCCCTAGTGCTGATCGCAGCATTCCCTTCAGCTTTCTTCAACATCTCAGGGGAAATAAACTTGAGGAGCTATTGAACTTCTATAAATTCTATTCAAGCATGGATTCCCACACCAGTGGCGGGAAACCGTAATTGTACCTATACTGAAGCTTGGTAAGCCCTCCTCATCCGCTGTATTATATCGCCTTACTGCACACACCAACTGTATAGGCAAGATCATGGAAAAGATGGCAAATGGCGTCTCCAGTCCTTCTTAGGAAAAAACTCCTACTACAACCCAACTGAGAGTGGCTTTAGAGCAGAGCACAGTACACTTGACGCAATGTTTTGCTTAGAGGCTTCAGTAAGAGAAGCTTTACTGACCTAAAATTACTGCCTAGCCACTTTTCTTGACATTGAGCGACCTTTATGGCATAAAAAGAAAAGAAAAAAAGAAAAACAGTTTATATCCAAAAAAGGTGGTACAAAAGTATCATTATTGGTTTTTGAAATATATTAAATTCACGAAACCAAAGTTCATTTTTTAACATTCCTGATTACGTGTTGTAACGCTACGATGGCGCTAAAACCAGCCGAGGTAGTGCATCTTGTATTTATGTGAAAGAAATATACTCAACATCTTCACTTCTAGCGAATAAAGTTTGCGAAGGCATTGAAATGGTTTGGTTAGAAGTGCAAATAAATTGACATAAATCCATAATCATTAGCAGCTGTTAAATATTTCGTATGGCAGTCCCTTAGTTCGGGCGCCAAATTAAAAATAGTTGGTGAGGCGTATCCACATTAGGCGCCAAATGTTAGATAGTTGTTTTGGCGAATCCGCGTTGGGCGGCAGTTATAGATTATTTAATTTTTTTTGGCTGGTCCTTCTTGGGAGCCAGCGATAATAGTTTCCCTATTTTAGGGTTCTGAGGGCCGTAAGTTCGGAGCCTTTAATCCAGAGAATCTTCCTGATTTTTCAGGGATTTGAGTGAAGTCAGTTGCTGAGTGATTATTTTATTAAGGCGAGGGCTTTTCAACAGTTTCCAAGTTGCGAATATTATTCGGTAATTTTCGTAGTCCGATCTGGTTACATGGTTTGAAGATTTGAGCTGGTTTTTCAAGCTTTCGAAATTTGAGTCGAGACGAAATCAAGCTAAGTTTTTCGCGCTGGTAATACAGGCTTCGAAAGTTAAGAGCCGAATTGAGATTCAAGCTGCGAGCTAATCAAGCTTTGAAGTTTTAGAGCCGAACGAATTCTGGCTGTTGAAATTTTGAAATCTGAGGCCGATATATGCTTCTCAAGCATCTGTGATACGAGAGTTTAGTTATGCGAGGAGAATTATTTTCCCTCCTGTTAAGTTACAAAGCACTAGTCGGCATCTTCGACAATAGCCTGACAGCAGCCTTTACCGGCACCCATCGTCTCCCCTAAGTCTAACACTAGATTTCATTGAGGAAACCTTCAAAGAAATCCTTCAGGCAAAAAAATCATTTCTTGCTTTCGGAGATTTTAACGTTGACTTAACGGACAAGAACAACCAGCTAAGCAAACTGTTGTATAAACTAAGCCTATCACACATGGGCAAAGAACCGACTCGCATCACTAAAGTCTCTGCAACTCTCCTCGATGTGGCAATCTCAAATAATCCCACCTCAATACTTAGTACCGTAATATCACCTTTTATTTCCGATCACCACTTTATATAATGTGAAATTAATATTGCAAAGGAAAGACAAAAGTACCGCTTAATGACTTATCGCACGAAAAGGCACTATTCTGCGGAACTATTTCAAGAAAAACTACTCAATAGGTCCACCAAATTCCAGAATATGATGCAATCTGACGATGTTGACATTCAGGTGTCCATCTTCAACGAGAACTTCACAGCAGCTCTCGACGAATGCGCACCTTAGGTCACCAAAAAAAAACAAGCCAAAACGAACTGTTTGGATTACTGACGAAATTAAAGAGATGAGCAGAATAAAGAAAGCTAACTTGCGAGAGTACATAAACAATAGATCAAACAGTACCTTATACAAAAGATATAAAGAACATGAAAAATTTCTTCGAAAGAAAATCACTGAAGCGAAACAAACTCACTTCCACCAGGAACTGATAACGGCTAAAAATAACCCGATACGAACTTGGGAAATCATTAGTGAGGTAGCCCGATATAAAAATTTAGACCGTACAAGTAATTTTGAAAATCCCTTGGCAACAGCCACGGATTTCAATACATTATTTTCAAAAGTAGGGGCTCAAGTTTTCAGTGAGGTGTGTACCAGTCCAGGTGAAACGTCAATTGAAAATTCATGCCCCACTGCATCCTCGGGGGCTGATGTCAGGTGGAGACCACGTCCTGTCGATTTACCGGAGTTTAAAAACATCTTATACTCCTTATAAAACACAAAGGATGTTGGACATGATGGTATCAGTCTTTAACATAGCAAAGATAGTTTTCTAGTCACAGCACCATGGAATCGTCTGATAATTAATACATCAATAGCAACCAACACGTTTCAAAACCTTCTGCCTTATGTGAGATGAGCGAAAGTTGCTCGTCGTAGCCGTACGGCTTTCGAACCCGCCTCCGTGTGGGCAAACACGAGTTCGAGTCCCGGCGCTGGTGGCGATTTTCTTTGTTGGGAATAGGGAAAAAATTCCAAGCACAATACCCCACTCTATCCAGGTGTCTGAAATGGGTACCGGTCTTGACCGGGGGAAAGTGTCATTGCGTCCTGGTGTTAGTTATAAGACATTTGAAAATCCAACGTACAAGGTGATATGTATCAGGCTTGAATTGGAAATAAAGCATCCGTAGATGCCTTCATTATCTTTGACTAAGACATTGTTTCAGTTCGGCTTGTGGTTGGTTACAGTGGGTGGATGGAAACGGCACTATCTCAGCATTGCTCTGAGGAAGAAATAACGATGAGAATAAGTATTGGGCCCTCTGCCTTTTTTGAATAGGAATCCAGCCGAGTTTATTAGGGAGAGGGGTTACGTGATTACTTCTTTTGAAATTACCGTTGCATACCACCTTGGCTGCGAAGTTCATGCATTTTTGTATATCTCTGTGAAGGTATTGAGGTAAGTCTCCTCATACTAGGCTGCAGTAGTCAATGCGCGATAACAGCAGGGATTGAATGGCTAATAATCTGAATTTTTCATTTAGCATACTCGTTATACGATGAAAAAAAAATAATGTTCCGTATTTTTTGTTGCAAGTATTCTCAACCTGAGATTTGAAGGACACGTTTCTATCGAACCAGATACCTAGATTTTTAACTTTTCATGATGCATTAATTTTATCAGTTCCTACTGCAAGAGTAAGATCTGAAGTTTATTTTAATTGCATCTTTGGATCCGAAAATAATGCATTGCGTTTTACTAGCATTTAATTTGAGACCATTTTGGCCGTACCATGATTTCAGGCTAGTCAGTATAGTTTCGGCTTTAATTCGCGTCTGTGTATTTCCGATACAGAACTCGTAATTGCAATTTGAACATCATCTGCACACATTGAGATCTGCGTGTTTGAAGGCATTTGAGGGAAACCATTAACGAAAATAGAAAACAACAGCGGACCAAGAATGGATCCTTGGAGAACACCAACGTTGTTTTGAATGAATGGGGACAATTTTTTTGTATGCGGACTGCATGAGAGCGATTTGACAAGTAACTTTCAAACCATTGCGTGTCATCTCCCAAGTTCAATATTTTACGAAGAAGTCTATCATGTTCGACGCTATCGAACGTGTTAGAGAGATCGAGTAGCTGCAAGGGTGTTACATTCTTTTGATCGATGTCACTGTATATTTTTTCACAGATATTGAGCAGAGCGTCTTGAGTACTAGTGTTTCTTCTATAGGTGTTTTAATTTCGAAGGATAGATTTGACTCGTCCAGGTGAAATGACAGTTGATTTGTCACCACTTTCTCCAATATTTTGGATATGACAGGTAAAAGACTGATGGGCCTGTAGTTTAATGCTGTATTTAGGTCACCACTTTTATGCAACGGTCTAATAATAGAGTATTTTCATTGGTTTGGAATCGTGTTGGTTGCTGATGGTGTTCTATTCAAATTGCATGAACTTGTTCTCGAAGGCAATTTAGCTACCTACATCAAAAATTTCCTACAGCTCCGATCTATACGTGTGAAAGTAGTGGATAAGCTGTCAGAATCTTTTCCCCTTCTGTGTGGAGAGCCTCAGGGGTCAGTCATTAGCCCCATACTTTTCACACTTATTGTAAACGACCTTTTTGCTGATGTGCCTGCTTCAGTACAACACTCTCTGTAGGCTGATGATGGAGCCATGTGGATTGTCACATCAACTCTCACTGAGGCAACCCCAGTTGTGCAAACTGCATTGAACACTATTGGAAAGTGGTCGAAAAAGTGGGGCCTTCAAATCTCAGCAGGCAAAACTTCAGCTGTTTTGTTCACTCATAGGCAGGACTCACCTCCCAAACTGAAGCTGGAAAGCGTTCTTCTTACCTTCAAAAATAACATAAGATTTCTATGCATCACTTTTGAAAGGCATTTAACATGGAGGCCCCACATAACTTCATTGCACTCTTCATGCCAGTCAGATCTGAGACTTCTCTCAATCATTTCAGCCAAGAGGTGGTGTGCTGATCTCACAGCCCTTTGTAGATTGTATATAGCTCTGGTTCACCTAAGCTCGACTACGTCTGCTTTCTATATGCAACTGCTGCTACCACTCATCTTCTAGTGTTGGACCGCATCCAATATGCAGCATCATGCATTGTCAGTGGCACCCTGAGGTGCACACCCAACGTTAAACTGGAAGCTGAAACAGAGCGTATGCCTCTTGCATATCGCCGCCGCCAATTGCTGTTGTCCTACTTTGCTCGAATTCTCACCATCTCTGAGCACCCGGTCCGAAAATTGTTGTTGGCCTACTACCCATATGCTCTCTATGCTCA
The DNA here is from genome assembly GCA_030386875.1 of Morinoia aosen. Taxonomy (NCBI): domain Eukaryota; kingdom Metazoa; phylum Arthropoda; class Malacostraca; order Amphipoda; family Talitridae; genus Morinoia; species Morinoia aosen. Next base: position 1,215,882 of record CM059568.1, on the reverse strand, counting down.
CCTTAGGCGTCCAATCTCTGTATCAGGCTGAGCCTATACGGAGTTTAACAATGTGAGTCTTTATTTTTCCCAGATTCCCACAATTCCTATGCACTTGAGATATCATTCAGTCCATAGCACCAGTCTTTCCGACATTAGCAGACGCACAAAAACATTCAAGGGGTCCCACTAATTGGCAACAAATGTTTAATGACCTTGTACATAGCTCATACAGGATCGCGGGGCCTTGCGGATTAAGATCTTCGCTACAGCTACGCGGGTTAACGGGCGGGAGCGGACAAGAAAAGTGCGTGTGATTTTTTCTTTATTTCGGTATCCGTGACGCCGAACACTGCACAAACAGGTATAGTTCAGATTCGGACCGGCGATTGCATGACAAGAGAATTCCTAATTTAAGATCATAGTCGACTGACCGCACAACAAGAAAGGAAATTCACACCTCGAAGGTACATGAGAAATAGCTGAGTGAGACATAAGAGGCAATTGAATAATGCTAGCACTAGGCAAGATATTCTAATGACAGGGGGGCAATAAGAGAGAGGCCATGGGACATTGTCATGGGAGAATAGTAGCACATAAAAAAGGGATTCGACGCCCTGCTAACAACATAGCACAATGACCATTCATGGCACAATTATTATTATTATATAAGAAGTTTTAGCCTCCCTTAACCACGACAAAGATGTCCCAAGAGAGTAAAGAGGAAGGCACCATTTAGTATGGAGTTGGGGGAACGCGGAATCTATGCACAAGGTGCATAGGAACAGTAAGCTAGGAAAGAAGTTCATAAAACAAGAAAGGTTTCTGTTGCATTCTTGACAGAACAATCTGACAATACCCTAAAATACTTACAGACGATGGGGGGAAGGTCCCTCACTTTAGACCTGGAATAGCCTATTTTAACATATAAAATAAGCGACTACTTTGTCTTTTTCTTTACTCTACCTGTGGAAAAGGGACAGCAAAAATTAGGTCTCTGACGCAGGGACAAGCTGAAAGGTAACAGCGGACTAGTACTACAGCCTATCCAGCCGCAGAATCAGACTTAAGATACAGCAGATCAGCCATTGCAAGATCCTATTATCAAAAATAAAAGCGGCTATCTCATTGACCAGCCTAATGCTAAAAAAGATTTGACACGCCTCGCTAATATTCAAATTGCTTAATTTAAACACAGAGCAGCAAGTACACATTTATCAACGTCGCTCTGAGAACACAAATCACAAGTCTCATAAATTTCTGCGCCTATTCTCAGTCTACTTCTGAGAATGCTTTAACTTTAGGCTTCCACCTTACTGACTGGCGCAACTTGCCCAGCACAGCTCATAGGTGAGGAGCCAACCGACTGACAAAATATTTTACTTTGTTTTACATCTTTTCCTCAATATAAAGCGACTGATGTCTAGTCTATGGAAGAACCACAATAAGTTTTTATTTTTAATACACAAATCTTTGAATAGTGAAGCAGTGGTTGATTTGTATTCTTAATTAAATATAAAGTTGTGTTATTTTGTGTTAATCTATGAAATGTGATAAACTTAAAATAAAAGCATCTGTGTCAATTTAAATGCATTGAAATGTCAGTCTTTCCACGTTACATTTGCTGCCTATGGCACTGTTTACAATGTTATATTTACTTTCTATGACAACATAGCTTACATAGCTTGACTATTATGCAAATATTGCTAAGCAAAAAAAAAATTTGAACGTTAATACAGAATCACTTTGAACAGTGAAAGAAAAATAGGAATCAGTTCATCAGTTAAAACCACACATTCGGTGGTCTGCTAAATACTATCGACCTAGAATCTAACTTATTTTTAAGCATTACACTGCAGCACACTCGCTATGAAACGCACTAGATTCACAACATCACGACGGCTAGTCTGGCTCAATGTGGGTGGTTCACCGGCCGCCAGAAGCATCCTCGAATGCTCTAGAAGCCGACTGTTCATCGCTATCAAAACACAAGTTGTGTGAAGGCAATCGACAAATATAGCCAGTAAGGGAACACGTTCAAGTTAAATAAATTTCTGACACAAATTCACATCACGAAAGGACACAAACTTAAAATTATCCGGGAACCTGCTCCTCCCACGCACTTCGACAAAATAGAACGCTGGCGTCAGTCTTGCGAACCAGCGCGGATCCGCGAAATGTTGCCTGATAAAAATTTTTAAATTTTTCACGTCTTGTAAGACGTGACACTCCCCCCTTTTTTGTGGATTGTCTCCACTAAATGCTGCCGCCGGGGGGGCGGTGGATGAGGACCAATTCGGTGGCGGGACGCACCACCCGTTGGATCCCGTCGTTATCGTTTCGTCGCGCGAGCCGCACGGTGGCTGTCCTCAACGATCCATCGTGACTGGGAAGGGTCTCTTCGATGATGCCTACTGGCTAGGTTGTTCTCCTAGCCATCTTCTCCCTCACTAGGACCATGTCTCCTTTCTTTAGTGGTGGGTTGACGGCTCTCCATTTGCTGCGTTGTTGCAGTTCGTAGATGTAGCCTCTCCTCCACCTCAGCCAAAACTGATCTGCCAGGTACTGCACCTTTTTCCATCGCAACTTCCCGTAAGCGGGTTCGTGTCGAGTGAGCGCAGGCCTGTCGTGTGTTGGCGTGCTGGTCTTCTGCGTCAGGAGCATGTTTGGGGTCACTGGCAGCGGTTCATTGGGATCAATGGACGTCTCACACAAGGGAGTGGAGTTCACGATGGCTGCCGCTTCCTGCAGTAGGGTGTGTAATTCGTCGAAGGACAGAGGGTGTTGACCAGTGTGCAGGAGGGCTGCTTCTAGACACCTTCGGATTTGACCTATCTTGCGCTCCCACACTCCGCTGAAGTGGGAGGCGTGCGGTGGGTTCATCTCCCAACGCACTCCCAGGTCCGATAGGGCCCGACTGGCCTGCTGAACGTTGACTTCTTCGGCTAGATTCTTGGCTCCGATGAAGTTGGTGCCTCTGTCGGACCGCAGGACCGAGCAGGGACCTCGCACCGCTATGAACCTCCTGAAGCTGTTGATGAAGGTAGGAGTATCGAGGGATGGCAGCATCTCGATATGAACTGCGCGAGAGGCGAGGCAAGTGAAGAGTAGAGCCCAGCATTTTCTGAGGGGGGCGTTTCGTCTTGTGGTTGGCCCTTTGTTCATCATCCAGTGACCAAAGACGTCGAAGCCCACGAAGGTGAAGGGCGGCGCGGTCTCGGAGCGTTCCTTCGGTAGTTCTGCCATTTGCGGGGTTAGGAAAGAGGCTCTTAGTCGCTGACATATGACGCAGTTCCGCAGCAACTTCCGTATCGCTCTTCGGCCGTTCTCGATGTGATACCCGGTTTCCCGGATGGAGGCGTGCGTCACGTGCCGGCCTTGATGCTTCGTCTTCTGATGGTAGTGCATCATGACGGCAGTGCTGATGGGGTGATCAAAGGGGAGCAGCAAGGGGTGCTTGATATCTTCTGGGAAGTCTGAGATGGCGAGTCTACCTCCCACTCTGATCAACCCGCTTGGATCGACGAAAGGTGCAAGGCTGGAAAGTTTGTGTCGGGGAGCTCCACTTCCCTTTCGGCGCATCCGGTCGAAAAGATCTGAGAAGGCGGACTTCTGGGCTTCTAGGACCAGGACGTCGTGAGCCAAGGCCTGGGGTTCGGCAACGGTGATGTGACTGTTCTGGTCGGCTTTTCGAAGGAGGACTCTGTTGAGTAGCTTTTGCGACAGAGTTACTACCCTGGCGGCAATCCTCAGGATGGCTGACCATGAACTGAATCTTGAGAAGAGCTTGGAGAACAGAAGTTCGGCGATATTGCCCGTCGATCGAAGAGCTTGAACGTCGGTCCTTTTTTCAGCCTCGGGGAGTTCCTCGGGATCCGTCGAGTAAGCCGAGGTGGAGGAAGGGGAAACGACATCGCTGATTAAGAATGCCGGACCCCTGAGCCATTCCGTCTGCATTAGTCTCGACGGGTCTGTCGGTCTCGAAGCTAGGTCGGCGGGATTCGATGTGGTGTCGACGTAGCTCCATTGGGACGGGTCACTACTCTGACGGATGATGTCCACCCTTCTCTGCACGTACCGACTGAATCTCGCAGAGTTGTTTCTGATGTAACACAGCACAACCTTGCTGTCCGAATAGAAGTATACTCGATCGGGTTTCCTTTTCAGTTCCTGTATCGTCTGCAGGCTTGACAGGACTGCTCCCACTGCTGCACAAAATTCTAATCTGGGAATCGAGGTGGCAGCTCTTGGAGCCACACGACTTTCTCCGTGTACGAACGCGACGTGACCTTGGCCGCTGTTGGTGGTCGTACGCAGGTACGTCACGTTTCCGATGGCCTCCTGCGAGGCGTCCGAGAAAATGTGCAAGGTTTGGGTGTCATTTCCATTCGATTCTGGCGGAAGGAAGCATCTTGGAATCGAGAGCTCGTGCAGACATTGAAGGCTCTGGAGCCAGCGCAGCCACGACTGAACTGTGCAGCTCGGGATGGGCTCATCCCAATCCAAGGTCTTGCCACCGGATGCTCGGTCGGTTTCGGAGAGCAGGTTTCGTAGGATGAGTCGCCCGCCGAGTGTGACTGGGCTGGCGAAGCCGATGGGATCGTAGATTGAGCTGATTGCAGATAGCAGCCCTCTCTTCGTGTGGGGGCGGTCTGGTATGTTCACTTTCAGCACAAAACAGTCGCTGGCGATGTTCCACGACACGCCGAGCGTGCTGTGGTTGGGGGCTGTAATCAGGTCGATGTCGTCTTTGGTCGCTCTCTCGCTCGTGGGGAAGGCCTTGAGGACCTCCATGGAGTTAGACATGATCTTGTGCAGTCTGATGTGGTACCGTGACAGGAGATATTTGGCCGTTCGCAAGATTCCGATAGCTTTGGCGGGGTCTGGCGCAGTTCCAAGTCCGTCGTCGCAGTAGAAATGCGACGTTACATAATCTTGCGCCGCTTCGAGGTGTTCTGTATCTTCGAGCTGCATTTCGCTGGCAGTTCCCTGGGCAGCGCGGTGAAGGCACATTGTGGCTACGGCGGGGCTGCTGGTGTTACCGAATACGTGCACGCGCGCTCGATGCGGCACGAAGGGCTTCTGAGGGTCGTTGTCGGCCCACCAGTAGAATCTCATTAGGTTTTTGTGATCCGGCGGTACGTGGAAGGCGTGGAACATGCTCTCGACGTCAGCTACGAAGGCGATTTTGTGCTCCCGAAATCTCGTTAGCACGTCCCGCAGACGGTCGTTGTAGTCCGGTCCTGATAGCAGGCACGTGTTGAGGCTAGTCCCTTGATACTTGGCGGCGCTGTCGAAGACGAGCCTCACCTTGGACTTCTTTTCTTGGACTACCGGGAAGATGGTGATATACCAGGTGAGACCGCACTGTCGGTTCCTTTCGATCGCCGGTATCTGCTCGACGTGTCGCATGTCGAGATTTTTCTTCATGGCATCTAGACACTGCTGTAACTTCGCCGGCTCTCTCGTTAGCCTCTTCAGCGTGTTCTCTTGACGACGAAACACCGCCACTCTGTTGTCGGGCAGCGCCGCGTCGATCGATCTTAGCGGCAGTGGAGCTTCGAGGTGGCCTTCATCATTTACCTTTATTTCCTCCATCGCTTTCAAGAACTTGCGGTCGTCGTGAGACAGACCAGGTATCTCGTCGTCGGGATGTTGGACGAACATGTTCTTTTCGGGGGACGGCCCGAAACACATCCTGGCGCTGAGATGTTCATGAGTGGTTTCAGCCGCTATCTTCAGGATTGTGCATCTTCGTCCGAGTGAGGGACCGGCGCTGTCGTTCACTTCGCCGACCACGGCCCAACCCAAGGCTGTGTGATGAACAAATGGGGCACTTTGACGACGTTGGTCAGCGTGGCTGTACAGAATGTCCCCGCTGTCCGTCCCGAGAAGCACCGCAACTTCTGCTCTGTCGTCGAGGGTGAGGAAGTTGGGGGCGAAGTGAGCTATTTCCGGGGTCCTTTCCACACCTTCTTTAGTCGCCACTTCCCTCTTGGTGTCGGGAATGAGGTCGCACTCGTACATTGGCGGGAGCTCGAAGATTTTGCTTTCAGAAACTCCTTTGATCTTCAACCCGGACACGCATCTGCCCTGTCGAACGACAGATTGAACGGATAAGGTCTCGAGTGTGTAGTAGGACTTGGGGCCTGTTACCTGAAGAGTGTCCAGTAGCTTAGAGGAACAGAAGGACGTCGTACTTTGCTCGTCGATAATGGCGTAGACGCGACACGACCGTCCCGATCTCTCGTCGAAAACGTCGGCCAGGACGGTTTTGCTGCATGCTCTACCTCCGGTCGTAGCCGAACGAGAATTCAATGCCCTGGCTTTCGGGTTCTCTCCGACCTCGCTCGGGGTTAGTTCGACGCTCGGGTCCTGCTTGGGGCGTGCCCTGCTGATAGCCACACCGTGGTTCTCGGTCTTCGTTCGGTTGAAATGGGCCGTCGTGCTGTGGTTGTCGGCTCCGCAATCATCGCACTTCACGACTTCTTGGCAGTGCTTTGCCCAGTGAGTGCCTAAACAGCGGTAGCACAGCTTGTGCTCACGTATGAAGTCCTTCTTCTTCTGAGATTCCATCTTTCTTACCGCTTGGCACGAGTTTGTCACGTGCTGAGCGCTATGGTGGAGAACACAGCTGCCGGTTTGATTCTCCCAGGACGTGTAGAGGACTCGCGGGGCTCTTGGATTGGGATGAGCGGGGGCCACGGTGTCGCGTCGAGCACTCACCCAGTTGAGGTTTGATGCTCCAAAACTGTCGCATTGGGTATCTGACAGCGTTTTGATGAAATCGCAGAACCTCGCGAAATCAGGTAGCGATCCAGATAGTCTTCTGTGCCTAGTTCGTTCGCTTCTCCAGGCGTCCAGAACGAAGAAGGGCAGTCTCTCAACGATGGGGGACAGCCCTACGTCGGTGTTCAGGAAGGAGAGGCCTTTATTATGCTGCATGGTGTGATGAATCGCTATACAGGCGTCGCTGAACTTCCGCAGCTTGAGACCGACCGTGCGGTCGCCCTTCGACCCCTTGATGTCTGACGTTTGCGCGAGGCGTTCGAGCAGGCTGTCGGCTACCCTGTCGTCAGAGGCGAAGCGAGTCTTCAATTGTTCGACGATGAGGGTGAGCAGGGCCGCTGTGTCCAGGTAGGTAGCGGCCAGGGTGTCATCTATTAGGCTCCTCGGCTCGCCGCAGGTATGGTTTGAGAGGATCTCGATGGCGTCGATGGGCTCCACGGCGAGCCTCTCCATCCCTCTCTTGATGGCATCGAACCATCTGTGGAACAGGTGAGCCTCTCCCGCGTAGGGCTGGCTGGGTGCCCTTTTCAAGTCTTCGATCATTGAGAGCCTCATAGCTCCGTCGATCACTGGTGGCTTTGTTTCAAAGACCACGGCGGGTGAACCGGTGGAAGCCCTGGGCTAGAAAGCTGGTGCGGAGGGATTCATTGGAGGTGCGAGGTCGGTGTCACGGGGCGGAGCGTTCACAACCGCCGTTGCGCCCCCTGCGGGCTCGATGACATGATGCTGGAAGGCTTGGTCGACCCATGCTCCTGTGCGATCCTCTTTGCACTCGGTATTCTGCTCGCCGACGGGCTGGTCGTCCTCTGCTTGGTGCCCTCTCCTAAATTTTGACCTCTCAATGGTGATTTGAGCTAACAATACTGATGGGTCTTCCGTGAGATCGATGAGCATTTTTGGGTTGCCTTGTCCGGGGGACTCGTGGCACTCAGACTCCCTGTCTTCGTGGTGGAGGCTGGCGCTTGGCAGGCTCTGGTTATGATCGCTCTCACTGTCTTGGCTCTGGCTGTAATAGCTCGAGCTTTGATGATTCTGACGACGATGACTGGAGCTGGCCTGGTCTTTGCCCCGACGGTTGGAACCGTGTCCGTTCCTGTTCTCAGCCAACAATGACTTTGAAGACTTGTTCTGATATGCAGCGCCTTGCTGCTGGTTCTTAGACGAGGTCCTTTTCGACCTTGAGCTCTTGCGCCGGGAGGGTTCCTTTGCCACACTCTGTGACGAGCTCCCCTGGAGCTCCTCACTTCTGCGATCCATTGAATTCATCAGCTTCTTCCTGCGGGCTCTGGCGATTTTCAGCGAGTCCCGAATTGCTGTCGCTTCTGCTGTGGCTCCCGAGCTCTCTAGAGCCATAGCTAGCTGGTCTCCGAGCTGCCTGACGGTCTTAGCCTTTGTTCGGATTCCAGAATACACTTGGTCCACCTCTCTGGGGTTCTTGAGGTCTCGTGGTACTGCACCATTCAGGAGACTGTTCAAGGCTGCCAGCTCAGTGTTGAATTGGTCTTCCAGCTGTGGAAGTCTAGGCTTGTTCTTTCTTCCGAGAGAGGTCATCTCGGCGCTCTTGAATGTTTGCCACGGGTTGCTGAGAATCTGCTGTGGGCCTCCTCTTTGGAGGGCTTCTTCGTGGAGGAGCACCTTCCGCTGACGTCTTTTACTATCGCGGGGCCTTGCGGATTAAGATCTTCGCTACAGCAACGCGGGTTAACGGGCGGGAGCGGACAAGAAAAGTGCGTGTGACTTTTTCTTTATTTCGGTATCCGTGACGCCACAAACTGCACAAACAGGTATAGTTCAGATTCGGACCGGCGATTGCATGACAAGAGAATTCCTAATTTAAGATCATAGTCGACTGACCGCACAACAAGAAAGGAAATTCACACCTCGAAGGTACATGAGAAATAGCTGAGTGAGACATAAGAGGCAATTGAATAATGCTAGCACTAGGCATGATATTCTAATGACAGGGGGGCAATAAGAGAGAGGCCATGGGACATTGTCATGGGAGAATAGTAGCACATAAAAAAGGGGATTCGCCACCCTGCTAACAACATAGCACAATGACCATTCATGGCACAATTATTATTATTATATAAGAAGTTTTAGCCTCCCTTAACCACGACAAAGATGTCCCAAGAGAGTAAAGAGGAAGGCACCATTTAGTATGGAGTTGGGGGAACGCGGAATCTATGCACAAGGTGCATGGGAACAGTAAGCTAGGAAAGAAGTTCATAAAACAAGAAAGGTTTCAGTTGCATTCTTGACAGAACAATCTGACAATACCCTAAAATACTTACAGACGATGGGAGGGAAGGTCCCTCACTTTAGACCTGGAATAGCCTATTTTAACATATAAAATAAGCGACTACTTTGTCTTTTTCTTTACTCTACCTGTGGAAAAGGGACAGCAAAAATTAGGTCTCTGACGCAGGGACAAGCTGAAAGGTAACAGCGGACTAGTACTACAGCCTATCCAGCCGCAGAATCAGACTTAAGATACAGCAGATCAGCCATTGCAAGATCCTATTATCAAAAATAAAAGCGGCTATCTCATTGACCAGCCTAATGCTAAAAAAGATTTGACACGCCTCGCTAATATTCAAATTGCTTAATTTAAACACAGAGCAGCAAGTACACATTTATCAACGTCGCTCTGAAAACACAAATCCCATGGGCTAGTGGTCTCATAAATTTCTGCGCCTATTCTCAGTCTACTTCTGAGAATGCTTTAACTTTAGGCTTCCACCTTACTGACTGGCGCAACTTGCCCAGCACAGCTCATAGGTGAGGAGCCAACCGACTGACAAAATATTTTACGTTATTTTATATCTTTTCCTTAATATAAAGCGACGGATGTCTAATCTATGGAAGAACCACAATAAGTTTTTATTTTTAATACTCAAATCTTTGAATAGTGAAGCAGTGGTTGATTTGTACTCTTAATTAAATATAAAATTGTGTTATTTTGTGTTAATCTATGAAATGCGATAAACTTAAAATAAAAGCATCTGTGTCAATTCAAATGCATTGAAATGTCAGTCTTTCCACGTTACATTTGCTGCCTATGGCACTGTTTACAATGTTATATTTACTTTCTATGACAACATAGCTTACATAGCTTGACTATTATGCAAATATCGCTGAGCAAAAAAAAATACATTTGAACGTTAATACAGAATCACTTTGAACAGTGAAAGAAAAATAGGAAGCAGTTCATCAGTTAAAACCACACATTCGATGGTCTGCTAAATACTATCGACCTAGAATTTAACTTACTTCTAAGCATTACACTGCAGCACACTCGCTATGAAACGCACTAGATTCACAACATCACGACGGCTAGTCTGGTTCAATGTGGGTGGTTCACCGGCTGCCAGAAGCATCCTCGAATGCTCTAGAAGCTGGCTGTTCACCGCTATCAAAACACAAGTTGTGTGAAGGCAATCGACAAATATAGCCAGTAAGGGAACACGTTCAAGTTAAATAAATTTCTGACACAAATTCACATCACGAAAGGACACAAACTTAAAACTATCCGGGAACCTGCTCCTCCCACGCACTTCGACAAAATAGAACGCTGGCGTCAGTCTTGCGAACCAGCGCGGATCCGCGAAATTTTGCCTGATAAAATTTTTTACATTTTTCACGTCTTGTAAGACGTGATATACAGTATACACTAAATAGTCTACACAGATGGATCTGTCCAGAATGGCAAGTCCGGATGTGGAGTGTATGGGAAAAATTTCCAACTCAAGGCTCACCTCCCCCATAAGACTATTTTTAATGCTGAACTAAATGCTATTTACGACGCAGTTAAGTTTATGTCCAACAAACCAGGAGCCTTTGTTATCTTCTCAGACTTACTAAGTGCCTTGACTGCTCTGAAATCAAACAAAGCTTAAAAACACTACCTGCTATAATGAATAGCAAAGGCTATTAATCAGCTTCCTAGAGGCAAAGTCTTCCTGGAGTGTTTATAGCATTTATTTATTGCCTAGCCATATGGGTATACCTGGAAATGAGGCTGCAGATAAGCTAGCGCAGTCCGCTCTAAGCGTCTCTCTGACAACTCAAATACCTAAATCCATATCAGAATTTAACTCCTTATCGTGGAGGGAGTATATATGGAGGGAGCATAGCCATCTGTGAAGAGAACCAGATTTTGAGATTTCTCTAATGTCTGTGGTAACCAACAGCCGTCTCGCAGGTGTGACGTCAGCACGGAAGTCAGTTACCTACTGACTACGATAGAGTGCGCACACGCTCGCTGAATGCTCTTATAGCTGTTGAGTTAATCGCACAATCGTTAATCATTAATTTGGGATTCTTAGACTCCGAAAGATAATAAATTGTGTTTCCTCACTTGAGGATACTTAAAATATAAAAATTACTAGCAAAGATACATTAAAAGTTGAAAAATATAAAGATTACAGGCCCTTGATTATAAAAAGTTAGAGCGACTTGCACGCACACCTCACCCTTTGACTTGTGGTGGGGTACTAATCTTGCTTTGGAAAATGAGAGTAGGAGTTGTAGAGAAGGTGGGTGGAGCCAACTTCAGCCAAGCGCCTGTGGTTGGCTCAGAATTTTCACGTGTCGGGCCTTGACAGTGCCCGAGTCTTTCAACTTTTGCAGCCAAATTGAGCCCGATCGGCGTCCGCTATGCTACCTCCATATATCCTAGCTCCATGCTCCTTATTTACCACCTCCATGCAACAAGAAAGGCTGAGGGCATGGAAGCAGCTCCCACCAATCATAAATGAATTAAAACCTTCACTGCTTCCTCTACCTTTTTCATTATCACGCAGCCAACAAGTCAATATCTCAAGACCAAGACTCTGTTTGTAAATTGACTCATGGGCACTATTTAACTGGTTCCCCACCTCCTTCCTGCCTAGGATGGAACTGAAAAACTAACCTTGAGTCATCTATTGATAGACTATCCTCTGAATCAAAATCATTGTCTGTCCCTGATTACTAAGTGCAATACAAGATCAGCTTCTGTGACAATGAACCCCATCCTTGCTGCTGATTTCCCAACCGAACTTGTGATGGATTTCCTGAGAGAGTCGGAGTTTCTGCATCTCATCTGATAAATAACTGGAGAGCAGAGTGGGTGCCACTAACCAAGAAGAAGGCGTGCCTCATCTCTAACAAAGTAAGTTGTACACAGAAGAATTAGCAGTTCGACCGGGAATGAGTGACTTAGGATTGAAAGTTGGCAAGGAGAAACTGAGTTGTCTGTTGTATGCTGATGATGTGATTGTGGTCAGTGAATCCGGACATGAACTACAAAGGATGCTTGACATTGAGAACATATATAGCACAAAATTCAAGATTAACTTTGGTGCTGATAGAAGTAAGGTTATGGTTATAAATAGTGATGAGACTGATAGAGACAGACAGTGGAAGATTGGAGAAATAAGAATAGGTTGAACTAAAGAATAGAAATATTTAGGTAGTATGACCCGTGAAAATGGATGCAGTAGAACTAAGGGTGAAAAAGTGCCAAAAGCAATGCAGTGGAGTGGGCGGTTAAGTAGTGTGGCCAGATACAAAGTAAACAAGTATGAATGTGTGAGAGGAATGTGGAAATACGTAGCTGTACCTAGTGTTAGTGTGGTATGAGTGCTCTAGCCTGGAATGGAAGTGATCGTGAGATGTTGGATGTGATACAGAATATTTTAAAACTTCTAGCTTTGAGTGCTCCAAAATGGACTGCTACAGAAGCTATTAAAGGTGATCTAGGTTGGAGCCTATTTCCAGAAAGAATGATGAAAGCTGTGTTGAATTATAAGGTGAGAATTGAGAGAATGCAGAATAGCAGGTGGGTAAAGCAAACTTAATGAAATCTGAGTTTAGGCTATTGGGAGAAAATATGTTGGGGGCATGCAATAAAATTGAGTGTATGCTAAAAATTATTCGTGTTTGAATAGGGAAACTAGTGGAGGACTGGATTTTAATGAATGTTGGAGGTGAAGGACCAGAATGGGACTGCAAGAGGTGGAAAAAAGAGATTGAGAAGCGAAAAAAGAGTATGGGTTGAATAAACGGATGCTTAGCATGACGCAAAAGCCTACACCAATCTGGTACATGCAAAAGGAAGTGCCTTAGTGTGAGATGTTCTATGATGGTAGTTTTGTAAGCCAACTCCTGTTTGCTGTGAGGTATAAGGCAATGAGAATGAATGGAAGTACATGGAGGTGGAATGAGAATAATAATAGATTATGTCGGCTGTGTGATAGGGAATTGGAAGAAATAATTGAACATTTTGTTCTAGAATGTAGTAAGTATGAGCAAGAGAGAGAGAGAGAGAGAGAGAGTTGCATGAATGTCGTGTTTGAGCAGTATGGAGAGAATGAGTGTTATACCAGATGTGTTGAAGATGATTGCAGTATGAGCTGTCTTGTTGCATTGGATCCGAAGTGTAATTCGAGTATCACTGAAGCTATGAAAAGTTTCCTTGTACGTACCTGGAGTAAGAGACAGTGACTGGAATGAGCCAGTCATGTGGGGTGTGCTGTATTGACCCAACATGCTTGGGGATGGTGTTTTGACGTACTGGTTACCCCAGTAATGCCATCCAATAGCAGCTTGTGATGTATGCCGCCGCGAGAGGGCGCTGCAAAGGTGTGCGCACCGGATGAGTGAGACAGCTATCTTGCCGGCGGTCGGCGGACGACCGCGAGCGTGGCGCAGTGTGCTGACAATAGCCGTAGAGTGTATACGGAGCTTACGTACTTGGCATCCGAATTGTGCCTTTGTGTATACAGTGAGGGAGAGATAGATCTGCGTATTCACGTAGCAACTAGAGTCCTACTGTGAGGCAGTGATAGATCTGCGTAGTTGCGTAACAACTAGAGTCGTATAGAAAGGCAAGGAGAGAGCTGCGTAGTTGCGTAGCAACTGGAGTTGTCCGAGTGAAAGAGTGCTCTGCTACTCGGGGGAGTGATTTTTTTTGCTCCTGAGAGGAAGGGTTACGGCTACATCACTGAACAGTCGTACAGTGGGGAGAGCGTCATACGTTTGGCGCGGTTCTCTACCAGAGGAAGGCAGTGAGGAAGGTAAGTCCGAGTGCTTGGTAGGTGTGCTACCCTCACACTCGCGGCTTTATTTTCCGGTTTAAGACCACACAGCTGAAGACAAGGTTTGGTGAATCCTGAGTAGTTTAGTGAACTAGTCGGGTACACAGGAGCTGACCTTTTATGTGAATATTGTGAGTATTGCGGAGGGAATTGTAAGCCGTAATAAAGACCTAGACACTGTCGGCCCTCAACTTCAAGTTCAAGTTCAAAAAGAGCTCGACTTCCTTTTGCTCCCCCAAGTTGTTGAACGCTCTTCCCGTGACAGCTCCTAAGTCTCATTATACGCTCGGAACGCTATCCGATCAATCCGCCGTTCGATAAGGTATACGTGTATCAAGGTTGAAGATAAAGGGAGTCTCCGAAAGCCTAATCTTTGAGCTCTCGCAATGTTGGAGTGCGACGCCATCCCCGATGAAAAGAAAGAGGTTGCGACCTACGAACGCATCGCTAGGACCCCGGAGATATCTCACTTCGCCCATTATTTCCTGCTGCTGGACAAACACGCACAAGTTGCAGGGCTGCTGGGAACGGACCGCAAGACTTGCTTTACAGATACTTCGTCAAACACCGCCAAAAGGTTTCGTTCGTCCACCCCACTGCCTTGGATTGGGCAGTAGTTGGCAAGGTGAACGATGTAATCGGCTCAGCAGTTGCGCAGGTATGCACCGTCGCAAAGACCACAGCCGAGACCGCTTTCGAAACTCTTGACGCAAAGATGCATTTTGAACCGTCTTTGGAAAAGGACACGATCGTCCAGCAGCCTGACGATGAAACCCCTAAGCCCCGGCCTTGCGACGACCGCAAAGACTCCAAAAAGATGGGGAAAATGAAAGCGAAAGAGGAGAAGCAAGTAGAAACGCCACTGCCGAAGATATTTATCGACGAGGTGGTAACCGACAATGGAGTGGTCGCTCTATGCTGTCAATAGAGCTGGTTACCAATATCAAAGAAGAAACCGAAGCGGACGCAGCCGTGTTCTGATGCCCTGAAGAAAAACCCAGACGTGCTCCATGTCGAACAGATATCTGTAACTGAGGAAGGCCAACAGAATGGCCCAATCAAAGAGGGAGGCTGCCTCGCAATTCCCGATTCTCCAGAGTACGTCAGTCATTTATTGCCGTCTCCTCTCAGCCAACCCTTCAGTGCCGTTGTCGTGATACGCTGCCATCGGAAGACGAAGCACCGGGGCTGGCACACCACCCTTGCCGCCTATCGAAAAACCGGGAGCATCGTTAAAAGCGGCCGGAGAGTGATACAAGAACTACTTCAGAGCTTTACCACCTTCCAGCAATTGAGAGCCTCGCGCATGATCTCAAACACGCTCCTGACGCAGAAGACCAGCTCACTACAGCACGGCGAACCCTCGGTCGCCCGACATAGTCCTGCGTACAGAAGGCTGCGATGGAAAAAGGCACAACGTTTGGCAAATCAGTCTTGCTTGAGGTGGTGAAGAGGCTACGTCTACGAGCTACAACCGCGTAGCAGGCGGAAGGCCATCTACCCGTTGCTAATTAAGGCCCCGATACACTGGGCGAAAATCGCGGTGATAACCGCCAGAACGCCTCTCAATGTGCCTCCCATCCCTGCACACCAGCCAGTTGGCAGAGTGGCCACCGAGCTTTCAGCGATCCGAGCATGTCTGGATTAGGACGGTCGTCACTGCGACGAGCAGTACCGTTTTGATCGTTGACGGGAGAGGTGTACAGCCATGACTTGCTTCGCAATTGAGTAGACAAAACTCGAACGCTATATTCTATAGACGCATTTAAAAAATTCGACTGCTTGCAGAATGTGATGAGCAGCGCTTACAGAAGGCTAAAGCATAGCGCAACGTGCGCTTTGGTTTAATCCTGCGCTCCATGCGGCTGGTCGCATTCGCACACCTACCCGTACGACACGCTGAGGCAGACTGACGCCTTGCATTGCATTCCGCGGTGCTTCATCTTGCGTGCTGAGTGTATCATGTCGCCAATTCTCACTTCAACTGGCGGACGGATCCACTGCCGCAATTTCTCGAGTCATGAACGCCAGT